>NC_033806.1:24846802-24887939 GCF_000340665.2 Cajanus cajan | reverse complement strand
CCCGTCCCCGGTTTAATATTTTGGATTTTACCCATACCCGTACCCGGACTCGGTCAAAACGGGTATTTCCCGTCAAAGTTGGGACGGGTTCAGGTATTACCCATGGGTACGGGTTTATTTTTCATCCCTAGTTTCTTCCGTTGTTGACTGGGGGGTGCAATGATACGCCCAGAGGATGTTGGGAAGCTCGTCGCCCCATTGTCCTTTGACGTTTCCTAGCTGTTTCTTGAGCTCTCGGAGTATCACCTTGTTTGCAGCTTCAGCTTGGCCATTAGTCTGTGGATGTTCCACTGAGGTCGGGAGGTGTTTGAATCCGAGTTCCCAGAGGAAGTCCTCGAAGCTCTGCACAATGAATTGTCGGTCGTTATCAATAACAAGGGAATGGGGGATTCCGAACCTGCATACGATGTTTTTCCAGGTGAACTTCTGCACGTTTTCAGTGGTCATCTTGGCTAGAAGAACACCCTTAGCCTGGTACGTCGCGTTGAGCTGTTCCACCATGAGTTTTGAGTCGCTGTTGCAACTCACTCTTCGTGCCCCGAGGTCGTGAGCTAGCCTCAGTCCAGCGAGAAACACTTCATATTCCTCCTGGTTGTTGGTCACTTTGAAGCTGAACTTGAGGGATTGCTCCAAAGTGACTTGATTTGGTCCTTCCAAGATGATACATGCACCACCACCTTTAGAGTTGGAAGACCCATCAACATGCAAGGTCCATACCCGTGGTTCATCGGCCGAGGACGGGGTCAGTTCAGCTACAAATTCGGCCAAACATTGAGCTTTCAGAGCTCCAGGACTTTCATACTGGATGTCAAACTCAGACAACTCGACTGACCACGCTATCATCTACCAAGCGAGCTCTGGCTTTCTTAGGATTTGCTTGATTGGGTAGTCGGTTTTGACTATCACCTGGTGACTCTAGAAGTAGGGTTGGAGACGCCGAGCTGCGGTAACAAGTGTCAGCGCTAGCTTCTTGATCATCTGGTATTGTTTCTCCGTATCTTGGAGCACTCGGCTGATGAAGTAGACCGGTGTCTGCATTTTTTGGTGCTCTTGTACGATAACCGCGCTGATCGCGCCTTCTGCTACTGCCAGATATAATAGGAGGTTGGCCTGGTGGTTCGGCCTCTGAAGGATTCGCGGGGTCGTGAGGAAGGATTTGAATCTTCGGAAAGCTTCCTCGCACTGTTTCGTCCACTCGAAGTTTTTTGGCTTCCGTAGCAGGGTGAAGATTGGCCCTGCCTTCTCAGCCAACCTGGGGATAAGTCGGGAGAGGGAGACCAACCTTCCTGCGAGACGCTGGACTTCTTTCACAGTCTGGGGGCTTTGCATCTGAATGATGGCTTTGCATTTCTCCGGGTTGGCTTCAATCCCCCTGCTGGTGATCATGAAGCCGAGGAACTTACCCCCCTGGACGCTGAAGACGCATTTCTCTGGGTTGAGACGCATGTTGTGCTTCCTGATCAGGCTGAACACCTCGGCCAAGTCGGCAGCATGAGCTTCGGCTAAGGTGGTCTTGACCACCATGTCATCGAGGTAGACCTCCATGTTTCGTCCGATCTGATTGGCGTGGTCGGTGATGAACGACATATGCACCTCGTCTGGCGGGTACATCATGATCTGGTTGTACCCGAAGTAAGCATCAAGGAAAGTGAGAAGGGCGTGCCCGGATGCTCCGTTAACCAGCCTGTCGATGCTCGGCAAGGGGTACGAGTCTTTGGGACATGCTTTGTTTAGGTCGGTGTAGTCGACGCACATGCGCCACTTCCCCGAGCTCTTCTTCACCAGAACCACATTTGCCAGCCATGTGGTGTACCTGACCTCACGGATGAAGCCGGCGTTTAGCAACTTTTGCGTCTCAGTGATGATGGCCTCCCGCCTTTCACCACCGACCTTACGCTTCTGCTGAGCGACGGGCTTCGCCTCCTTGTGAATTGCTAACCTGTAACAGATGAAGTTAGCATCTATACCTGGCATGTCGGCGCTGGACCATGCAAAGAGGTTGGCGTTCCTGCAGATTTTAGCTTGGAGCTGCTGCCGCAACTCCGGCTCAACTGCCTGCTGATCTTCGTGCACTACCCTGGAAGCTTCCCGATCTGGAGGTCATCGAGCTCATCGATGGGACTCGGTCGCTCATCATGGGAGTCGGACCTCGGATCGAGGTCAGTGATGTCCACGTGGGTGATGTGAGCAACTGTGGGGGGATCATTCTAGCGACGCTCTTCGGATGAAGAAACCTTCAGACTTTCGACGTAGCACTGCCGAGCTGTCTTTTGGTTTGCCTTGACGAAGATGATCTTTCCATCACTCCCTGGGAACTTCATGATGAGATGTGGGGTGGACACCACCGCTCCGAGTTGGTTCAATGTCGGCCTCCCAATGATTATGTTGTAGGAGGTGTTGGCTTCCATGAGGAGGTATCGGACCATAATCTGCCTTGTGTCCGGAGAGGTCCCGAAAGTTGTCAGCAGGTCCACGTACCCTCGAGTATGTACTCGCTCTCCTGCAAAATCGACTAGGGGCTCTGTGTGAGGTTGGATGAGGGAGTGAGGGATATCTAACCTGAGGAACGTCGGCCAATACAGGACGTCAACCGAGCTCCCTTGGTCAATTAATGTCTTGTGGACCTCCCAATTGGCGACCTTCAGGGTGATGACCATTGGGTCATCCTGGTTGGGACTGACGCCAACGTAGTCGTTGTCAGTGAAGGTGATCGGAGGCGAGCTTTGATGCGAGGTCGAGGTGGCGGAGTGGACATTGTTGAGGCTGTGCAAATGTCATTTCCGCGCCGAGTTACTAGAGCCTCCCCCTACGAAGCCACCTGCAATTGTGTTGATTACTCCCCGTAGGGGAGCTGACCCTGTTTCCTGGCTTACCTAGGCTTGCACTACTCCACCGGCATTTTGCTGAGAGCCAGAGGGTTGGTCCGTGCGAGCTCCCGAACCACGACCTCTGCCTCGTCCTCGTCCACCGTAGCCTCCTCTGTGATCCTGCTGTGGCTGGACATATTGCCGAGGTGACCTGCCTGGATGAGTTCCTCGATACGGTCTCGGAGTGTGTGACACTCTTCAGTGGTGTGACCGTGGTTTCTGTGGTACCGGCAGTGCTTGGACTTGTCTGCACTGTTGGGAGTGTGACCCGATGGTGGCAGGGTGAGCAGGTTGTTGTTACTGGCCTCCTCCAGGATGTGTACTCGGGGCGTATTCAGGGGAGTGTAGAAGTCGTATCTTCCCCCTTACTTGCCTTGGCGGTCCTTTTGAACTGGCTGTCATTGGTGACCTTCATCTTGTCTTTGTGACCACTGTCAGGCTTCGCTTGCGATTTGCCGCGAACCTGGTCACGAAAGGCGGAGTGTTCTTCCATCTGGATGTACTGATAGACCATGGGCCAAGGGCCCAGTTACCAGAGCTATGGCTAGAAGAATACAGGAAGAGTTGGACCCTGTGAAGACTAGTGGGCTTGTCAAGCCCAAGGTAATCTTCACTTGGAATGCTCTATCATGAAGAGAAGGCCTAGTTCTACTTGTTTATATTGTACAGTTTATACATAGCCTTTTGTATAGGTCATTTTTGCCTTTGTATTTGTGAGGCACGTTACTTGCTTTTTCTAGTGTTTGTATATTGAATTTGAGGTAGGTTACTTGGAGAGTTTAACTCCATTTAACCTCCCTAGTTGATACATTCATTTTGTATTTTTTTCAGTAGGGAAAAGGGGGTGAAATTTAGCAAAGCTAAGGAGTGTGCTTAGAAATTGGGCCTGAGTTGGGCCTAGGCAAAATTTTGCATATTGGACTTATTTTGCTCCTAATTTTTCATAGATTTGATTTAGCTAGGTCTCATCATCATATGATGAACCTAACTAAACCAAATCAAGGATTTTCAAATTAATTCATGGAGCAAAATTAGTCCAAGGCCGCCTAGCTCCTTTGTCTTCCTTTGGCCGAAATTTCAAGCTACACTTCTTGAGTTTTGAAGCTTGTCTTGCAAGCTTCTAAACTCAAGTAGGGTAAGCTTACCTTACCATGGTTCTTAAGTGAACCATGGTCAAGGTTAGCTTCTCCTACAAGCTTGCTAAACCGTAGGAAGTTAAGCTTACCTTACCATGGTTCCTAGTGAACCATGGTTAAGGTTAGCTTCTCCTAGAAGCTACCTCTACCCTATATATTTGTAATTACCTCTCTTGTACTCACTTTTGAACAATTTGAGAAATAAACTTCAGATTTCTCTCTCAAGAGTCACTCCCAAAACCGAAAGAGAACCTCCACTCTAAGGTTACTTTCAAAGTTCGTCAAACTTTGCTTTGGTTCCTCAAGCTTCTACAACAAGCTTGAAGTGATCGAACCTCCTTCTAAGGCTTCTCCTCCATTGAAGACTTCTTCATGGAGATTTCGAGCTTCTCCTAAGGTCAACCTCAAGGCATTTCGGTCCTAAGCATGGAATCATTGAAGGAACATCAATCTCCTTCAACTAGTTCCATCATGTACCTAGCAGCATGGGCACGGAGCTCGTCCATGTCGCAAGGGGCTTCACGACATAGGCTGTCGACGAACGGTCCGGGCTTGAGTGTCATGAGCATGGCGTGTAGGGTGACCTCGGGATTCAAATTTCAAATTTTCACCGAGATGGCTGCGAAGCATTCCATGAACGTCCGTAGTGGTTCGTCGTCGCTCTTTTTGAGACTGGCCAGGGCAGCTAACGTTATGTGGTGAGGTTGGCTTGTTGCATATTGCGCTGTGAACTGCCTGACCAGAGTGCCAAAACTGTCAATCGACTCGGCAGGTAGTTGGGTATACCAATTGAGCGCAGCCCCCTTGAGCGAGGTCGGAAAAACCCTACACAGAATAGCATCCTCATTAGTGCAAAGGTTTACCTGTGTAGTATATAAATCGATGTGCTCGTCCGGATCCGTCGTGTCGTCATAGCGGTCGATGTGGAGAGGCTTCCACCCGAAAGGGAGAGGTGTTTCCATGATGCCATCCACAAAAGGATGACGGCGGAAGGTCGCTTGATTTCCCGTGACGTGGGCAAGAGCATTGCTGACGTCATGGGCCGACCTGTTCGTCGGTACGTGGGACCGATACGTGGCAGGCCTAGGAGTCGGTGCCCTAGTTGTCGTCGGCGGTTGAGACACCGAGTGCCCCTCTTCCTCGTGTAGGTTACTCTATTGAGGGGGTTGATCAGAGGGATGTCGAGGGAGCTGAGCGCGAATACGCTCATTCTCGGCGCGCAGCGCCGCTAGGTCAGCCTCATTGGCGGTGCACATCGCTGCTAGGTCAATTTCGTGCTTGGCACGCATGCTTTGTAGATTGGCGGCGTGTTGCTGCCGCATCTGCTCGACCTGCTCGATCAGTCTCCTCAATGCTGCTTTGTTGTCCATGCTAGTTGCGTGATCTAGGTCGTCTGTTGCGCGTCTGCTATGGCTTCTGGTGAAAACCATAACCATGGCCGATAAAAGCTGTCTTTATTGGGCCCACGGTGGGCGCCAAATGTTCTTACCGGGGATCCGATGTAGAGATGGTCCGCTGGGTAAGATCGGTGGGCCTCCTTCGTCGGTACGTTGGTTGCTTCAGGATGGGGGTGGTACCTGCAAAAGAGACTCCGATGCTAAAGTTAGTCTTTGTGGGAGTATGAATCTCGTATAAGTAATGCACGTACCTTTGTGTGGATTAGGGTTTTGTTGGGCCTTAGGCCCGAGATTAATTATGACCTATTTGAATACCGAGCTAACGTCACCCAGCGCGTGTCCGAGGTCACTTTGCGCTGAGATTCCGAGTTCGAGCTCGGCATGGCGGTACGGATAGTACAATAAGTATTTGATCCTTTTGTCTCTATGGCAGCATTTTGCAGATGAATTGTCTGTTTTCTTTAAAATTAAGCAATGTTATTATCTTTTTCAAAATTAAAGTATAACTTTGTAAAAGAAATTTATTTATTCTTTCATAATTCTGTCTCACCTGACAGAAGCCATAATGGCAACAGTCTTATATGTTTTAGACTTTTTATCTATTAAAAATTATCACATTTCTATTTTCTAACATCTCATCTCAACTAATTAGCTCAAGTGACTTGTTCAGCAAAAAAATAATAAAAAAATTCATGTGACTTATAATAAGTTATTGACTTAATGTTGTCTTAATTAGACTACACTGTTTTGTATTAATCACACGGTCTAGGATCCGACATAGATATTTCTCTTGGGAGATACCTTTTCTAAAATCTAAAGTGAAATTTTAATAAAGGTATTCTTATTTTGAAATTATTTAATCTATTAAAATTATGATATCTTTTTTAAGAAAAATATAACTATATTATAGTTGCAAAATATTTACAGATTTTGATGATACTTAATTTTCAAAAAAAAGAAGTATGATTTTTAACATTTTTAACAAATTTTTTTATTAATTACCTTTTTCATAATGAGATTTAAATATTTATTAAAAAATCTGAACCCAATTTAGGTCATATATATGTAATATCAGTATATATTTAATTAAATTAAAAGTTAGAAAGTTGCTTATTTTTAAAAAATAAAAAGTTTCCAAAAATCACTTTTTGGGTTGGTAGGTAGGGAACCTATTGTAACACTATGAGTTTTCGGTAATTGTTTTGTTTTAGCAATAATTGTATGTTGTGGTGTTTTGATATGCAGTGTTGAGAGATTTTGAGAGTTAAGAAATTCTTGAAGAGTCTTTAACTATTTTAAAGGGTTTCTTTGGACAAAGTTCCAATTTAACCATAAGGAGAGGAATATATAAGGTTTTGTTTTTTTAAATTGAGTTTCATAAATTTAGTTCTTAAGAACCTTAGAGAGATAAGTTAGAGAAAAACACTCTAGAATCTTAAAGTCTTCTTTCTTCCTTTCCAGACTCCCTAAAGGTGTAAGAGATCATCTTTAATTTGTGGTGGATGTTGATTCAAAGCTCCTTGTCAAGAATCAAGGTGTGTCATACAAAGTTCTTGGTGAAGCCATTCTTCTTCTTCTCCTTCCTCTCTTTTGCTTGGAGTTGAGGTAAGGGAAGTTAGAACCTTATTTTGACAGAGTTGTATGTCACTTGATTGATATCAAGATGTGATTGTATTACTTGATTTTCGAATTGTATTACTTGATTTTTGAATTGTATGATGAAAGAGTCCATATATGTTGAAGATTATGTTGAAGTTCTTTTGGTGATTCTTCTATTGTTGTTGCTTGTGGAGATTATGAATGTTTTTGGATAGCTTGAAGGGTCTAAATATGCTAGAACATGTGCATGCTTAGTTTGTCTGAGTTTTAGGTGGATTTTGGGCAAGATTATGAATTTTCCAAGTGCAAGATTTATCGTTGCGTCGAGCACGCCTTCAAGGTGTCGAACATGGTTTCAATCAGAGGTCCTTTATTTTGCTCACATCAGACTTAGGATTGGTGACATCGGGTGTGGGGAGAGAGAATTGTCTCGAGTTAAAATTGCATTAGGTGTAGGTTGAATGGCATTGGGCGTGAGATGAAAGAATTGACTTTGCTTGAATTGGCACTAGGTGCTAAAGGTGTGGCACCGAGTATTAGGAAAAAGACTATTCTTTCCCTGATTTGGGGTCGTGGTGGGACTTTGTCATACCAGGCGTGAGTGCCTAGGGGTCCCTGCCTCATCCACATCAAACATAGGTTGTATAGTGCCAGACATGGGTGAGGTAAAGGGCTACCTACCTCCCTTACGTCAGGCACAAGGTGTGTGGCGTTGAGTGCATGGTGCTTTGAAAATTACTTGTTTTAATGATTATTTGGTGAACATGAATATATTAAATGAATTTATTGCATGTCGTATGTTGATTAGCGTTTTTTTTATGTATATTAATATGGGATAATAATATAGATGATTATATATATTTGTGTTGTAAATTGACTAGTGTTGTTAGATCTATATCTATTGACTTAGGATAATGCATATAAATGAATATTATTGAGGTGTGATGTTGAGAATGCTCTATGCATGATTTGTTGACCTGTTAAATTGTTGATGCTAAAAGTACTATATACATTTAGGCATGTTGATTGACTTAAGACTAGAGGAGAGGATATTTTTTGAAAGTGAAATGTCCCATTGTATGGATATTGGTGTGGTGCTTTATGAGTTCAATTGTCAAAAAACTCTCCTCGAGTAGGCGTTATCTCTTGGAGTGGGTTGTTGAGTCTCCTCTAAATCTTTAGTTGATGTTGGAGTAAGGTATGAAGTTGAAGGCTACAACCTGTAACTGATTACTGAAGAGGTGTATGCTATTGCGAGGATATTTAACTGGGTTGTAATCCATAAGAGACTTGGTTAATGCATGTCAATGTCATGGTAAATTCATACCCAAACTATGTTATACTTGATGGTGGCACTGGACTTTCTTATTCTAAGTGACAACATTAAAAAATCATGTAATTATAAATTGGTATCCAAACTTAGTTATTGATCTAATAGGCATGAAAGACATGAGAAAGGTCATGTTGGTTCAGTAGGGTCAAACCACCTAGACTGCTGTGTAGGAGATCTTTGTAAGTAAATGCATGATGATGTATTAATTGAGGTGTATGCATATAATGTGATGTAATTTGATATTGTTCATATGCTTTGGTACTGTTTACATGGTTATATGACATGATTGGGGTGTAAGTTTGATTTGCTTAAGTTGTTTGCCTTTCAAACTTGTTGATGTCATGTTGAGTGTTGTATGATGTAAGCCATGAGATACATGTTGGTCTACATATTGTTGTTGATAGTACATATTGTTGTTGATAGTACATTTGTATTTCATCTATACTTGATCCATGTTGATTCCTTTGGATATCTAGCTTACCCTTGCAAATTTTTTTGGTAGTTAGACTACGATGATCATGATATTTCATGAGAGTAAAACAAGGTTAGTTGGCAAGAAGTTCCTGTTTTGTGTGGCCGTGTTGATAGATGGCTTATTGCAGGTTCTTTTGAATTACTCTAATGTAACATAAGATATAATTGTTACTTAACTGACAACTTAAGATTTTTATTTCATAGTTTATGGATTATTGTACACACACATACATATATTTGTGTATATGTGTGTTTGTAAAGATGATTTATTTTCCCAGTTGTTTTACACCTATGTATATAATACATATATCTAGGTGATGTAAATATATTGATCCTAGAGAATTTAGTTGTTTTTCGTTGCTAAATATTGTATCATTAAGTGTAAAAATATGATGACTTGTTTCACCTATAACTGTTGTGATCTAATTACATACAAATTCACCAACCCTCACTCCACCCGAATAAAAGTCCTCATACATTTGTTGTTGTTTTTTGGTTGATGTATATGTCCTACAAATAAAATTAAATGCTTAAAGATAGGTGTAGCCGCAAGGATATATATATTAAGTTCGTGCATATGTTTTATGAAATCTATATAGTATCTTAAAATTGATAATTAAAAATTAATTTATATTTGTGGGTGTGACTTTCATTAATTAAACATTATTTTAACATAGACAAGATCGAACTTAAGAGCACGAAATTAACTCCCATGTTCCGGGGTAGGCATGATAATCACTGGACTAAGAGGCTTGATTCTAACAACATATTATCTAACACATTTCTCTTAATGCATTCCCTTTTATTAGTTAAAATTTATTGAAAACTATAAAACTAGGAAAAAGAATCGTTAAATAGAATATGAGACTCACTAAACTTTGTATTTTCCAACAAATTTTAACCAATTAAAAAGTGTTTAAAAAAATATATTAAAAATTGTGTTGTTAGTATTTATCTTATTATTAAAATAATATTTATCAACTATGATTAATTCAATTGATAATATTAAACAACATTGAAAAAAAATTATATATTAAAATTATTTCCGGATAAAAACATATTAAAATCATTATGATATTTCTTTGATACTCATTTATAAATACCACTATAGCAGATGGAATCTACAGCACTTTCGTATCAACATATTTTCATATACATATATAGAATGGGCCTAATGCCAGCAGTTTTCTATTTATGTTTTTCTTGTACTACGCATCATGGCCCAGAAATGAAAATAATTTTGAGGATGCATTGGGTCTACATGTATAGTCCATGTTTTAATTATTTTATGCGTTAGTTTACTCTTTCTCACTTCTCTTTTTTTTTTTTAATATATATATATATATATATATACAACGGCGAGGCACACCTAATATTAATGGTTAGGGAGTCAATAACATTATGAAGTTATCATTTATTAGTGGTAGGAATGTAAATATGTTGGATTGAATTTAAATTATTTCAATACTCAATTTAATTAAATTTAGTCAAGTTAAATTAGATTAAATTTGTAAAAAAAAAATTTAAGTGATTCAATCTAAATCAACTCGATTATAATTTAGTTGAGTCAAATCAAGTCACAGGATTGAACAATTAAAAAAATATTTAAAAAATTGAAACAAATAAAAAATATACTTAATTCAAATTTTAATATATGATTTAATGGGCAAATAATATTACAACAATCATATATGAGAAATCACAAATATCTCATACAAGTAAACATTATATCATTAATTAACAAATTTTGAATTATATAATAAGTAGAATTAAATTATTCTTCTTATTCTATGTCTTCTTTAATTTAGTCTATCAATTTATTACTGTAATATTTGGTACAAAAAAGTGTAATTTAATATATTTAGAGGAGTGTATTATGTGTTGTATTAAGTGTAGTGTTTTAATTGAATTTAATAATTTATTATTGGTAGAGTTAGGTTGGATTAGTTCAAGTTTATCGGTTAGTAAATTCCTTGACTTATTATCCAATATGTAACTCAATCCAATGACTCAATGCAACTATCAAAATGTAATTGATTGATTCAGATAGGTCATATTTGTAGAAAAGTCATTATCTGCTTACAATCCTATTTAGCAAAGACCTACATACAAAAATATTACACAAATTTAAATACTTATTATTTTCATCTAATTACAATTATTCAATAAATCTCTAAATACTAAAAGATTTTCTTCAAAAAGTTGATTGCTCACCAAACAAAGAAAGTAATATTAAGAGAATTATTTTAATTTTCAATCTAATGAATAGTTATGATATCATACTTCCTTACTTCTATTTGTAAATCAACTTTTTTCTCAAAGCACTTTAGGTAATAAATATATTTTTTTTATTAAAAAAAGTCATATTCAATAGAAAAACTTAATACAAGAAAGTGTGAAAAAGCTTATACAATTCAGCTTAGTTATAATTTACAATGATTAAAATACACATACATACAAGATAACTTTTTTCTTTATTCTTTTTTTATTTCATTGCTTTGACAGATTTTAAAGTGAAATATCATTATAATTGATTATTTATGATGATGGTCCACCATACACCATGAGTAATAGTTGTTAAATTAATCTACAACATATAATTTTATCCTATTCTCTCTTCATCAGATCCTATTCACATATTTTACATCTTTCCATTAGATCCTACTCTCCACATATTTCACCTTCTTTTTTGGTCCATCTTCGTCATCTTCCCAAGTCGTTGTTACGAATACCTTAGTTACACTCCTACTTCAATTGTGATTGTTGCGACATTCCTCCGTCTTTGATTCTAATGCTGACCTCCAACTTAACGATACACACTTCATGTTGTTGTGTTTCGATACCTTTATGTTAGCACACGTGTGGAAGTATGATTTCATTGCTTATGTTAAGTAAATTTTTTTAAAAAATTAAATTTCTAAAAATTTAAAATAGGTATGAGATAGGTATATATACCAATCTCAATCCCATATCCAATTTAATAAATAAGATATTACTTGTATTCGGTCAAATTATATATTTTTTATTAAAGTCGAGACAAATTCAAGTATCACTCGTAAGTATAAATTTATTTATCATTCTTAATCTTAAACATAAAGTCACATCTAAATATAACACTTTGTACATATAAAAATCTACCTCAATTTAAAAAATAAGTATAAAACTTGTAACACAAGCTATTTAAATTATTTCAATTGAAAAATCAATTTTAGATGCAAAATCAATTTCTTGATACAGAAATAAATATATAAATATTTATTTAAAGTTACATTGGTTAAAAATCATTTAATTATAAATAATTATGTACATTAAATTTGTGATATTTAATAATAATTAAGTTAAAAGACATATAAAGGATGGTTTACACTTAATAAATAATAAAATCTTTTACACTAAAAATTTCAAATTCGTTCAACTCTATAAAAAATTATTTAAAGTATATATAAACAATAGTATAATTATAATTTCAAAGGCAGAAAGTGTATGCAAAATAAACAATGTTTTCGACTTCTTTGTAATTTTTTAAATCTAAAATGCGACGCTCAACGCATATGCTTCACTGTCTACCAGACGACGCCCGGTGATATTTTAAAATAAAATATTACTATCATTCAACTAAGAAAAAGAAATAGTGATGTGTAAGGTCTGAAGACTTATTATTAATTTTTTATTAGCACTGTTAAGTCAATGATTAGATTTTTTTAATTATAATATGATTATTAATTATCAATAATCACTAATAGGAGTATAAATTTATATAAAAAAATATTCTTCTTTTAATATAGTCTATTTGATAGACAAATTAATTTAAATTTTAATTATTAAATGATTTATTAAAAGTTTAAGCTATAGTATAATAATACCGATTTAAATGGTCGCAGAGTTGTCGTAATTTAGTTATATATTTATTTATTTTTAATCATATAAATTATATATTTTTTGACATCTCTTAATTTTTTTTTCATAATAATTTAAATAATGTTTATAGTATTATGAAGTTGAAACAAAATTTATAAATATTATATACATAATATAAAAATTAGATTATTTTTTATTATATACATGATATAAAAATTACATTATTTTTTTATTCACAATTATTGTATTTGTTTGATTTAATTTATTCAAAGAATAATTTAAAGTATAATTATTAATTTTACAAGAAAATTTTAATACTAAATGATTTTAAAAAAATAAAGTTTACAAACAAATACCGTTAAAGCGTGGAGTAACTTGTTTACGGATTGAGTAATTACTAAACATAAGTACATTTTATTATGTTTCAATTAACTCACTTTTAATGAGTTTATTCCAACCTTATTTTAACTCAAATTTTAAACAATTTAAATGGGCACTTAAAAGATAGAAATATCAAATTGGTATCTAAAATTACAATGAGTGATCATTTTTAGTATTAAATATTATATAAAAAAGTAATCCTTAAAACTAATAATTATTAGTAATTTTAGCCTTACTATTAGAACATGTCAAATTTATTTCTTATTTTGACTAACATTAATTATTTTAGTCATTGTCTTTAAATTTTAATGTTGGAGATTAAATTAACTAATGATTGTAAATTTTGAAAATTTAAATAAAACTAAAAACTACTATCAATTTCAAAAGTTAAAATAAGTGATTTTATAATGTTAATAATTAATAAATTATGATCCAATAAATAATTAATTTCCTTAAATATAGTGACAAAATTTGATTCTATAACTAAGTATATAGAGAAAATTAAACTTTGTATTAGGTGAAGATATCTTTAATTTAATCCAAATTAATATAACTAATGGTTGATACAGATGGTAGATGCTTGAATCCTTTAATTAAGTAGTTCAAGGTTTGAATTGTAACCTTGAATAGAAAATAGATTATATTGAAAAGAGAATACTCATTTATTATATGCTCATGGCCTTTACTACTATTTGAAATCAATCTTAATTAAAGCAAGTTTTTTTTATTCCAATCAAATTTTAAATTTAAAAGAGATGGATTTAGAATTTTTTACCCCAACCTTATCCAAAACTACCAACCTAGTCACCCAATGATAGATTGGACACACTACTCTAAATCCCTGCCAGGTTGGGAAGGGATTTCAAGTAGCTTTAGGTAAGCAAATTCAATCGTCAGAGGAGAGATTGAAGGTTGTTGAGGGTAGAATCTATGGCTTCAGCAAGCCTGTAGATCTTTTTTGATTTTGGATGATTATACCCCCAAATTTAAGGTGTCAAAGTTTGATAAGTACAAGGGAACCATTGTCCAAAGAGTCATCTGACCATGAATTGTAAGAAAATGGAAGTTCATGCATGTGATGATAGGTTGCTCATTCATGACTTCCAAGACAGCCTAACTGTAGGAAAATTGATTATTAACATCTTATGAACATTGTATTATGATTTGATGATCAATAACATTTCATCCAATTTCTCTGATATTGTTGTCATAGGAGACAAAATAGAGAATGACACGAGGAGTGAGAAGATCACCATGAACTCTTTTGGAACATTAGATGATGATTGACTTTCTCGAACTTTGGGAGAATTAGAAGTTTGATGCTAAAAGGGCTCTTATGTATAATATGTGATAAAACTTCTAGAGTGTTGGATTTGAGTTTCCAAGCTCACCAATTGTTGCTGAGAAAAACATTTTTGAGGATGAACATGTCAACCTGTTTGTGCTTCTCTACCAAACATTGAGTTCATTTTAATTGGGAGATTATCAAACTCTTTGTGGTTTTAATTCAAATTAAAATAATTTTGTAATGTTGATTCTATTTCTCTATCCAAGGCTTAGGATAATATGTTCATTGAATAAGAGCCCACATATTTCCTTTCAACATGTTATTAATAAAATGCATTTTTAATTCCTCATATATATTTTTTCCTTCTTTCTTTATCTCTTTTTTCTTATTTTCTCGTTGAATCTTTGTCATTCTTGTCCTAGTTTTAATTAATGCATATTAAAAAATGACGCATTTAAAAGTGATAATGCTAGTATCACATAAAGTAGTTTTGATTGTCGCTTATAAGAGGATGGAGGATAAGTTGGAACATTCTTTGAGTTATTGAAGTTGGTCAAGAGACAAATGATATTTAATTCTATCAAGAATTGACTGGGGATATGCAAGGCCTTAAGACTAGGACAATTGAACATAAGTTATCATTGAAGCCAAAATATCTTATAGTTGAACAAAAGTTAAGGCAAGTGAGATTGTAAGTATCTTTGATGACTAAAGAAAATTTCAAAAAAGCAATTTGATACAAGATTGTCCTAAGAACGATGTAAAGAATGTGTGTCAATCACCAATATCTAAATACAATTAATTCAAAAGCTAATGTCTCATTGCCTCATATGGATGTATTATAACTTAACATTTTTATGAATGGTAAAATATCCTCACATCTTGTGAATTTTGAAAAAATAATAAAGAA
Source organism: Cajanus cajan (assembly GCF_000340665.2). Taxonomy (NCBI): domain Eukaryota; kingdom Viridiplantae; phylum Streptophyta; class Magnoliopsida; order Fabales; family Fabaceae; genus Cajanus; species Cajanus cajan. The sequence continues at coordinate 24,872,696 of NC_033806.1, read as the reverse complement.
AAAAAGCACGTTAGCTGAAAACTCGAAAGATGACCTAAGCAAAAGTTAGAACAACTTGAGAAAATGACTTAAACAAAATTAGGATGGGATAAACTCACTAGATCAAAAATTTGAAAAGGGCAACCTAAGCAAAATTTAGAGTGGTTTGCTAAGATGAAAAGTTAAAAGAAAAGTTATGGTTAAATAAATATGTGCAAAAAAACCAAATGGGGCAAAAGATGTGTTGGAATCCTAAACTAGGGGCATATAGTGTATTGAAGTTATCAACTGGGGCAAAAGGCGTACTTGAAATGAAAACTGACACAAATGGTGTATTGAATTACATTTTCCTCCAAAGTTTATTAGTAGGGGATCAAATATTATAATATATGATGCTAACATTGTTCATATGGTAAACATCACTCAAATAGAAAATACATATAGTTTAGCTATCATTTTGTAAATGTCTTGATTACCAAAAATTCATTGTACATATTCTCCTATATCATATGGTGACCATCTTTGTAATTATATTCACATTTTCTTGAATAAAATTACCTTATTGCCTTTACTAGTTGCCAATTCATTTTGTACTTTAAGGTAATATACTAAAATAAAATGTGTTAACATTAAAAATAAAATAAAATTTCAAAGCATTGCAATTACTTCAATAAGTTTGAAAAGGCACAAGACGCTTGATAACTTCTTGATAAATGGCATAAAGCTCAATCAACAAAATAATGTTGCTTTGACTCAAAGTGTTTACAACAACTTAAGGGTAACCCAGTGAATTGATCAACTGTTGTTCAAGTCAAAGAGAGATCAAAGACATCACCCATCCATGATCTTAGGTTTTGTGTTATAATAAGGAATGGTAATTGTAAAGCCCTCAAGAAAGGCAAAAGCAAAATGGAAAGGAAAAGGAAACAACAAGTTTAGTCTTGAAAGTTTTGGATCTCATAGCATTTTGCATCATATCATCATAACATTGCATCACATTTCATTTGCATCTATTGGTTTTCAAAAATCATGACTTGGTTTTCTTAGGACTTCAAAGAAATAACGTAGAACCTTTAGGTTGAGTATCTGCTTAACACATTTAACTTTTTGTTTAAGTCCAATACTTACATGGTTCAATTTACAATTTTCTTTTATATAAGCTCGGTATCTACCTGACACAATCCATGATCAATCCAACATTTGTTTGGTCGATCTAACACCAACATTTGGTCACTAACATTCATTGGCTGATTCAACACTAGCATTGGTCAACCCATCACTAGGATTTCGTCCATACCAACCCCAACATTCATTCAATCTAGCATCAACAATTTGTTGTTCTAACATAAGCAATTATTCAATCCAACACGAGCATTCAATCAATCTAGCATCAACATTCGACCAACCCAAAACTAGCTTTTGGTTGATTTAGCACCAACATTTGACTTATCTAACAACAAGATTCAGTTAATTCAACATTAGCATTTGACCAATCCAATACTAGCATTTAGTCAATTCATCACTAACATTAGATCATTTTGGCACTAACATTCAAACTATAACCATCCTAACACCAACATCCAAGTCCAATGCATGCTTGACATTAGAGCCTCGAACTTGCATGCACCAACATTTGGTGCCATGTTCTAAGTAATTGGATAAAATTAATTCACATATTTACTTATTTATTATCACAATAATCTAAAAAATACTAATATTTAGATTATTTAATAAGAAATAAAGAAAGAATGACAACTGTGAGTGACCAATTTTATCAACAAGTATTTTTAATTTTTATTCAAAAAAACATAATTGAAGATAACATGTCAATTTTAAATGATAATATTGTAAAAGTTAATTGTAGAGAGAATATACATGTTTGTTAAGGGTGTTTAAAAATAAGGATATTGTGAAATGAAGTTGATAAAAAAGAGATAAGTTTGTTATCAACAACTTCATTCTTTTTGGATATTTAAGAAAATGAAAACACATTCTCTACGAGGATAAAACTCATTACTGAAAAATAGAAGAAGAAAAAAAAAAGTCTTGGAGTCTACCTAGACTTATTCTATTCAATAACTCATGTTTTATATCAAATTTTAATGATCCAACTGTTAAATTTAAAGTTCTTAACGTATAGATCAAATATGCAAATTTTAAAAAATTTGAAAACTATTTGATATTTTTTTTCATTAATTAAAATCAATGTATAAAATGATTTTATGTTTATTCGTCAACTTGAATTAATGAAATAAAGTATCAAATGATTTTTAATTTTTTTTTTAACTTTCAAATTTTATTTATACATTAAAAGCTTTAAATTCAATGGTTGAATCATTGAAATTTGATGTAGAACATAAGTTATTGAACAAAATAAGTATAGGTAGACTTAGTTTTAAAGTAAACGAATGCCTCTTATATATATATAATAAAAAAATAAAAAAAAATATTTAATTTTAACTTGTTTCCTATAATTATAACGTATATGTTTGTCCAATATGAAATTTATAATTATGAATAAAATAAACTTGTTTTGTGCATTGAGTAAAACAAAATTATTTTTCTTTAAAAAAATTATTTTAATTTGTAACAATCAATAATATTAATTAAATAACATTTTTATCTTTAATGTTATTTGATTGTAAGAATTTAATAACTAACTATTTCTTAGCTTAAATGCTTGTATAAGGATAATTTTTTAAAATATGAAAGTTGTTATCTTTTGATAATATTTTTTTTTGTAACAACTAATAGCTTTAATTAAATAACAATTCTATCTTCAACGATATTATGAGAGTTTAATAATTAACTATTTGCTACCTTAAATCCTCATGAAAGTTTTTTCCCCCTAAAATAAATTTAAAAAAAAGTCTTTTCATATATTAAAAGTTAAAGAATCAAAAAATATTTTTTAAGGATAAAATAAATATTTGTAAAGTTAAAAGTTTTATGCAATTAAATAAAGATACTATTTTTAATAGGTTTTATAAGGTGCTAATATCTTCATACATGTATTTAACTTCCATTCCCGACATCAAATTCAAAGACCAATTCTTTTAAAAGAGTTTTCTAATATTTTTCCCTCAAAATAAAATATTAGTGACAATTTCGTTATAAATATTTTTACGTCATTCATCATTTTGATTGCAAAAATGATTATAATCATAAGGTAAAATTATAATGATTTAAATGTATTTTTAGTTCTTTTAAATTTAAGATAAATTTATTTTTAATCCCTTAAATTTAAAGCTAATCTTTTTAATCCCTCAAATATCAAAAAAATTTATTTTAATTCTTATATTCAATTTTTGTTAGAAAATATGTCAAATATTGGTACATAAAACTTACCTATTGATATCTCAATTAGTGAAAATATTACATATTAAATTCAATTGATATTACATAATTGTCTTAATCTATTACTTTCAGATATATTATTAATGATTTTGTTTTAAATTATAAAATTAAAAATAATAAATTTAAATTTGAGGATTAAGTCATCTTTCATATTGAGACAGTGACTATAATTATAAGGTATAAAATTATAATCAACTCACCTTTCATGAGTTAATTAAAACAAATTCACTCCCTGGATCATGGTAAAGGGCGCACCCATATAGAACATGTTAAAATGTTGTATGCGCTATAATTATTTAAGTTTCTTACATAACCTTTGAATTAATTACTTATTATAATTAATAAATTTTTACATATTAGCCTTTTGAATTACTTAGTAATTAAATCTAAAATAAAATACCGGAATCACTTTCTTAATCATTGAGACAATTTATTAGTTTGGCTTAACTTCAATTTTCATCCTATAGTTTTGGGAAATGTATAATTTCAGTTTCTCAAAATTTTGTATAATAAATTAAATTTTATTAATTTTAAAATTAAGTAATGTTGATCCATCATTAATATATCATTTAAGATTAAACAAAAAATGATGACGTGTTTGTAAGTGATACTACATAACAATTATTTAATTATGTTAATTTTCATGTAAGAAACAACATTACTTTTTACTATGTATGTATGTTATGTTTCTTAAATTAAATTTTATGATATATTCATATCATTTTATTTTTAATTTTTATTATTACTATTTTTCTACTAGACTAACTAATTGTAGGTAGTATATATCACTCAATAACACTTATCAACATTTTCTAGTTAATATTGAATAACGCGTTAAAGTGGACTAACATTGTTTAATTTAGAAAAATAAAATGACTGAATTCTAATAAAAAATATCGAGACCAAAATTGCACATTCAGAAAACTATAAAAACCAAAAATAAATTTAAAGCTTATTAGTTTCTGTTAGTTTAATCATGTTCTAAACATGTGCAGCGAAAATAAAAAGATCTACTTTATGCTAAAATTACACATGATAATTAATAGGATATCTATGAAAGCAAATAAAGTTTATCTGGTTTGTTCTTGCTCAGAAACACTCTTCTTGTCGTTCTTTCTTCTTGATCTTCTAAGTCTTCGGTGCCGACCGGATACTATCAGAGAGTGGGGAGGGTACCTGCAAAGGCACTCCGATGCTCAAGTAAGTATTCGGTATAGAGCAATAAAAGTTTTTATACTAGATAATCATACCTGTCTAATCAGTCCCATCAATACCATATTTATAGTGACGTTCTTGGGCCTGGTGGGCTTTCTGGATTATTGGGCTAGTGCACGAAGTTTTGCACACTGATTACAGCTGACGTGGATGTGTTTAATGTAATTAATACGTTTTCCTTTTTCTCATGGAAATTCATTACAGTTGAATACCCATTCAGTATGTTCATCGACCGAGGGGGTATTCGGCATGTTCATTGGCCGAAGGGGTATTCGGCCTTCCCCTTGGACGGAGGGGTATTCGGCCTTTTCCTTGGACGAAGGGGTGTTCGGCCTATTCATTGGCCTGGTGGGTACTTGGCCTGATGAGGGGTACTCGGCCTATTCATTGGCCTGATGGGTACTCGGCCTGAGGGGGGTACTCGACCTGAGGGGGGTACTCGACCTATTTGTTGGCCTGAGGGGGTACTCGACCTAAGGGGGTATTCGACCCATTTATTGGCCTGAGGGGTACTTGGCCTGAGGGGTACTCGGCCTAAGTGGGGTACTCGGCCTATTTGTTGGCTTGAGGGGTACTCGGCCTAAGTGGGGTACTCGACCTATTTGTTGGCCTGATGGGTACTCGGCCTATTTGTTGGCCTGATGGGTACTCAGCCTATTTGTTGGCCTGATGGGTACTCGGCCTATTTGTTGGCCTGATGGGTACTTGGCCTGAGGGGGTATTTGGCCCATTTGTTGGCCTGAGGGGTACTCGGCCTGAGAGGGGTACTCGGCCTATTTGTTGGCCTGAGGGGTACTCGGCCTGAGGGGTACTCGGCCTGAGGGGGTATTCGACCCATTTGTTGGCCTGAGGGGTATTCGGCCCATTTGTTGGCCTAAGGGGTACTTGGCCTAAGTGGGGTACTCGGCCTATTTGTTGGCCTGAGGGGTACTCGGCCTGAGGGGGGTACTCGGCCTATTCTCGGTACACGGTTGAAGTCTGAAATTTAAAAAATTTCCTTCAAAACTATGAAGGTCCCACGTGTATCCACACCGAGACTAATCTTTGCTTGTCAACCTCTTGACCGAACAATTTTTCAGCAGAGAATGATAAGAGAGAAAAGAACTAATTTTCTTATATCTTTTCTGTGTGTTTTTCTTCCACAGTGGAGCTGTATATTTATAAATATGTAAATATATTTATTCTCTCAGCAACAACATCCATATCCTATCTTCTAAAAAATAGGAATAATCAAATATTCAAACAAAATATTAGTTTTTATCTTTTCTTATCAAAACCACTTTTGACTAGGTCAAAATTCAAATTGAATCTTTCAACTTGAAATTGAAAAAACTGATGTGTTTTTCTATCTTAATAGAAACAAATATTATTTATATTTTGATGCTAGTCAAAAATAAATAAATAATATTTTATTTATAAGAAAAATAATTAGTTGATATAATCAAATTCTTTAATTTAATTATCCAATAATAAATTTTCTTGAGCAAAGATTAGAACACTCGTTAGTGTGTGATCCTGTAGGTTCAAAACTAAACCGATAGTAAATTAACTACATTAATTTACTAATTAAGGTTGGCGTCTAGCAACACTCCTTAACGTCCGGATAGTATGAAATAATATTTGCAAGAACCTTTAGAAGATTAACATAAAATTTCCTTCCATCATTTTACAGCTCTAAATTAACTTTAGAATATGGTTTAATTATCAAATTCTAATAAGTTAACATATAATGAAAAATACAAGAAAAACCCTTTTTTTCTTTATTATTTCAATTGTCTTGGTCAAGGTCCTTATTTTCATTATAAAGCTCAAACTCATTACCAAGAGTCGATGGATCCCTTATTGATTAATCATTTAACTCTACAAGAATTTAATTACACCCAATAATCATTCAACTAACACCTTTAGGTATTAGGTGTCCGAAATCAAAGTATAATAAATATCTTGTTAATTATTATGATAATCTCAAGTATAAGAAAATTATATATTTCTTCTTAAGAGTTTCCTATTAGAAAAATTTTAAGGTAATACATAACCATTAGGAATTCTCCTTTATAGAGTCTGTTCAATAGTTATATCCCTATATGCACTATTTATATGAGTAATTTAATAAATGAGATCTATTAATCTCTATCCAATAAAGACTATTACACATATATTGATCATTATTGATGTCCTATCCTCAATAATTCTACGATCAAGAATAATTTAGATTAAAATTAAAAAAAGACTTGTTTTCTCATTATTATAATCTCTATTATAAAAAAAAAAGTCTTTAATTTTAATCAAGGACTTTATCATATTAATTATTTCTCATAATTAATAAATATGAAAATAAAGTACAATCTTATTATTGTATATAAGATAGATTGGATCTTGGTCAAACATCTTATTCCCAACAGTTTCTATATTGAAAAAAAAATTGTCAAAGTAATCATTTCATATATGTGAGTAATAAAACTTAGAATGTGTTTGTCAAATAAATTGACGAGTTTATAAATTTGTTCGACCAAATTATGAGTTAATTTGACCAAATAAATTATTTGGTATAAAAACTTATTTTAGGAGTTTAGGATTTATTTTTATAAGCTAATTATAATAACTTATAACTTATAAGCTAATTAAAATAGTTACATAACTTATAAGTTTTTTATTTTTTTTTCTCTTTCAATTTTTATCCTTGTTAATTTACTTGAAATCTTTTTTATCTTTTTAATTTTGAAACTATTTTATCTATATATTATTTTCTCATTATCAAATAAATAAATTTATTATTTTATAGTAATTGACTAATCTTACTAAACACTTTTAGTTTAATTAATTAATTTATAAGTTTTTAGCTTTTTAACTTCTATCTTTTAACTATCTTATAAACTTTTGGTCAACTTGTAAATTAGTTTTATTAAACACACTCTTGTGGTGTATTTTTTTAGATGAGGAATTTTAGAAATTTGAATTACATTAACTTTAATTTTCATCATGTCTTATTTGGACAAGTCAATTTAAATTTTAAAAATTCAAATTCTTAAATTTAGACAGAATAATTCAATTTTTACTATAGATAAAATTAATTAAAAATAAATATATATTGAAATTTTAAGATTTAATTTTATAAAATTAAATATGAACCAAATTTTAATTATTTAATATATTTTAAAAAACTAATATTAGATAATATTTAATTCAAAAAATAATTATGAATATTCAATAATTTAAAAAAACTATTGATGTTTTTATGTCAATTTTGAAAGTGAGAAAAGCGAGGTAAGAGAAGAAAGAGAAAGAACTTCAAAATTTTACCTTTTTGAGATGATTTAAAATTTTACAATTTTAAGAAATTTCACAAATACTTAAATTTTAATTTTTTTTGTAAATTTTTCATCCAAACAAAACATTTGAAATTCTTAAAAAAAAATTACTCTATTAAAATCTTTCATTAAAATATCAATGTATATGTGTTACAAAGAGATAATGTTAATATAAATTCGCAATATCTATATAAGTTAGTATTTTTTTCATAAATATAATCCATGAGTATCTCAAAGTTGAGTTAATTTAAACTCATAAAATGTGACTTTTATTAGTCAAATATTATTTTAATATAGATAAAAATCAAACCTAAAAATACCATTATAACCACACCAATAAATCAAAATGCTTGTTTATATTAAATTAGTATATAAACAAACATTATACCAAACAAAATTTAATCTTTTTATTTATTATTAAATGAGTTTGTAGAGAATGATAAAATTGTCATTAGAAATTAAAATTTATGAATAAAAATCTATTTTATATTGACCCAGAAACGGTCTAGTTGTTCATTAGGTGTGATTTCTAACTATGTTTTAAATAAAAGTTTTTACAATAGTTAGGTTATTTTTTTTATTAGTTAAATGTCTGTTATATTTGTGCAAATGTTATGATTTATCCTGAAAAATAAATTTATATGTCATCGTCATCCAAAAATCAGAATTCCACACAATAATAATCAACATTCAGATTTATCCTTTACAAGTATGCAGTGGCTTTTATCTCACAACAGTAGGAAGGAATTATCCTCCTCAAAATTAGTTCTCACTTTTCGTTGCACATTGTCTTTTTTATTTTTGTTTATTTCCCTCTGTTTTCTTGGCTACCATGCAGTTAAGGGAAAATTCTCTAGAAATAAGTATCTTCCAAAGTTTCCCACTTAATAAATGAATGGTTGCAGTCATCTTTTCGGGCACTTGCAAGTTGCAATGTTCATCCCTAAAAGCATGAATGGCTGTTTCTACTTTTTTTTTTTTTTTTTCTTGGGACTATTAACTACCTATTTTATATGGTCCTTGTAGAATTTTGATCCATACACTAGTTCTTTGGGTTGTCTACTTGATTCTCTATCCCATAGCAAAGTTCCCAAAAAAGTTGGCACAAGCATATTAAAAGTGAGTGTGTGCGTGGATGTGAGTGATTCGTGCATGGGAGATATTTTATCTTATAAAATTTGTAAATGCCCTCTTGGTAAAGTTCTCATTGGGAATTTATGCTCTGTTTGGTATTCATGAAAAAAGAAGGAAAAAAAGTAAAGCAGAGTTAGGATGAAAAGAGAGAGATTCCTTTTAAAAATATTTATGAGGAGCTTTTAGATTATTAATATACGAATAAGAGAGAAAGCATTTTATTTAATTTGAAAATTCAACATTATCGTATGAAAATTATTAAATGTTTATACACATTACAACGGTAGTAGCTATTTCACGGGTTCCCATCCTGGAGGATGAGCATAAGTAAATAAAACCGCGGTGGCTCTGCATTTGTGATAAACACTTTTTTTGTTCCATTCTTTTAGGACTAAATAAAATAAAATAATTTGGAGAAAAATGAATGATATATATATATATATATATATATATATTAAAAGGGTTATTTTTAATTGTTAGAACCAATTTTGTTGTTTAACAATTTAAATGTGTTTTGGGTTTTTTTTTTATAAGTAAAAAATATAATATTAAAAAAAGGAGTATAAATAGTACTCTAATTTATATACAAAGTTAAGACAACTGTTGAATACATATCAATAATTCATTTGACCAATTTATATATACTAGTTGTCCCTCATTCAAACTTGTTGTCAATCATTTTCATGACCTATATTTGATAACATCTATAATCTCCCCAACATTATTGTTAAAGAATATTATTTTTATATAACCAAATACTCTATATCACAGTTACCTAAATAACATCTATAATTAAAATCTTCTTTTGTGTTTTGGGTCTTTTAAATATTATTGTTATGTAATTTTAATTTTTAAAATATCATACAATTTGAAATTAAGTAATTTTAATTTTTTAAATGCCGTAGTTGTACTAAACCATAAAAAAGATAACGGTTTGTAAATTTTTGCAGGTGGTGTAAGGGATAACGAGGAATAGCAGAAATGGCGGTGGCGTGTGTCTTCTCCATCCCAAAGGGGACACTTTTGTAAAGGGTACTTTTAACATGAGCCTCTCGTGTACTCTTCTTCACTTTTGACTTCAAAAAGGGTCATTTTCATCTTCATGTTAAGGCATCACCCCTTTGCGCGGTTACTCCCATTCTTTTCTCTATTTCCCTCTTATTTTTAAAACCCTCTCACCTTACCAATTCTCAATTCTAATCTTTTTTCATAGTTTTTTTTTTAATTTATTTTATATATATACCTATCTCCGTTCTGTTTGCATCTCACCTAAGACTAAGAATAAAGAATCTAGTGAAAAAAAAATATATACTTTAACTTATCGATAGAAAAAGAATATAATAAAGCCTATATATAAAGTCAGCGACGGGCAAATATAAATAACTCAAACGGTGAGAAGGTCTACTTCGTTTCTTTTTAATCTTCATATTAAATAATGAGGAGACTAAGAAATATACTATTTTTAATACACTTTCACGAATTTGTTAAAAAAATTATTAAAACTGTAAAAAAAAATTGAAAGAAGACAAACTATGAAATTAAGAAAGAGGATTTTTGAGTAAGTTGTGAGATCACAAGTTTTTTTTTTCTTCATAAATTTCAATAATTAAACAAGAATATGTTCAAAAAAGTGTGTCAAATAATATATTCCTAATATTTTTTCTATAATTTGTAGGTTAAAAAAATGAGTTTTATTTTCTAATCATTCATTAGTCGTGAATAACCCATAAATTTTTTGAAATTGATTTAGGTTAATAGAAATTGATTAATTTATTTAGTTTCACCAAAATAAAAACAATTTTTGATTAAGACTTTCGATATATTTTAAGTTTAATTAGACTCCCCCGCCCCCCATAAACTTTTTCTTGCTTATTAAAGTACGGGTCTTCTTTTGTTAAAAAAAGAAAAAGGGACGTGTGCTCGATGCATTTATGTTTGGTAATCGTTTTTTTAGAGTTGAACAAATAGAAAAACTAAAGTGGATATAGATAAATTACAGTACTATAAAAAAACTGCCGTCAGCATCTTATATATGCTTTTCTTCTTCTCGTTAAAAAAAAAAGTTAAAAATACTATTAAAATTTATTTCTTAAAACTCTATCGTTCAAAGTATTTATTCAAAGTTACATAGAGAATATTTGATAATAAAAAAAATCAGTAAATCTATGTTTTTATTTATTTATAAATTAATAATCTCAAATATTTCATAACATAAGCTTATTTTTCAGATAAAAAATATATCATTTTACTTGCACTGTACCAAAAAAAAATCGTAATTGGAGATTATTTTTATTATTTAAAATTGTACAAAAGTTGTAGTTTTCTTTTGGTTGGTGTAATGGTCACGGAATAAAGAAAGCGTATCTACTTGTTATTGGCTGAAAATTGTCTTTCGTAATTGTGTCCTTCCTTTCGATTTAAGTTTAACCTCCTTCTAAATGCAATGTTCGTTTATTACCATTGGCATGCCTTGTCAATTTTGGATTTGACATTTGAATAGACTAGTGATAAATTTATCTAGACGGTAATAAAAGTGACGTAAAATACATAATGAATAAAATATGTAAAGGATAAAGATACATATATTTTTATTTTAAAAGTGTAAAGGTCCCAATAATTATATTGCACCGACGGGAGGTGGCTGCTTAAGTGAATGTCAAATAAATAATTATACATTTGTGTGACCAAATTTAAAAATGTTAGTGGACCTCAAAGTTTTGCGTCAATATATATGCTGTATTCCATGCTTATAATAGACATTATTTAATTACAAACAACGTGTATTTTTTTTTTTATGATAAACGGTCTTTTCTTAATGAAATGCAAAGTTTTACTTTGAAAGTTTAATATTCAAGTTTGAAATTATTAATTAAATTAGAACATTTTTTTTGTAAATTAATTTATATACATTTTATTTTATAAAAATCATAAGTATTCTTCATTTGAAATAATTATATTTGAGTCTAGTAAAATTATTATGACCGATAACTTTTTAAAAAAAATATTCTATATATCCATAACTCAAATTTAAGACACCCGTTAATCTACATACTTTGTGATATATAATCGATATTTGCATTCACAATATAAAATATTAAAAAAAACGAAATAAAAGAAGGTTGGGAAGGTTTTTTTAATTTGTTTCTAGTCACATTTTTTTTATTACTTATTAGCTAACAACATATCAATAATGCTCAATGTACTTATGTAAAAAAAAAAGTAGAAATACTCAATGTTTATTAAATTTATGAAACTCATTTAATTATCATGTTATAGAAAAGGAAAAGGAATCCTCCATTTTTCCGCAGCAATTGTTTGTTTGATTTTCTATTGAACTTCTTTTTTAACATGGTCCAGAGAGAAAAGCTTCTTGTTGGTTCTGTTTCTATAATTCTATACTCTTATTGCAGTGAAATGTCAATTAAAGAATAGCATAATAAGAGCCTTGGCCTTGGGTTTCATGAAGCATTTGGGTAACCCTTGCCTTTAAATCGAAAATTCTGAAACTTTATGGCATAAAAACTAAGAGACAGCAAGTCTCTTTACAACTACAAGAAAGAATCCCCTTTTAATTGGGGGAGAAAAGGATAGAAAAGTAATTTAGGAATTTTAGAATATATAAAGTATAAACCGAGCCGAGCCGATATAGAAGTGGGTCTGAGCTGCGACGTCGTTTAGGTGTAGAAAAAAGCATGTGCGCATACGGTAACAGAACACAAGACCGAGCAAGGCTACAAGTTCAACAACCAACATTGCAATTTAGAAGAATAGTGTCTGACTCAAAAGTCTAACATCACATGTAATGCGAGGATGTTGACATGTTAAAATAAAAGGCTTAAGTCAAGGTGACTTTACCTTAGTTCTTGTGACCCGCACACACCTTCCCTTCTTAGTCTGCTAAGTTCCAACCAACCATAGAGCCTCTCATGGGTCATGGGCTCATGGCCCCCCACCACTAACTACCCTTGTTCATTTGTGGTGGACCCAAATAATGGTTCTGTGACCCCACACACGTGGGGACATGCCTTTCACTTATTCCGCCATGTCATTTATTTTGGCCATCCCCACTCCATCATCTATATCCTGCTAAATGCCAATTTTGCCATCACACTTCGGATCCTCTAAATTTTCTTTTTTAACAATTATAGTTTTAAGATGCCCAACAGCTTGCTTGCTTGTAAAGTTTAGCATTCAAGTTCAAGTTTCCTTTTAATTAATAAATGAGAAAGCACGTGTTTTTAATTGCAAATTTGAAGGAAAACAAACAATTTTTTTTAATAATTTGGCTTTTCACATTCTCAAGACTCGAGGGGAACTTTTCTTACAAGATTTTTTTTTTTTTTTTTATCAACTCTATTGTGGTAATCTTTAAGTATTCACCATGGAATGTCAATTTGGGATGCGTACATTCATAAATATTTCTGACAAAATAATTAAAGGCAATTATCATAATTAATTAAAAATCATGATGTCTTAACAAAGTATTGCGAAGGTCGACATGGACATTTTTTTACGTTCAGATTTTACTTCAAGTCATGCCTGTGTCCAGGAGCACAAAACTACAAGCTATGATCACATTTGTCCTTTTTTTATTTGGGATTATGACAATGTTCTTCATTGATTTAGCAAAATTAACATTTTTATTTGGGATTATGAAGCCATTCTACAAATGAATTGACAAATAATAAATAAAAACAGTTAAAAGTACTATATCAATAAAAGTCTAAATGGTTGGCTATAAATGCAATTACGTAATGTTTATGTATGTTCCTTAAACAACGATCTAAGGTTCCAACAGTCTATATACTTAATCCTTTAATAGTTTAATTTGTTTGGTGAAGGAAAAATTAGAGTGAAAAAGAAATAAAAACGTATCACAAGAGATCTAACTTTAATTGAGTAGGATGATAAGTACCGTAAATTCTTTTGATATTGAGTTCAAATAAAAGAAAATCTTATATGTTTGATAAAAAAATTGAGAAAACAAAAAAGATGTCGGATTGGTTTACTAATTATTTTTTATCCTATTTTTAATCACTCTTTTTTTTTCTACTCTAAACTAAATATTTATATTTAAACTTATTTCTCAGGAATTTTTCATTCACCTTCTTTATTTTTATTTATCTTAATTTCTCAATCATTTATTTTTACCTAAACTGCAGGATAGCAATAGGGTGTAATGTCATACCGGCTCTCTTTCTCAGTCCATTTAAATGACCATCTGGTCATAAATCACAATGAGCTATAATTGTGTAATGAATCATTAATTGTTTAACTTGTAATTATAATTGTTGTAAATTAATTAGTATTCTAAATCGTCTCTTTTATACAATTGCTATTTTGGGATCACGATCTGCTGCGGTTAGTTGTTTAACTGCACAAAATCTTAATCATTAAAAACTGGAAAACTGGTTATAAAATTTACTATCCGATGAATAATTATTTGATTACATACTGAGTAACAAGAGTGTGATAAAAAAAAAACTGAACAGAAACTATCTAATATCAAATCGAATAAGATTATAAAAATCTTATTGTTTTGAAAAGTAATCACTAATCCATTTCTATAAAACAGTTTGGTTTAATTATTTGAAAAAATAAACTATATATGTTATAAAGTGAAACACGGAACCAAATATATATAAAAATAAAAAAGTAAAAAATCAACCAATCTGCTTTATAAAAAATGTTATTATTAACCAAATGGTGTTTATAAAATGGTCCAATTTAATTTGATTTAAAAAAAAATGGAATCGTGCATAATCTACTTAGCAACGTGCATAATCTATTCAGCAACGCTGTGTTAAATCGTAGAAGTTTCTGCCTTAAATTGTAAGAGATTCTATTTCTTGATTGGACATGGATATGCAAAATAATTGTAGGTCGAGTTTATTTTACACATGATCGATCTAAGACTTATCTTACCTATTAATATTTCTAAATCTGGTTAGAAAATCTAGTGCACATTTTTTTAATTAATAAAATAAAATTCAGCCGAAAAATTAAAAGTGGATATTTTTATTATAATACTATGAGTTTTAGATGCTTAATTTGATTATGTGTGATATATGATTAATTGTTTATTTGTTGTTAGTTGTTTTTTAGTGACTCTAGAGTCAAGAGAATTTGGGGTTAAGTTACATATGAGATAGTCGAGTCAGGGTTAAATTAGTTCAACTTAATGGAGGGTATACAAGATTATTATTATTTTTAAACGTGAACCTCATAAATTTATGTTTTAAGAAATCTTAGAGAGAAACTAGTGAGAAGTTCTCTAGAACTTGAGTGAATTTTCTTCATTTTTCTAAACTAAAACCCTTTCTCCCCTTCCTTGTAGTTGATCAAGACTTGTTAAGTGGGTGATTTGAAGCTAACGGAGCCTAGAAACCCCAAGTTGTAAGTCATATACAACTGATTTTTTTTTCTTATCTTCTTGGTTCAGATCAACAAGAGATAAGGAAAACTTTAGAAACCCCAAGTCGGAAGTCATACACATCTGATTCTTCTCTTCTTGGTTCGAATCAACAAGAGGTAAGGGAAGCTTTGTATTTTGAACAATCCTAGATGCATGGTGGTTATTGTTGCTTAGAATCACTACATTTATAGTTATTATTGTTTGAAACCATGGGTTGATGATTTATGAAGTTTTGATGCTCTTGAGGTAGTGTACAAGTGGGATATGATGATTATTGAAATGCAATAGTTGCATGTTGTTTTTGATGATGGAAATAAGTTCTAAATGTTGCACAAATGTTGAGTTACTTGTTACATGTTGGTTATTTGTTGAGTTTTAGGTGGATTGAGCTAAAAGGAGTTTATGTCAAGTGTAGAACTCATCATCGCGTCAATTGCGCCTTTATTATGTCGGGTGTGGCTCAAGTTAGGGAGCTCTCAATCCTGATCACATTGAGCGCATGATTGATAGCATTAGGTGTGGATCATTGAGGATTCCTTTGACTTAATCATGCCAGGTGTGAAATAAGTGGTGTCGAGTGTGAGAATTCAAGAATTCTTTAACTTGGTGACGTTGAGCCCTACAGGTGTGGTGCCCAACGTGGTCAAACCAGTGAATCACTTCCTAAATGACGTTGAACGAAAGTTTGGTGGCATCGGGCGTGAGTTAGCTATAAAATCTCTACTTGGTTGAGGTTGGGCCTGGGTTTTGTCACGCCAAGAGCGAGAGAGTCAAACATTCTTTGCCTCACCCACATCGAGCATAGGAGAATTGACACTAGACATGACCAAGACATATACCTCTTTGTCTAAATAACGTTGGGCACACTTTGAATGGTGTCGGGCATGATATGTTGAAATGAAGCATGATGTGCTAAGTTGTTTGCATGTTGAAGTATGATCAATTGTTTATTTGAAAGATAATATATAATGATGTTTAAAATTGTCTATGATGAGTACTGATGAAGTTAATTAATCAAATGTTGGTGTTTTTAAGTTATATGTTGATAGATGATGAAGTTCTATAAGTTGTATGATACTAAAATTGATTAAGTTGTTATGTAGTTAAACATGTGGTGCAGACACATGCCTTTTTTAAGATGCATAAAAACTAAAGGAGAGTAAAAGACGTTTTAGAAATTAAAATATCTCATTATGTGGATATAAGGTGTGGTGTTCCAAGAGCCTAGTTAAAACTCTTTACTAAGTAAGTTGGCTTCTGAATGGGTAGTTATTTTTAAAGTTACCTCCTCTAGGTTTTATGTGGTATCCATATGTGAGCAAGGTGGAAGCACATGTATATCAAGCAACCAATCAAGTAAAGTATAAAGTTCGAGACTTAGTTCCTAACCAAGTATTGGAGAGGCGTATTATTTAGAGGGTAATTGGTGGGCTAATCCCATACATGGCTTAGTGTTGGAAGCTAATATCATGATAGACTCATATTCAAATTTTCTACCCTGATAGAATACTAGACTTTCTAGTTTAAGTGGTCAAACTTGAGAAATCAAAATAAGTTGTTAAATAGGTTCTTTGATAGGCTTGAAGTTGTCTATATTTGACCTGGTTGCGATAGGTTAAACACAATGATTTAGTAGGATGTAGTCACTTAAACTACTACCTTTTGATGTAGGAATCTCCATAGTTGATATGTTTTATAATGCTTTAGTTGCTTATTGTTGTCTATGTTGATGATGTTGTGATGTTGAAGTTGTTAGGATGTGTTGTGGTGTTTCATGTGGTTGAGATGTTAAGTTGAAAGTTGATATATATATTGTATAGTTACATGAGATGTTGATCAAGTTGTTTATGTTTTATTTTTGTAAGTTGATGTTGTATACTTACGTTATTTTTGTTTCACAAGCTTATCCTTATTTTCCTTGTAGTTGGAACTGTAATAATCATACTTAGTGTTGGAGCAGTGCATGATTAACAGGTTCGCTTGGATGTTTTCGATGATGAGTCATACTAGTGGTGACTTTTTTGGTTGAGGTTGCTTTGATGCAGTTTGGTCTTATATAGGCATTTGAATGATGAGTAGGGTCATTTGTATACAATTGTATACTTTGTGTAGATGGTGTGTATATATATATATATGTACAGGAACTATTTTTAAGTTTTTTACCTGGTACATATATCAATTTGCTTGATAATCCTATGGTAGTTGATGTTTGATTTATCTTTTTGTTACATAGTAGCAGAGTTATAATAAGTGTAAAGATTTGCTAGATTGTTACACTTATTTTTTTTAACTAGGGTATTTGTTAGCCAATAAGTAAGGACTAAAATCTTGAGATACTAAAAATTATTTTCTCTTAATATTTTTTTTCTTGAACTAGTTATTAAATTCTTGACCTAACCACTCAATTCCTTAAATGGCTAATGTCTTTTTTTTAAACAAGGGTATCCTTTAATCAAAAGTTAAAGACCAATTTCTTGATATACTTAGATTTATTTAAGGAGTGACTTCTATCAATCAATAATTTCCATATGCACATTAACTAATTATTAAATCCCTAACCTTCCATTCACTTAAATGGATAATATTTTTTTAAACTAGGATATTCTTTATAAGAACTAATATTTTGAGGTGCAATAAGATTCAGGTAAGGGATTGACTTCTTCCAATAAATAATTTTTCATACACACGAATTAATTATGAAACATCTAACTGCCTGTTTAAAGGATAAAATTATTTATTAAGTACGTCACATTTTCCTAATAGAAGAAAATAACTTATTTTTATTTTTTTCCCTTCAAATTCTTTTTTCCTTTCTCTCTTCTTTTAAATCGAGGAACAAAATTAGTAAAACAAAATGAAGGAAAAATTATAATAATTTTTTTAATAAAAAAAAGTAGTCATGATTTATCTTAATTTCAATATTTTATAGAAAAATCATTACAAAATTGTATTAATTATCACGAGTTTTTTTTATAACTCAAAACATCACGACTTTTTATTAATTGAGAGACAAAACTCATTAAAAAAAATATCTTTAAAGACAACTTTTGTTAGACCCTAAAATTTTTGGGATCAAAAAATATAATTAAATCTGAAAAAAAAAATAGAGAGAGGATATGTATTAAGAATTAAAAAATGTTTGCTTTAGTTATTTATCTTGTATTGCTCGTTTGGAAATGTTATACATGCCAATGTTTGCTTTCTTTCTTTATCTTGTTTAGCTCGTTTGGAAATGTTAAACATGCCAAGTGATGGAAGAGGGGAAAGAAAATAGGATTTGGACTTAATGATATGATTGAATTTGACACCTGGCTCCACAAAATTACAAAAATGCATCATTAAAGCAATGAGTTTTTGTTATGGTAAGTTATTCTACAACAACTCCTAAAACGAGGGATGAGGTGCACATTGATAATTTTCTTCGGCCTCCGCTTAAGTGCTCTACTGCTCTCAAACTTGTATCTTGGGGGTGCTTCTTCTATGGCTTTCCCTCTCCCTCCTAAACTTTATATCTATGCATCGTTAGTTAGGGCATCTTCAATGAAAGCAACTCATTTGAGTTGCTTCATGCATTGAAAAATGAAAAAAGTGGTCTCTAGTGTGTCATGTCAGTATTAAGCAACTCAAACACAAATTTATTCCAATGGTAAGAAATTTTAAGAAATTCAACTTTTAAAATTTTTTTTCTAATCATTTATTAACCAATTTTAAATTTTTATTAAAAAGGATAATTACGAGAAAAAATACATAATAAGTAGATATTACAAATAAAATAAAATAATAATAAATATATAGACATTATACGAAATTAATTTTCATCTTTATTATTTTCGAAACGTTCTCAAATAGGTTCAATAAAATCTGCTTGAAATCTGGTAAGGAACGGTTGCTTGAGGAAGCAACTCTCTCTCTTTTTCAAATGTTGTCACGTCAGAGTCCTCCAATGACAAGAAATCGGAACTTGAGTTGCTTCATGGAACAAGCAACTCCCATTGGAGTTGCTCTTAGGTCTGCCACAAATGCAGTGAGATCAGCCAGATAACAAATATCTTGTTCGAGATGTTAATGTGTGTGGATTTTTTTTTTATCTTAAAGAGGAAGTGCTAAATTTATCAAATAGTTTTTTCCTAGAATGACCCAGAAAAATAATATAGTAGAAATAGAATAATTTGTTATGTAAGGAGCCTGGACCTAGCTAGACTAACTAACTTCTTTTTCTTAGTATTTTAGCATGCTTCGTGCAAGCTTCCGCCTAAAAGAAGTCAATTTTAGTGATATGTTTATTTAAAAAGAAATGGGTTAATTTAAAAGATTCTTATATTTATCTTATAAATATATATTTATTTCTTATTATTCTTTTCAAAGTTATATTTAACAACTCTATAGATCATTATACTTACTACGGTTTAACTATTATGCAATAGAAATACAACTTACAACATATTTGAGGTAAACATGCATGTAATAATTATATAAATAACATGTAAGCTATATTTGTATAGAGTAGAAGGATAAGTTACTGAAAATAAAAACTCTCATAGACTATATACATACCTTATACAAACATAAGTACAACTATAAAAATACATAATTATATACAAAATAGACCTTACACTATAGATCAAGCACCTATATATAACCTAACTACATCGGAGTAGCCATCAAAAAAATAGTTATCACCATCATGACTCATCACCAATTTTATAATTTGTCTTGCTAACCTTGTCTTGGTTCCATGAAGAATCATGATCATTGCTATCTCGATCATTACAATCTCAACCACCACAAGGAAAAACACAAGGTAAGCTTGTGAAAAGATTTTCACATTAAATTACATCTTCAACTTTAACATGTAACTTTCAACTTAAGATCTACATCGTACTACATCTCAATCAGCATTCATTTCAACAACCATCGCATCGTAACATGTCAACGAACAACTCACAACATAAAACAACATATTATCATCAACTTAAGAAACATTGATAACAACATCACATCCATCATATCCACAATACTCATACAACTTGTAACATGAACAACTTGACATTTTCATCTCAACAACATATAGTCATCAATATATAACTAATGCATTGTCATGCATGTCAGCTTATGAAGATCTCCTACAATTGAGGTGAATAACTTAAGTGATTAGACCCTATCAAATCATAATTTTTAACCTATCTCAACCAGGTTAAGTATAGATAGCATTAGACCTCATAGAGTGTTAGGTATAGATAACTTAATTTGATTTCTCAATTTTTGCCACTTAAACCAGGAAGTCTAGTGCTATTGTTAAGGTAGAATAATTAAGTATGGGCCTACTACAAAATTAGTCTACAACACAAAGCCACTTATGGGACTAGTTTACCAACTACCCTCCAAGTACTGTGTCCCTTCGATACTAGGTTAGAGACTTCGACCCGATATTTTACTTGATTGATTATTTTATACATGTGTGTCTAAACCTTGCCCACACACAAATCCTACATAAAATCTAGAGGGGGCAACTAAAAAACAACTTACCCATTCAAAGACCAACTTACCTACTAAAGGATTTTAATAGGCTCTGAGAGCACCCCAATGTATATTTGCACAATAAAATATTATAATTTCGAAAACAACTTACTCCCCTCTAGTTTATATGTATCATAGCTAAGACATGTATCTAACTCACATGTATATAGCTTAACAACTTAACAACTTTAGCAACATGCAACTCCAACTTATACAATCTTCAACTTTCAACTTTACCACATATCAACTTGAACAACTTAAACATCATAAATCTTTACAATGTGAACAACATTTGTTAATCAATGATAATATAGCTAAAGAAACTTAAAACAACATACAACTTTCCCACATGTTTAACTTACAATTTAACAACATATAGGTTCTGAAGTTAGCGAAAATACACATAGAATGGGGGGTTGAATATGTGTGTGTGTGAACAAGGAATTTTAAAAATGTTTTCACAAGAGTGATGTTCTTCGTCCAGTGCACTTTTGAATATCAGACGGTTATGCAGATTTTGCTTAACATAGAATTACTGCATCTGAAAGATTTATCGTCTGTTGTAGGAAAATATTTCATATAACAATAATGATTAAGGTTCTTGTATTTTCCTTTTCAAGATAGTTTTGTTTAAGAATAAGCAGCAGATGAAACTTTTAGTGTAATAAGCTTGTCAAGAAAAGTCAGCGTCTTCGTCTAAAAATTGTTTTAAAGATATATATAAACATTGGACGAAGTCTTTCACAAAGGTTTAATCAGTAAGGAAGATTTGGGTCTAAGTAAATAAGAGGATGCAATCATTTTATACTGGTTCGTTCAACAAAGCTACGTCCAGTCTCCTTCAACTTGAAGGGTTCCACTAGATATGAAATAAAGTACACAATTATTGTTGACCACTTCTAGCCCGTTGACTTCACTCATCAACGCTAGTATATTCTTCTCAGCCTCTTCAGGCAAGTAGTGAGTATTATGAACTACTCAGGTTAGAACCACTCCTGGTCCAAGTATTCTCGACCACTCCTGGCCCAAGTATTCTCGATCACTCTTGGCCCGCCAGCTTCACTCACCAGCGCTAGTATTCTTACACCACTTCTAGTTCAAGTATTCTCGACCACTTCTGGCCCGCCAGCTTCACTCACCAGTGCTAGTATTCTTAAACCACTTCTGGTTCTCCAAGTATTCTCGACCACTCCTGACCCATCGGCTTCACTCACCAACGCTAGTATTTTCTTATCAGCCACTTCTAGCTTGTAGTGAGTATTCTTTGACAGCCCCTCCGGGCTTTACAAGTATTCTTTTCCTAGCCTCTTCAGGCTTTACGATGTTGGCTAGAGAATTTTGATTTGAGTGTATACATAACTCTCACAAAGAGGATTGAGAAAGTTCCTACACTCACTAAGGTTTGCTACCTTAGTTTTACAAAGATTTTGAGTGTGTGGGTTACTCTCATGGAGAGGATACATAAGTTTACAACATTCACTAAGGTTTAATCCATCACTGACATTTCGAACACCTTAGTCTACAAAGATAAAAATACAATATAATATTGTACATATGACTATGTACGCTCATCTCTGATCTTTGTCTCGTGGGCTTGATATCACTATTTTTCTTCCAATCAAAAAGCCAACCTTTTAAGGTTTGAGGTAGTGATATATATATATTCTTGTAGAATCTGCCCGTTGCTTGATTTTGAATATGTGCGTTGACATGGAGCTTCCCGTTGCATATGTCCGTTGAAGCTGATATAGTCGTTCACGACTAGTTTGATCCTTTCATGTAATGCATTTGACCTTGCATTAAATGTTGCTTCCTATTCTTAGACATTGCGTGTGTTCTTCTCTGTCCTTTTGCAGCAGTGTTTGACTTTATCTGAGACCAAGAAATTATTTGTCTTTTTCTGGTCATACAACAATATAGTCGTTATCCTTTTCTGAAAAAGTAATCACTTTTTTTGACACATGTGTGCTCTGTTTTTGCGTGCTTCTCTTCTCCTTTGTTTCTTCATTTAGATCACGCATTTTACATTGAAAGCTTTTTTGTAACAGACGGTGTCTTGGCTTGTTTGTTGAGACGTGATTCTTTATTTGCTTGCGTGCCAGTCTTCATCTTCATCTATTTGTTCTATGCATCTCAATTTTGACTTTTGCTTCAACGTCTGAGTTTAGTGCTTTGAATTTTCTTTGGTTTGATTAACAATGTGAATATACAAACATTATTTCCATCTGGAGTGTCTCTCAGTTTGTGTTGTCTTTCGTCTGATGCATAGTTGACTTTCTTTTTGACCTTAGACATGTGCCTTGTCTGATTTGCGCTTTGGGATAGTTGTACTAGACATATTTTTGTTTAAGTATTTTATGATCACCTGGCGCATATACGTGTTCCAACTATTCTTCTCTTGATGCTCAGTTTCCTTTGTCATTTACTTCATCTGCTATCTACCTTGACTTATTTGGTTCTTATGACGTGCCTTGCCTCGATTACTCTTAATCTGAAGGTTACATGATTTTTGTCTAATGTTTAACCTTCTTTTGTCTTGTGCTTGAGTTAGTTTGCTTTGGCTTTTTGTCTGATGCTTCAATCCTGTGTTTGTTGAATGTTCTTCCGTCCGTGATTCATCCTAATTTTGATGTTTGACTGACCATCATTTGAATCTTGTTTATTTTGCACAAGCTTTATGGATTCTTGTATTTAATGCCTTTGATCTTGCATTAAATGTTTACTTGCTAAATCTGCGTAATCTGCGTTCTACAAGGTCTTTTGTATCATTTGATTGCTTCTATATCTGCCATTAGGATATCTCCGTACTTTCTTGATACAGAGGCGTTGCCCTTTGCTAATTGGTAGGTGTACTTGCACTGACACACGCAGGTTTGATTTGTGGATATGCGCTAATCCATTTTTCTTTTCTTTCTCCTTACACTTTGATGACTTCATATGTTCTTCTGAGAGTGTGGATGCTAGGTAGTTTGTCGTATTGTGTTCTTCAGACACAGTCCAGCATTCCTGATCTTTGTCTGTGTGTTCGAGTCTCTGTCTGGTCGGCTGCATAAGCTTTTCGACTCCGTCTAGGATGTTTTATCCTCGTCCATGATCTGATGTCTTGTTAGCTTATGTCCTTCGTCTAGGTTGTTCGTGTCCTGTTCTTTATTCCTTTGTGTAGGTGTCTTCGTCTAATGTATTCCCTTCGTTTGCTCAGCCTTTATCTAATGCTTGACTCATATCTCTTGATTCTGGTATAGATGTATATTCTCTATTCTTCAGCTTACCTGTACTTATATCTGAAACACTAACACACTTGTTAGTAATAACAATATGTATTATATTTGTCTCATTCAAAACCTTGCTAGGAATTGCTTTCGTCTTCGTCTGAGTTAATAGGTTCATCATCACACACCCTTCATCATACCTCATACATTTTACAACTTATTCATCACCAATCAACTATAAAACAACATGTTTATAACATGCATCTCAAGCCCGATGCCACTCATAAGATGCCTGGCGCCATTGAGGCAAAAGGGCTTCTTGTCTCGCTCATGCTTAATGTCAAACTATCCGCGCCTGACATGGTTGAGATAGAGAGTCTCCCACTCTCACACCTGATGCGACAAAACCCACATTTAACTCCAATCAAGTAGAGGATCTTTACCTGACTCACGTTCAACACCACTTCATTAGTGCCTGACATGAATCCAGGTAGAGATGAATCTTTCCCTTTACACCCAACATCATTCAAACCATACCTGTGTGATTCCAACCCAAAATAATTCTCTCTCCTCACACCTTATGCCATTCAAACCACGCCATCAATCCTGCGCATAATGTGAGTGAGATAGATACCCTCTTGGAGTCACGCTCGATACCTTGAAGGCGCGTCCGGCGCAATATCAATTTTTCCACTTATGCAGAAATCGATTTCCCCAAACCACCTGATAATTAGTCCAAAACTCAAATGCAATAAAGCACACAACATATATACAACATGAGAAGCATGCATCTATAAAAATTGAGAATCACCAAGTTTTGACCCAAACCACTT
The DNA here is from genome assembly GCF_000340665.2 of Cajanus cajan. Classification (NCBI taxonomy): domain Eukaryota; kingdom Viridiplantae; phylum Streptophyta; class Magnoliopsida; order Fabales; family Fabaceae; genus Cajanus; species Cajanus cajan. The sequence goes on along the minus strand of NC_033806.1, from coordinate 24,847,729 downwards.
CCAAGCAATCAAGTCCCTAACACTCATCATCCCACCAAGAATCTACTTAATTAGCAACATTAAAGTAACATCAACAACTAAAATTCAACTTGCAATCTTAAACTAAATAATCACAAAGCTTTACTTACCTCTTAGAACACCAACCAACAAGAGAGGAAGAGAAGTTGAACATTCACTTACGACTTCAAAACTCGAAGCCCCGACTTCATAGGGTTTGATCCAACAATTCAATCAACTCATATCAACTACAAGAGAGAAATGAAAAGGTTTCTTGCCAAAGAAGAAAAGGAAGAAGGTTAACATAATTTAGAGAACTTCTCACTAGTTCATATCTCTAAAACTTTTAAAACTTGGGTTATGAGGACCGAAATTTAAAAATCTTTTATATCTCTTTTGAGTTGTCTCCACTTATTGTTGATCTAGTTGCCCAGAGATCAACAATATTTTCTACAAATTCTATCAATAATCCTTCAACTTTCAAATTCTGACAATGAATTAGTCTGAAACATTTGTTTTTCCACGCCTCAAACATGTGATACATAATCTTTTAAACTCTAAGATTGTAGATTATAAGTCTATCACTCAACCATACAAATCAACTTGTAAGGTAAGTATTGCCCTGACTTATATACTCTTTAATTATTTTATTTTCAATCGATGTAGGACTTGAAGTTTTTTTTAAAATATTAAACTTATAAATTTAAATATTTTTTTATTTTTCTTGCAGATTAAAATTTGCAAGAAAATTTGCATGAAAAGTTACCTGCGAAATTTTTCTACCATTTAGTAAACATTACTTGTGAATTTATTTTTGCAAGAAAATCTGCAAGAAACAAAATAAAATTCTTATAATATTTTTTGCAAATTTTTACCATGGAAAAAAATTTCTATGATCATTAAAATTGTAGCAAAATTTGTAAGAAATAT
>NC_033806.1:24769015-24846740 GCF_000340665.2 Cajanus cajan | reverse complement strand
ACAAATTTCTTGTAGATTATTTTTCATAAAAAAATTGTAAGAAATATTTGTAAATTATTTTTCAAAAATAAATTCGTAAAAAAATTTGTGAAATTATTATCGCAAAAAAATTCGCAAAAAATTTATGCGAATATTTTTTATAAGAAAATTTACAAGAAAATAACATTTTTCTAGTAGTGAGAATAATAATTTTACAAAATCATAATTTTCTAAAAAATATTATTTTTAGATTATAAATAATTTTATTTAATATTATATTGCAAAACTAAAATAATATAATTTCTTACACAATATTTGTTAAGAAATGAAAAAGAGTATTATTTTATTTTATTTTAATGATATACTAATACTGCAAGTAGTAATGGTCAACCCAAAAATAAGATTAATTGTAAATACTAAAAGGGTCAACAATCATTTACGTCAGTGTTGGTTTCTAGAATAATAAGGTACCAGTATTTTAGCATGCAATGTATATCTCTGTCTATTATATATAATAAAATTTATAATAAATTATATGAAAAAAATTATATTTAAAATTTATATAAATAAATATTTTAAATATATAAATTATATTTTAATTCATGATAAATAATTTATATTATATTATAAGTTTATTTTTATTTATTGATAATTTATTTTAAAATATTAATTTTTAAATAATTTTAATAAATAAAAATTAAATTAGATAAAAAAAATTTATACAAATCTTTATAAACTCTTTTATCGAAGAATTCTTTTTAAAAACACTCCAACAAAAAATAACAATTCGTATTTAATATACATAATGAATTTCATAATTCCTATTTACGCGAGTATCATAAATATAATACATTAACAAACATTCAAAAAAATTTATGAAGAAAAATATTAACATATATATACCTTTTATTAATACTTTGCTTATTATTAATTAAAATTTATTAAAACTATAAATGTTAATAATTTCATATTTTATTTAATTTCTGCACCTAACTTTTTTAAGAAAAAGTTTAGATTAAGAGGAGACAAATATTTTATAAAGACAAAGCCAACCACCAACTAAAATTTATCTTTTATTTGTTTTTCAAAGATAATTAAAGTTCAAAGACAAATTAAGTATATATACATAACAGTAATAGATATTATAAAAACTAAAAAAAGTAGATATTCATTAAATTTGTCAAATGAAATCTCGTTTGACAAATATGATTATTTGTTGTTATTTATTGATATCTAATTTTTTTTGTTAATATAATATTTATTAATGAAATGCATATATATTTTTCACTTATTTGATCACTTTTAAAGAGCAAATAAAAGGTAATGATTTTGAATATAGCCTTACAATTTTTATATTTCTGTTGATTACGAATTGTCTCTAATATAAATTTGCATAGAAGAATATAAAACAGAAAATAAGTCAAATTTAATTATAAATCTTAATTAGTAAGAGTGAGAGAATTTAATAAATTACAGTTTATAATAAAGAATATGATAAGGATAGTTTATAAAAAAGATTAGCGGGTCACTGTAATATTTATCATTTATGAAGAAAAAAAATATTTGAATAAATGAATGTATAATATTTGAGTATTTAATAATTTTGGTAATAATAAAATGTTATTTGTTGTGGTATTATGTTAGGCAGGCACGTGAAATGGTGGCATAGACATATAGTATGAGGAGTTTGAGAGGTTCATAACATAGCAACACATACATGCATACATAAGAAGAGAGGAGAGGAGTATTTAAGGTGACACAAGAGATAATAATAACATCATACAAATTCATTCATTCGTAAAACCCCTTTCACAGGCCTACCTTCTCTTCAACAGAGATTTGGGCCCAACACAAACACCATTGGCTCCGATCACTCCGCAACCCAATTCCATGGCGGCTGGCCCAACACCACCACCCTCTGATCGACCCACCCTCCTCCCTCCCCCAATGCTCGTCTCTGACTCCTTCGCCAAGGACGCCATCCTCGCCTGGTTCCGCGGCGAGTTTGCCGCCGCCAACGCCATCATCGACGCCCTCTGCGCCCACCTCGCCTCCGACTCCCCCTCCGCCTCCGCCTCAGACTATGACGCCGTCTTCGCGGCCATCCACCGCCGCAGGCTCAACTGGATCCCCATCCTCCAGATGCAGAAGTACCACTCCATCGCCGATGTCACCCTCGAGCTTCGCAGAGTCACTGACGCAAACCTCAACGCGGAAAACAAAAGCCACGAGAAAGCCACGTCCACTGAAAATGGTGCTGACGAACACCAACACCAGCCCGAACACGAGGAGTATGAATCTCCCGAGAGCGAGGTTACTGATTCAGGTAATTATAACTAACTATTCTCTTTCTGTCTCTAAATCAATGGAAATGGAATTTTATTAGTACACTCCGCTTTTGGTTTTGTTTTCTTAACTTTTTCACCCCTTTCGTTCAAAATCAAAACGCCGGAATTTTCGGATTTCTTTGAATCTATTGCATTTGCCTTGAGGAAACGGTCGGAAAAAATTTAACCATTTTTCTTTTCTTTGGATCATTTATTTATCATTGATGAAAATTTAAAAGTATTTTCTGGGATCTTTTTGACTGAAATAAAGCATGAAACTTTATGTGTTTTTCTTGAAAAGAGCGATTTTTTTTTTTTCTGTAATTTTTTTTTTCATGGTTTGAGTCTCGGAGAAGGAAAATTGTATCTGTGATCAGGTCTGGCGATATTTGTCAAAAACAAATCTGGTGGTGCAAGTTAGTTTTGTGTACTGTTTCATTTCGTGGAAGTCAATTTTCTGTTGCGCAATATTAGGTGGAGGTTTTAACATTTTGCCTAGTTAATTTTGACGACGTTCAATTCTATGATTTTGGAGCAAAAGAAAAAGCATATGATAAAATTTTTGCTTGTATTGAATTTTATTTATTTTTGGAGTACAACTACTAATACAGATGTAACATTAAAGTAAAGGAAATAGTTACACGCAGGGCATGTGGTTGATAATTTTTTGATTAATTAAATGGGGTTTGCTGTTTGGAGAACAACGAGGCATGAGAAAAGGTTTGGGTGCGTTCGGTGTTACGGTTAGTTCGGGGAGTGATTAATAGGAAACACTAGGTTAAGGTTAAGGTTGGGATTGGGAGCATAGATCTAGAAATGTGTGCAATGATTTTTATTACCGGCGGCGGGACCACCAAACGCGACTGCATGATGGTGTCGTTGACGTCACTTGTTCCGGGTCTGGGTTCGGGTACCCACGTACCCATCCTTATTAGTTACTATCAATCACCCTTTGAGATTGCCGGTCAAATTTGTCTTGCTTCATTAGAATAGAGAGATTATATCGGACTTTGAATTTATATAAGTTATATCTATTTTATAAAATTAAAATTAAAATTTAAGTTTAATTTATTATATATTATAGATTTTTTTTTTTAAGTTTAGCATAACTTATTAATTTATTTAAGAGTCTGTTTATAACAATTTTAAATAAATTAATAAGTTGAATTATAAATAAATTAACAATTATATTTTTAAATGTACGTAAGAATTTTTTTCAGTTTATATGATAAAAAAATAATGTACTCTATTATTATTAAAATTTAAAATAAAAATTAAAAAATTAACCGAAAGATATTTCATACATATTCATGCACATTAAAATACATTAACATAATAATGAAAAGATACAGCTACTAATTTTTTTTTTATTTCATATGAATAAAGAATATAAAATATTTAACTACGAAAATGTAAAAAAAAAAAATATATTGATAATTTAATTTTTTGTACTACAAATTTATTTATTTAGTTATATTATTAATATAAATAAATAGGTTGGTCTAACAATTTTTTTTAAAATTTAAACTTATTTTTTATAAAAATTTAAATTTAACCTTTTTTATTAAATAAGTCAAGTTAATTTAGGATATAGATTTCTATTTAAAATCTGTCCTATTCTTGTCTTTATGTTTAATCCAAATCTGATGATTTTTGATTAGGTGATATGATTTGTGCATGTTACCAAACACGCTTTAGCCATCGGGTCTATAAACTTTGCATGACCTATATCTGTTTCATAATAATTCTAAGTCCTTGTTTAAAAAATATATTTTGTATATATCAAATATATTAATATTTTTATTTAATAGTACTTTATAGATTATTACGAAGATGAGTAAAAGAAAGCTGGAAATGTTCTAGCCAAAAAAAAATAGAATATTTGGAGTCAGCTGGATGTATTTATTCCGAAAATAGCAATGTAATTAATGCTTGCATAATTGCCTTTCTTTTTTGGCACTATATATGTGCGGTGTTAGTGGAGTCACATTGGTGGTGGAGGCCAACGAATAGCGATTTTGTTGGAAGAAGACAAACGTTTCTTGACAAGTGTTGCATGGTGAAATTTCCGATAACATACTCGTTAATTGTGATGCAGTTATCAATGACAAGAGTTGACCAAATCACAATAATAAAAGGGCAATAAAGTAAAAGGGCAAGTAGAAACAGATATGCAGAGCAGAGCCTGTTAACAGAAGATTGAAGATCATTCATTTAAGTTACTTTGGGGAAACGCAGTATTTGTAATACTATAGTTAAAAGTCAACTGTATTTGTGAATGTAATGGTTAGGATGGAAATGCTTTTGTCCTTTTCTGAGTATTGAAATTTGCATGGAATTTTTTGGTTTTGTGTGCAGGATCTCAAGAAATGCAGGCTAGTTCCATGAACGTTAATATATGTTCAAATCATGAAGAGTGTGAAGGACGTTCTTCACAGTTCAAGTTGACAAAAGGTTTCACAGCAAAAGAGTCTGTGAAGGGACATATGGCAAGTTCTTTATTTCACAAATTCTTCTCAATGGAGAAGAATGGATTCAGAGTTTTTATAACCCCACTAGTTTATGCGTTAAGAAGCAGCCGACTTTTTCTGATTAACAGCTGGTTGAAATTGACAGGTGAATGTGGTTAAAGGGTTGAAGTTATATGAGGACGTTTTCACGGATTCAGAGCTGTGCAAGCTGACAGATTTTGTGAATGAAATCCATGCTGCTGGCCAGAATGGGGAACTGTCAGGTAAACCACCATTGATTTTGTGTGTATCCGAGTATTGTCATGTTGTATTTCTTATGTCATGAATCATCACAATTTTTCGGGGTTATCGTTTGTTTTGACAATCACAATTTGTCTCTTGTGACATTGTGGTGACTGTATTTCTTCCTTGTATTTGTTTTACTTTTTTGTCATCAATCACATGACATGAATACCTAATGCAAGCTGTTTTTGTTGTCTACATTCTTCAAAATACTAACCGAATCTTCTTGTATACATGTAGGTGAAACTTTTATATTATTCAACAAGCAGATGAAGGGAAACAAGAGAGAGCTGATTCAGTTGGGTGTTCCAATATTTGGAAAGATAAAGGAGGACGCAAAAAGTAAGAAAAAATTGTGATAACACAGTTTTACTTTACCATAAGAAAAATTTAATTTGGTTCCTCTGATCTCAGATATTGGATAAATGAATCTAAACTAGAGTGATACTGCTTTAGTTCTGTTTTTCATTTTTTACTTTTGTTTACAGGCAATATAGAGCCTATTCCAGCACTTCTCCAAGGTGTCATTGATCACCTTATTCAGTGGCAATTACTTCCCGAGTACAAAAGACCAAATGGTTGTATCATCAACTTTTTTGAAGAGGTAAATTTCCATACTTTCCCACTTACTCCTCTTAAGTTCTAACTGATATTAGTCAAATAGGTACTATAACCATTTATAGTGAGCAATGAAATAACCATATAGCAATATCTATATAATTTCACTGCTTTTAGGGGGAGTTTTCTCAGCCATTCCTGAAACCACCACATCTGGATCAACCTGTGTCCACTCTTCTTCTCTCCGAATCAACCATGGCGTTTGGGCGTATACTTATGAGTGAAAATGATGGGAACTACAAGGGACCACTCATGCTCTCATTGAAGAAGGGGTACATATTAAAGAACTTATACTCTTTGCAGTCCTAATCTTCCATTTATTAATTAAGATTCTAGTCACAATGCTGGATACAAAGGAAGAAGTACGTTCAACATTTGTAGGACAGAATGTAAGTGAATAAGGTGAAGTGCTAGTTTTTTAGAGGATCCAACTATGTGTGCATATAATAATACGCATATTATTGGGTTAGATTGCTTCTCTGCTTTTCCTCTTTTCTTGAGTAACAAACAACCTTGTAGACACTCAAGGGAAGGAAAAAAATGGATTGTTTGTGTCCTAGAAACATCAATTGCTAGATTGTAGTTTGAGTGACACCTGGTGCACATTTTCAGTGTTGCCATAACCATAAGGGTCACATTAGACGGGTCCATCCTTACCTTGGAAAGCTTATTTTCCTTATACCAAGTTCTTAAATGATAAATGTCTGCTTAGCTGCTGAAATATTTTAAAGGGATGATACGTATGACTGTATCATTTGAGATGGGTCCATCGTCTCATGCCATTTTTAGTTGTGTTAGCATTTGCTTCTAGTCTTCTATACTTCACCCAGTGGGATAAGACTTTTGTTGTTGTAGCATTTGGTTTCCAACATCCAATTAATTAAGGGCTGCATCCAAATGTTATGAAAGGATTGGCACATGAGGCATATAACTTATTTGTTTTACTTTGATTATTATTGTAAGCATCGCTAGAAAATGTTATTTTTTTTTTTCATTTTTCTTGTTTTTGGGTACAAAAATTGTAGGATGTGTTTTTTGCTAGGAAACTGAGCTTATCATACACAATACTACTTATATTTTAAACTGTTGAGTAAGAACATGTAAATGACTTGGACCAAACATGTTCAATTTTACAGGTCTCTTGTAGTGATGAGAGGAAACAGTGCTGACATGGCAAGGCACGTAATGTGTCCATCCCCTGAGAAAAGGGTGAGCATCACCTTCTTTAGAGTGAGGCCAGACTCCAACCAGTGCCAATCACCAACTCCTACCATGACAAGTGCCATGACTCTGTGGCAACCTGGCATTGCTGGCCCATATGCTTTGCCAAATGGTCCTCTAAGTAGCTATGAGGGTATGGATATGATGCATAAATGGGGAATGCTTCGGGGCCCAATGGTGATGCTTACCCCTATGCGTCCTGTGGCAGTGAACCATCGCAAACTTGCAGGTGGTGGGACTGGGGTGTTTTTGCCCTGGAATGTGCCATCTAGAAAACCCGCCAAGCATCTTCCCCCACGTGCCCAAAAAGGAAGGCTTCTCACATTGCCTTCCCCTGTTGAACCACAAATGGGAGAGTCCACATCCGAGCCCAGTATTTGTGTTGAAGGATAAGGACAAGTTTAGTTCTAAAGCAGCCTTGGGTTTGAAGAAATCTGGCTTTCATGACTCAGCTATTTGCTCTACCCTAAGGAACATTTTGTTGTACAAACCCGGCCCACTCCACCCCAGGTGCTGCGAGATCAGTTTGGTTCTTTTTTTTATTTATTTTTTTCTTTTTCACTCTTTTCCCCTTTGCATAGATTAGAGTCTAGTGGTGTTCGCAACGGTTTTCCATGTTTGCCAATCACGGCAAGAGCTTTAGTAGTGTAGTAGTCAAGCTTTCAAATTTGAAGAGTGTGAATTATATCTGACGGTAGCATTTTGTAAGAATCATATTTTAAGTCAATCATCCTTTTAGACAAGACGAATCGCCACCAGGATGCTTAGTTACGATCATCTACTTAACTTGCTTTTGTTATTTGTGGATAGTTTTCATTTTTTAATCGGGTTGATTAGTAGCTATGTCTCGTCTCATTTACCTGCAGATGCAATGTCTGCAGAAAAAGAAGATACATTTTCTAAATATTTTTGGTAATTTATATTAATCATAAAAATGTTACTTATATAATAAACTGTGCAACAATTTGTATAATTAAAAATGATGTAATAGAGAGATGGATTAAAAATGTTAAGATTATTATGTGTATCATATTTATTTTTTCTGATGACATCTCTTAATCATAAGCACTTGTTATTACATGTTTTTCCTTTTTTCTACCTATATTGCATCACTTATCATACACTTCTCTTTCTTTTCTTCAATTTTTTTTTCTTTTATACTAAAGTTACACAAAAATGTACAATTAGCATTTTTTTATAGGCTAAAACACTAATTTAGTCCCTTATAATAATTGTTTGTTTCAATTTAGTCCCACTTTTATTTTTGGTTTTAATTTGGTACGAAAATAATTAATTGGTTTCAATTTGGGACTTCTGTCCAAATTATTTAAACGGAGTTAACTTTTGCCCACGTGGATGCCATGTGGATGCCACGTGGATGACATTTTTTTTTTAAAATACCTGGACCTAGAACGGCCCGTTCTGAAACCGGAACGGGCCGTTCTGGTTTCATTTTTGGTGTATTAGTTTTACATTCAGAACGGCCCGTTCCAAATGCAAATTTAACACACAAAAAGTGAAACCAGAACGGACCGTTCCGATTTCAGAATGGGCCGTTCCGGTTTTAACTTTTTTTTTTTAAAATATAAAATATTAATAATTTTACAAAATATATATTATTAATTATATTTTAATTATGTTGTTATATCTAATAAAATAAATATTTTAATAAAAATAAGTAATTTTAAAATTTTTACCATAAAAAAATATTTTTCAAAATTATTATATTTTTTAATAAAATTAATAAAGAATATCATAACAATACGATTTTAGTTTCTCCCATTAAAAATTAATAATTTTAATATATATATATATATATATATATTGCGGAAAAATACAATGTATATTTCTCTGATTTGGGAAAAATACAAAAGTGGTATAAATAGAATACAAGGGAATAAATCTGCACACTAATCTATCCCTAAAAATCTGGGAAATAATTCTCCCTATAAATGCTGTATCTAAATAATTAAAGGAGGGGAAATAAAATTGATCTTATTAACATTAAATCTTTACAAATCAGAATTGAATATTCTGATTGATATATGCTGATTTCCAACAGATTCTGATTGATATGTGCTGATATCCAACATATATATATAATGTTTTAAAATTAAACAATTATTTATCTATTCAAATTAACATATGTTATAATTTTTGATATTATATCAATAATATTATTAATATATTTATAGATAAACTAATATACTTTTACAAAAATATAAGTATATTAATTAGAAAAATATATCTGATCTTATATATTTATATTTTTGTAAAAATATATTAATATATATTTATCAAATTATTAGTTTATTTATAAATATAGGAAAAATATTATTGATATTAATTTATTAGTAATATTAAAATATTAATAATATATAAATTTTATTTATTTAGTAATAATAAATATATATCATTTGATACATTACAAAAAATTATAATATATGTTAATTTAAATAAGCAAACAATTATATAGTTTTAAAACATTATCTATATATATATATATATATATATTAAAATTTTAAAATTATTATATTTTTAATAAGAAAGACTAAAATTGCACAATCATGATATTTGAGAGATTAAAATTATTCAATTAAAAATGGTGAGACTAAAATTACACAACTATAATCTTTTAAAGACTGAAATTACTTAATTAAAATCTTAAGGATCAAAATTGCATAATTATCAAAAATACAATGAAGGCAGTATTCTCAGTTTTGGAACGGCCCGTTCTGATGCACTTTTGGTGTGTTAATTTTGCACCTGAAACGTTCCGGATGCAAAACTAAAACACCAAAAGTGCAACCAGAACGGCCCGTTCCTGTTTCAGAACGGGCCGTTCTGGGTCCAGGTGTTTTAAAAAAAATTGGCATCCATGTGACATCCACGTATGCATCTACGTGGCATCCACGTAGCTAAAAGTTAACTCCGTTTAAATAATTTAGACGGAAGTCCCACATTGAAACCAATTAATTAATTTGGGACTAAATTAAATCTAATTAATTAGTTTGAGACCAAATTGAAACCAAAAATTAAAATGGGACTAAATTGAAACAAACAAGGGACCAAATTAGTGTTTTAGCCATTTTTATAACATATCCGTGTTACTGGTGTGATGATGCTCATGACTTTACCTTTTGGTTTTATATAATTCATACTTCATGTAAATTACAGACTTCAACTAATTACGTTCGTTTATAAATTTGCTATAATATATCAACATGAATAACATTACAACTGCGTTTTTAATCAACATACAAAATCTGAAGAGTCGAAATGAATGGAAACTGGGAACTAGTTACCTATGCTGAACCCAGCACAACATCTTACAGCAGTTCAATTTGAAAAATGCTATACTTCGCGAGACTTTGTGGCTTAGGAAGTGACTGGATTGTAATGTACTACTCTGTCTGACTTTTTTCTAATTTGATTTTAGTCATTTCTTGAAAAATAACTGTTGCGGGATATTCGTTCGTTCATTCAGTTTTGATTATTCATGTTGTTTCCAGATATAGTAGACATAACCCAAGTTTCTTAAAGGAATATGTTACTGGTCATGCATAATTAGTACTGATGCATAAGTCGTCAAATAAAAGACAGAGGCAACTTAAAACGGGATAATAAGTGTGTTTTGTCTGATAAAGGATATGTTGATGAATAACCAAAATAAGGAACATAATAGGAGACTATAACATAGAAACAGTTACATTTCATGCATTTTAGGGACAGAACAGATAGCAATACTACTTCTATCCCAGTTTCTAATAGTATAAAAACAGTCACAAATTTCTTTATGTCAAAATGACACTTACACACCATACACTTCCATTGAGAAATCATAACAGAATGCATCAAATATATCAAGCCTTAGCAGGTTCATCATCATCTTCAATGTCCCAACTCAAGTCTTCCTCCTCTTCCGCAGCACTAAGCCGCTTCCGCAAATCAACTTTGCTTGTGCTACCACTATGTGTTGTTGCTTTCTTTTCATCAATCATGCTAAGATCTTCAATATCATCCCACCCAAGGTCCTCCTCTTCCTCATTCGCTGAGTGCTGAATTTCAACCGCTGAAGCCGAAGACTCATTATTCTCATTATTCTTACCGGAAGATTTCTCATCACCACCCTCCTTTTCCTTTACCACCTTCTCATCAGATTCAGCTGTAGAATCATTCTTGCCTACAGCATCATCCACTTTTGACTTTGATGCCTCAGCAACTCCTGCCTCTTCACTAATTTCCCTACTTCCACCACCCGTCTCACCAACAAATCCAGATTCCTCAACAGACTTATCCATGTTGTTGCCAACTTCCTCACTTTGCAATAAATTCTCTCTCTTTTCTACTTTTGACTCCTCTTCCACATCCAATTTCTTTGTTCCCCCCTCATTGCTTCCAACATGTAACTTGGTATCCACATTTTCACCACCACCAACCTCTTTATTCACAACCACAGGTTTAGCTTCACCTACATTCTCACCATCATCATCATCTTCAATTTCCCAACTCAAATCCTCATCCCCAGAAATTCCACTCACAAGCCTAGCCCTAACATCTTCAGCTTTCTGGAGCCTATAAACCTTATAATAATACCTACACCAGAAAGTCTCGTGATCCACACTATTCGGAACAACCTTTTTGTAAACACTCTCCATAACATCATTCTCTCTTAAAAATCCCTCCATTTCCTCACTCTTCCCCTCCAAGGAAAACCCTAATTTCCACTCGTTGAACTCATTCAAATCCTCTGGCTCCTCGGAGTAAGTGTTAACGTCACCCTGAATGGCACGAACCTGAGCGTCGAACCTACTATACCGCACCGAATTTGAATCGAAGCTCTTCCTATTGGCGCTATTGTTATCGGAATCGGAATCGAGATCAACGGCGAGGATGGCGTCCTTACCTTGAGATATGATCTGAGCCGTTCCCTTGACGACGGTGTTTCCGAACTCGTCGATGACGTGGCCCACGGTGCCGAGAGAACCCTGCGCGACCTCAATCTCTTTCTTCAAACCGGTGCCGAATTCCTGCAGATCGCGACGGTAGGTCTCGATTATGGATTCCGATTTGGCCGAGAGGGTTTTGAAGAGGCCGCCGAAGTTCCAACCGTCTGCGGCGGCGGAATCGGTGGTGGTGGATCGGGGCGGGGAATCTGGATCCGGGTCTTTGTCTCGCGGCGCATTGTTGGATCCGGATTCGGGTCGGGGAGGATCCGGTTCGTCTAAGAAAACGGATTTGAAGAGATTCATGAGGGCGGAGTAAGAAGTACAGGTAACTAACTCTTTTATGGCATTCCGGTTTGGGAAATGTGTCAACCTTATATATTTTTCTTTCGGTGCTTAGTGCTTACACTTCTAAGATAAAACAAAATTACAATTATAATATTCATTACTATTCCTTTCTTATTGCAAAATTATCGTCCTTCTTGTGAATAATTTACTCATTCAGGGTTTTTCGTTAATGTGTATATTATTCATTACATTTTCATTTCTATATATATATACACTATAGAAGAATTAAAATATATTCCATTTTTCTAAAAGTCGTTAAAGACTCTGACTTTACTTTGTGAGATTATCAATGATATTATTGATTTAGGGTATGTTTGGATTAATGAAATTATATATGCTTCATGTCTTTCTCTGATTTAAAGGATAGAAAAGTGAGATATTGAAATGAATTAGATTAATTGAATCCACTTTATCAAAATTCATTTTATTACATTTTATTTTAAATTATTCCCTTGAAAATATCTTAAATGTTTTTATTTAATTTAAATATGATGATTAAATATGACATTTGTCTGTTTCAATCTTATTTTGGCATAAAATATACTTTCTTTAATTGAGTTTGATTTTTTCCTACTTTCCAAAAGTGGAGTTAATATGGAATTTTAGAATATTAACATAAGCATCTTACATATAGTGAGGGATTCCAGCCAAAATACTCTATGATAATAACTAATAATATTTTTTAATTAAAAATAAAAATAATATATAACTATACAAATAAAAAAAATTACGCTCTTTTAATATTATAGTTGAAGATAATAATAACAATAATCAAATAATGAAATTAAAAATATAAAATTCGTTAAACATGTAATTTTTTAAGTTTCTTAATTTTTAGATTCTTGTTTGTTTACAATAAAGAATATGCTCCTAAAGTTTAATAGGAATGCAAGACTCTTGTACGAATTAATAATAATAAGCAATATATCTAGTGAATAAGAATTATTATGTAATTATACCTATTTTGTGTCTCAAATTTTTAACCTAAATTAATAATTTATTTAGTAAAAATATTAAGTCAATAAATTAATGGTGGAATTAGTAGATCACTAATTGAACTACATGAATATATATATATATATATATATATATATAATAAAATAAAAATTAAGTGTGCGTGTGTATATCAACTCAAACTTGTCATGTGTTTAAGTCCTGGATAGATTGGTTTAAGTGATCGGCCTAAGTTGAGTTTTAAAATCTGGTGTCTTTTATTAGTTATTCTCTCTTTTTTCAATAATTGTTAATAATGTCTTCCCAAAATTTGTCATAAAAATTTAGAAATTATTATATTAAACCCACATATTAGGGACACAAGCTTCTTGTGATTCTAAACCTTCTCCTACCATAAATATATAAAGATCGAATTTATAAGGCTAAGATTGGACCTAGTTAGGCATTTTTCATCGACCAATCTAAGCCAAAATCTCACTCAAATAATCTATATCTTCTCAAGCATCAAACATGAAAGGTGTAAGTGATTAAGTATCAAGTAATTTTTAGGTCCCTCAAGTTGAGATTGATCTTACTTGACTATAAAATTAGTCTTAATTGGGTTTTTTTTTTCACAAATGGTCAAGTTTCATTATTGTTTATTAATTTTATAAATTATTTAATTTAAACTATAACTAATAACTTGATGTATAATGTTTTTAAAAATATATACATATAATCTAAAAAAATAATAAAAAGGTAAGATGAGTTTCACCCCTCTCTCATATCATTCCTATATCTAATTTCATTTCATCACTTTGAACTAGTCCAAACCTTATCTCAATGTTTAAGAATTAAATTAAAAAATATTTATAAAGCCTAAACTAAAATTGTATATACACCAAATACATATTTAAGTTTCTTTTTAAAATTAAGGGTGTTAATGAATGTTGGTAACCTTGAATCCTACTTAACCTAAAAACACCTATTCATTTTTTTTTTATGTTGTTTAGGTTAAATTTGACTTAATCTTCTTTAAATTTGATATCTTTTAATTTAAGTAATACATTTTGATGTTTAAATTCGTAAATTTGGTGACCTAACCTAACCTATTCATATGATATTTTTAATTATTATTTATATATATATTTCTTTGCATTATTTATTTATTATATTTTTTTGAATGTATAAAATAATATTTAAGTTTTTTTTATTCAATTGACTCAATATAACCTATTAGTGAGTGAGTTGGTTTGATAAACAAAACAATTTTTTTTTTTGAATATTTTACTTAAATTGTGATGTTTGATTTGATCAAATTAGATATTGATCAATTTAATTTAATTAAATTTAACTCAACTCAACCCAAATATATACACCTTATTTAAAATATTTAAAAATAACTGTAATGTGATCATTGGAAATTTATAACACAACTAACATTTGAATCGAATTTTTTTTTTTTTTTCATTTTCAAACACTTGAATCGAATTTTTTCTTCACTTTCATCTTCATCTCATTATAAATTATACACCATAAAACATTTTATATTGTAAAGAAAGAAAAACCCAAAACCAAAATCCCCCTTTAATTTGAAAGAGAGAAACTCTAATCAAACAAATATGTGTACTTTAATTTACAACATTAAAAATTTAGACATTAAAATTTCAGATAACAATTAATTTCATCTCCAAAAATTTGTCAGCCATCAAGTACCGGATTCGAGTTCGGATCAAACTAGTTAACGATTAGAGCTTTGCGTGGATATTTTATGAGATTAATTATAGACAATCACTGTAAACTAGATGCACACTCAGTCAAAATATGAAAGAAATGGAAAATGTCTTCTAACAGCAATTGAGCTGAACAAGGATGTACAAGATCTATCAAGATGTTTAAAAGATAATTGAAATTCATAATATCATTTTATGGACACTTTAATTTGGACGAGATTCATCGATCCGGAAAGCAGTCACTGATGCAAATGATACCATCGTCCACAACCATTGCCCAATGAACGTTCTCATTCAACCCAATATATTAGAAAATAAAATAAACACATAACCGATCGCTCCTTGCTTTCTGGTTCCCCTTCAACAAAGACTATTGCAATCAAAGCCTGGTCTTCCCTTTTTCTTCCTCACCATGCAAACTGCAAAAAGCCATGCATCGTCACTAACTAACTTCCCTTTGATAAAAAGAACAAATTAACAACAAAAACAATAACAACATACAAGTTTTAACAAATGGTCATTAGTATACTTTATACCTTTGTTGTACGTTCTAATTTCTCCCCTCTCTATCAACCTCCCTCTTGGGATTTTCCTGTTTTCTAGGCTTCCCAGTTCCCAATGACCCTTATGCAACATGTGATTTCATTGAGTTGGCTTTAATTTACCCCTACCCTTTACCTCGTCAAGAAATTATTACGTGGTTTGATACTATAATGGTCCTGATCAATCTCAACATAGTTTGAGACAATCATGGTCCTGATTAATCTCTACACGTAATCGAATTTTACAACATGTTTTTTTGTCATAAAGTTAAATTCAAACTCGAGTATACGTTACGTGAAGATTGATCGAGAACAAAACTTGGTAATAATTTCTCAACCACCACCTCCCTCCCCGTCCATTTTCATTCTTCCAAAGAATGAGTATTAGGGCGATAGAGATCATAGGGTGCCCACAAATGATCAACAGTGCAAGGCCTCCTGGAATCCAACCTCAACCAAGGCTTTCCCTTCCCACTCCAATGAAGCAAACTAATAGGCCCAGGATGTAGACTCCTACACTTCCCTTCAAGGTTGTCCCCTCCCAACCCATGCTGGTTCCACCTATGGTTCACACTCTTCAATTCCCCAGCCAAAACAAGCAAAAACGGAGGCAAAGACCCTAAGTGGTATATCCTCTTCTGCTTCTGCACCGCCATCCACGACTCCACCTTCTCCGTGTACTTCCCCTCCCTCCACTTCTCCACGTCCATCACCATAACCCCCGTGTTGAAGTAGCATGGCTTCCGACCCTCGAACGTGCCAGAAAGCTCAGGGTCGTTCCAGAACAAGTCCGTGAAGTAGTCCGTGAAATTGGCGTGGCAATACTCCGGCGCCGCTAGCACCTTGCCCTGCAAGTCAACCTCCCAAAGCTTGGCGATGTCGTCCACGACAACGATGTCGGAGTCGAGGTATATCACGCGTTTCACGTAACCTGGGAGGATGTCGGAGAGGTAGATTCGCGCGTAGTTTAATGGCTGGTCGAGCGCTTGGCGAATGGATTTGGAGATTTTGCCGCGTACCCTATTGGACTCGAAGCGGTAAATTTTGAACTTGAGGTAGGGGAAGGTGGACCTGATGCTTAAGAAAACCTGACGCTCGAACCTGGCCCAGAGGAAATGGAACTCGACGTTTTCGGGGCACGTGGAGTGCTGCAAGATGGAGAGGACAGCGGCCATGGTGCCTCTGAGGTAGTTTGAGTCCAATGTCATGGAAACGTGGATTCTTTCTTTGTTGCATGTGTGGCCGTTGCGAAACTCCGGGGCTTCGCGGAAGATGGGGACGTTGGCAGCGGGTTTTCGAACGACGCCGAGGTGGACGCTGTTGGTGGCGGTGGCATGGTGGTGGGTGGTGAGGAGGAAGAGGAGGAGGAGGAGGAAAGACAGGTGGCCGAGGAATTGGGAGGAATGGGGTGATGGGGTCCCAAGGGCCATCCTGTCTTATTATGTGTTGTGGTGGGAAAGTCAAGCTGCCAGAGGAGGTGAAAGAGTTGGAGCCATAATGCTTTTGCATGTGCTGGTTGAGAGGTTGGAATGGTTGAGAGAGACCAAGGTGGTTGGTGGGATTGTAGGGAAGAGAACAATCTTCGGAGGAAATTGTATATAATAATATCAACCATGGTTTTCATATTTCTTGCAATTTTGCACGCCCCTAAATCTTTCTATCCGCTTTAGCTTACTTTTTAATCAGATTTGCTATATGCCTTCCTTCTTTTTTGCCTCTATTGCCGGGAACTGCTCATTATAAGTTTTCTTATTACGTGTTTAGCTGTCATATTTTGGTCTGATATGCTATTTCTGAATAAAACTTATTCTCATTAATGGCGAATGCATGTTTCAGTTTTATTTTGATGGAAACAAATTAATTGCCTATCACCTTTTCAATTGGTTTGGGTTTTTTGCACTTTGATCATGATCTTCATAACTAATTTATTTGTGATGCACGCGTAAATAAATTAAAGATTTAATAGTGCTTTTTGATTTACCTAATTTAATGTTTGGGTAATTTTCGTCTCTCCATTAAATTTATTTCTCAACTTCTAATTAAAAATAAAATAAAAATGCAGCCATCCCTCTAAGGTTTCCATCTAATTATTACTAACTAAAAAATGTTGGCATATATATGGAAATGGCGTGGCTAATGGTGCGCTTTGTGGGTTAATGACATGTCTTGTAGGTGGACTAGATTTGAAATTACAATGACCCCAATGTCTAAACCTGACCCATATGCACAAAACTCATTTATCTTTCTCATCACACCATTTATCATTTTTCTCTCATCCTTTCACCTCATACACCCCCCAACACTAGTATGTTTATCAGAGTTCTAAGGTCAGAATAATTGTAGAGGACTTTTTGTTCAATAGAGACCGGTTTTCCAAGGGAAGGCAAGCAAAAAATTTCCTTCTCTCTTAAAAATATTCAATATTTAAGGGGGGAATTAAAATGGTACCCCAAAAGTTTGGCATTGCTATCGGCCATTTAATGATTGTTGGAGGCACATTTAGATCCAGTATCCACCCTTATAAGCAAAAAGTTGTATGAGTAGTAGAGTACCAAAAGTTGCTATTCATTCTTCCTTCCCCTTTTTTTTCTTATTTTGCATAATCATTTTGGCCAAATTGCGTTAAAAGACTTTATTTTTCATCATTAATGCTAAAAGATTAGGTGAATTGAGTCTCGAAAATTCATCGGAGTCAAGATAGAATCCAAGACTCGATGAACGCTTACAAAAGTATTTATAAACTATTCAAAGAGATATAAAACTAATGAATATAAAACTGTATTGAGAGTTTTGAATTTCTAGTTAATAAAACACATTACAGCGGTAGACAATCTCAGTAATAAAATGTGTAAAACGTGACTATAAATCATAGTTCGTCTTTTGGAGGTTCTTTATAGCATTGTTCATCCCAGTAATAGGGGAATATCAATTTCGCTGCAGTGTGAGGCATGGACCAGTTCTCATATACAAACCTAATCAATAACCAAAACATTCATAATGAGTAATTAGAAATCTAGGGAGAAAAAGGACAAACAATGAAAAGAAACAAAGATGTTTGCATCACCGTCCCGTGCAGGGATCCAGAAAATATCTAAAGGGGAGCAGTCAAAAGAAGAAGAAAAATGACACGTACAATTGTATTACTAAACTATACCACTGCAACTTGTTTCCTTGTGAAAAAATCGGGAAAAAAATGTATATACTGTCCACCATATAGAAAGATACTCATTTCAGAGGAAATACTTAAAAGATACTCACTCTAATCATTATTATAAAACATTTTTAACCGAATTATATAAACTAATATAAGTAGTTATGTTAGTTGATTTTATTAGATTTATAAAGCAAAATTATGATTTACTAATTTTAACCTCCTTACTTGTCATTAAATTTCCATGAAAGACATGAAAAAATTACCAATACCAGTAAAAGTGATAAATAACAATTGAAGACTTTAATAGGTGAGAGAGAAACACATATTCTCGCAATTTTAAATAGGGACATAAGATGAAAACTATAATTAATACTTAATAAAAATTGTTAAGTGTCTAACAAAAAGGATTACCAATTCTTTCTAAATTTTGTCATATAATAAGGACTGGAAGGAGTATAAAATTCTGGGTTGAATTATCAACGAACAACCATCTCACACCAACTCATGATATGATCCAGTATAATAACCAACTGACCATCATATGCAGTTTTGATTTATTTGATACGAAGACAATGTGATTCTTAAACAAACCAAGCATATGAAACATTTGAATTCAATCTTCAGAAGCACAAGAAACAAAGCATATGGAATTCTTAATGTTGAGAGTAATGGTGAATGGAGAGAACATATTCCTCGTATATATTGGTTGAGTTTAAGACATGACTATAAGAGTGTGTTTGAGAAAGATACAGAACTGTTTGCATTTCAGCTGTTTCTGTGAGGAAAAAAAAAACTGTTTGCAAAAAAAAACTTAATGCTTGAGGCTACCACTTAAATTTGTAAAGAGTTTTTCTGAAAAATAAGTTATTTTTATGAAGCTGAAATTCGAAGTTCATGATTATTTCTCAACAACTTTTCCTTTTAAAATGATTTACCACCATAAAAACTATTTTTTTTTTATGTATCCAAGCAAATTTAAACATCTTAAAATTGCTTTTCAGCAAACTTTACCAAACAAAATCTCATTCAAAATAATATAATTTTCACAGTTTTTCTCAACACACTCTGAATTGTCTATAATACATTTTTATGTCTATAATATGTTTTGGTATACATATTACTACTCTATTGCTTTTGGTTATGCAAATGTCACTTTGAAGGGATGATCATAACTTGATTGCTAATTAAATTTTGCTATAATTTGCTAGTTGTCATATTAAAAACAACATTGAAAGTCATGTAAAAATAAATTAAAAGTTAAAAAAAAAACCTCCAAAACAAATCAAACCAAACAACAAAAGACTACTTTGGTTTGGTTTGATGTTTGAACCACATTATGTTTATTTTTGGTTTGGAAGACTTTGTTTAAAAATTGAATAAAAAACACCCCTAATGTCAGCAACAAATTTAACTTTCAATTTCACATGCTAACTTTAAGACCTTTCAATGTCCCAATGACCGCCTAATAATATTGCATTTTTTTTCCTTTGCTGTGTTATTAAAAAAAATCATAAGACAAAAACACACCTCTGAGATTTTCAGGCCTTGCAACGAATTTCAGACAGACTGCTTTCAGTTGGAAACAATGGTGTTGCTCTGCCAAGGCTAGAGTCGTAGCAACAGTGTTTATTGCAACATCTTCACATAGACTTGCTTCACACATCAGCCTAAGTCTCTCTAACCCATACCGATCAGCTGCTGCTAGCAGATGCTGAGCCATCAAGGTAGTAGCCCATTTTGAGCTTAACCCAGTAAGCTCTTGCATGTCAGGCAGTGAATCCCAGTATATAACATGGAGCAATGCCTGCAAAATAGAGAAATATGGTATAACAAAGCAGACAAGTTGCAATTCTTTTGGTATAATAGCATAATGTTAAGCTTCATTTGTCAAGTTAAATCTTAAAAATTGTGCTTAGGACTTAAGCCCACAAAAACAACTTGTAAAATGAGGATTGCTCTAATGTGGGACTAAATCCACCCAAGAGTCGTATCTTGTGGCTACACTATATGATTCTTAACTCAGCCTTTTTGGTCATCCCCTTCGTATGTAGCCATCCATTCCAGCCTAAGGGGTAACCACAATTAAGGCTACTTTTCAACATTAAATAATACCACAATCTAATCACGCATAAATGCAGCATGTAATAATTGTACGTGAAGTATATGGAGTCATCAGGGGCTCAAGAAACCAAACACAAAATTTAATAAAAAAAAGTGTGTATGTTTGTACATATAAATAAATAATTACCTGGTGTATCCCTATTGCATTTCACAGGATTCAACATATTTCAATATTTATTAATAATATCAGTATATTGCAACAAGGATAACAAAGAAAAGCTATCACCTGCTATTGTTATTTCTTATCAATTTTCTGCATAATAAATGAATCTCACACAATATATTATGCAAGATATCCTATCATGTTTATTAACCACAGATCATTATCAAGTTGACAACATTTTAGCACCTAGAAAAATGGAACTGGTTCTATAAAATATATTTGCAAGAATAAGTTCCCAATTGAAAGAATTGAACAAGTTCTTTCCATAACCAAACAGCCATGTGAATTTCCCATTCTAGAGCAAAAAAAAATGAAAATACCATTACTGTATTTCTATTACAGTACTAATTATATACACAACCAACTGCACAACTTGCCAAAGAGGAACCAACCAATAAGGAACAAAAACAAGAAAGGAACTCACAACTACAGTCAATTTATAAAGAACTAGCCTCAGTTTCTATCAACTATTATATGGGTTCTTTCAAAAAGGTCATGATTCTGGTCAATGTCTTGCTTCAGTGGAATACCATCCAAAAAAAACACCTATATATGTATCAATTCTTCTGTGGCATAAATGAAGGTAAAGGACAAAAAAAAAAAAGTTATGAAACAGAAGTGGTATAACTTCCCACTATCAGAATATATTTTAGGTTCTATGATATCCTTTTCAATTTTTTAATATTATATTTGTACCGTCCCGGGTATAAGCCAACCCACCCCTGGTAGGGGGGGGGACCCAATATTAGCTAGTGTGACTTCTCGGCTGAGGATACCCGGTCAGATTCCGACCTCTCTACCTGGTAAAGGGGAGCTCGGCCTGTGCTCGACCTGGTCTCCTTGTAAGGGGAGCTCAGCCTATGTCCGACCCGGTCCCTCGAAGAGGGAGCTCGGTCAATATCTGACCTGGTCTCCCTCATTGTAATCTCGTCTCGGCCGGATTCCGACCCGGACCAAGAATCTTCTTTTGGTTGACTATAGAACAAATTATTCAAAGACAATGCAATATGAACATAAGAACGCAATTCAGATTTTAGCTTATCCATTTAATATGATTCCTTTAATTTTGTTATTTTATTTTTGAATAAACAGCCATCAACTTATATGAAGCATGAGAAGAAACCAACATAATCAGCAGAAAATGAAAAACCAAGTTGAATACAGGCATTTTGGGGGATACCATTTACTGAGTTAATCAGAAATAATAATGCACTTGCACTAACCAATATGAATAAAATGCTTCAGCAGTTTACCATGTTTGGAAGAGCCAAACAAGATTACTACTTTCAACTCGTTAGTAAAGTACGAAACACAGAGAATGGTAAGGGAAGCACATACACTTTAAAGGGTGGACGAGATATTATAACAAGAACTTGTAAATCCTCGGACTCATTGGTGTTCCAAATCTGCAACACAGATTCTCTTAGTTATTTGACAAATCCAAAAGGGTACCAGAAGACCTTGAATAAACAATAAGTATCTCCAATGAATAAGTAGGAAATGTAATAACGTATCAAAACAAATGTATATCTTTCATAGGCTAATGCCCTCTGCAGTGTTTACATATTTTTAATTTTATTGGGCATACAATACATTACTTTTTAGATTCTAAACAATCTTACGAGTTAGAATAGAATATACAGAATGGATATGGAACTAAGAAGATCTAAAAACTCCCAAGAGTTACTTCATTCAATCAACTTGCATTTCTTTGGACATCATTTGACATGGCACACAGACCTAACCAAAGCTTGTACTCTTTCGATAAGCTCACGCATTACAGTTTACAACTGTCAAGAAAAGGCCAGCTCTACATGCCAGCCTGTTATATTTTCTTAAGCAAAAGTTTAAACTTCAAACACCATGATGTTGTCTCTCTACCCCTAAGAAGAATAACTATCAATGCATTATAGACATACATGGCAAGTTATCATTATTCAAATTACAAAAATATCCGAAACATTTTATCTTTCCCTTTATCAATATTTTGATCTGTTGAAAACGTATAGCTCCTTACTTAATGCAAATGTTAAAAGTTATTGAGATCAAGTTAAAAAGTTGACACCTAACATTCTAAATTTTATGAATTTATTATTGTTAATGTGCTTAGGCACACCACAAACATCAAAAGGAGCATCTTAAACTAATCACTTGTACGGTTGCACCAAAGAAATTATTCACAAGGGGCCTGTTTGAGTAAGCTTCTCTAGAAGCACTAATAAGAGAGAAAAATATGAAAAAAAATCAAAATAAGTTTTTCCATGAGTTAAAACTAACTTATGTATGAGTTAAAAAATAAAATTTAGAAGAAGCTAATAAGAGGGAGCTTCTACAAAATAACTTATGCATAAGTTAATTTTAGTACATAGAGAACTTATTTCATTTTTTCTTTCTATTTTACTCTACTAGAAGTGCTTCTAGAGAAATTTATCTAAACAGGTATTATGATTCTCAATTTTTTTCCAAAACCAAATTAACTTAAGTAGGAGAAACTCATAGTTTTCTTTCAAATGGTTTACCTGATGAGCGTCATTAACAGGAATATGAAATGTGCTATTTGGAAAGATAAAGTGCTCCTGTGGCTTTCCAGGGTGTTTTCCAACTGAATCTGCTGCAAGATAAAGAGTGCCACTACCTCTCAGAACAATAAAAACTTCTTCACATGAATGCCTGTGAATTGGAGTGTATGTTCCTGGTGAAAATGTTTGAAGCCATACTTCAACCTGTTCCAGAAAATTTTGGAAATATGACAATATATAAACATTTTGAACACCATTAACCGCACAGATGACTGCCAAACAGGATACCTTATACAATCTGGCATCATGTTTGCTTAATATAACGTTTTAGCAATAACTTCATATCACGATTGTCATATGATATTTTGTGTCAAAAAAAATTATGAATTTAAAATGTGTTTAAAAGAGGAAGAAAATGCTCAGAAAGATTAAGTTGGATACCTCTTTCAGTCCATGCATTAACGAACCTGCAACAGTCATGTGAGAGAGACCCTCCCTACCATAGTTATCCTGAGGAATCTCGCTGATGTTTCTCACAAGAGGTAACCCTGAACGTTTGCAGATTCAAAAATTGAACCCAAAAAAGTGAATTAAGTAAAAACAAACACCACCAGTAACACTTTATCATCTTCGACAATATTTTGTTTATTAAGAAGAAAAAAAAATTTCACCATTCATCATCTTTGACAATATTTTGTTTATTAAGAAAAAAAGTGCAACATTCGGTACCCAAAGCAAACATCTGGATAAATAAACGAAAATGAAGGTCATGTACATATCAAATTAGCTTAATCTCACTAACCATGCTGTTAGTGATCCTTTTCAAGCCCAAAAAGGCTTTTTAACATTGAATTGTATTTGTACATTAACAATAATTGTACTGAAAAATGAAGAGCCAGATAACAACGTGCAAGAATCAAAGATAGAAATGCAAGCTGGGTTTAATGATCAAAGGACAAAAGACGCGAATTAGATTGAAATTGAGTGTCTGTACTATACACAGCAAGCACGAGTTACTTGTGATCCGAAGACAAATCATCGAACACACGCTGTGCAAAGCATAATACGCAACCTATTCACTTCGAGGGCATCACATATATGCAGGATGAAAGAGAGGATGGAATGGAATAAGCATAACCACTAACCTACGATAGGGCATGGCGAAGAACCTAGAGCCACTGCAAAAAATGGGAAGAGACAGAGCAACAGCATCGGACCCGCACAACATTCTGCCATCTTCTGACAATTTCTGGCGATGGGGTTGTGCACAATACAAACTGCGAAAGCTAAATGTTACAACTACCTTATCATTTATGCTTTGTTATGAAGGGATGGGAGAGGAAACAGTTCTAGAAAAAAGTCGGAAAAAAAAAACGTCAATATCATTACGGTTAAATAAGTTCTCATAGTCCCTCCACTTTTAAAAAATTTAATTTTAGTCTTTATTTTTTTTATACTTTTATTCTCCTATTGATTTTTTTCATAAAATAATAATCTTTAAAATTAAATGTCATTTGTTAATAAATTATAATTGAATTAATTATTGATATTCACATGATTGTTTAATAGATCATAAATCACATGATATGTGTAATTTTTTTATAATTTATTTATTTATTTATAATTAAAATATTTTTGAAAATAAAAAATGTTATTAAAATAAATTTTTACCCCTATAACTATAAACTAATAGTAAAATTACATGTGATAATTTGATATTTACCAAATAGTCACATGAAAATCAATAGCCAAATCAACATTGATTTATTAGTATGCATCATCACTTAATAAAAGAAATTTAATCTCTAATTTATGGGACAAAAATTAATAAAAGATTAAAAATTAATAAGAAATTTAAGAAGGACTAAAAATTAAATTCTTAAAAAATTAAAGAATTAAAAACTTATTTGACACATTTTTTTAATAGATCAAAAAAAGAAATAAGAGAAAGTAACCATTTTATCATTAAAATTTTATAAGAAAAATTAATAATTTATGTTAATTACTTTTTTTCTTTAAATCATTCTTTATTAAAATTTAATATTAATGATAAAAGATATCATTAAGAATATAATTTTAATTAAATAAAAATAATTTGTGAATAGTCACATTGAATAACGTAAAAAAAAATAAAATACACTTATATTTTAGACCAAATACACAACAATTTTTTTCCTTATATTTAATATTGCATGACATCTAGAATCTGCCTTCCATGGTTGGCTTGTAAGACACGTAATAACAAAAATAGGTAGACTAGAGATAAACAAAAATAGTGCAAGAATAGGGGTTTCATGGTGATGGTGGACCATAATTTTAACAGTTAGTTTAATCTCATTTTTACATGTTATATCTTGTATCCAATACACCATATTATTCCTCTCACAATTCACTCAATTTTGTTATGATCTAAAAATTGTATATCCACAACACTACTCACTCATGCGTTTAAGCCAATCAATAATTCTTAATTTTCAGCCTTTGAAATAATATAGTTAAAAGAAATCACCTTATTGTTTCATAATAATAATCGAAGAGAAGTTAATTATGACATAAGAGAGAAGAGTTGCTTAAATCTGGGGGAGTGGAAGTAGCTATTAGGGTGGGTCTCCTTTCTTCCCAAATGAAACTGGCTTCTTTTTTTTTAGTGGTGGTGAATGTGCATGTAGGTAAAAGAGACACTAGAAAAAAGATGTTGAATATTATATTAGTCTTTTTCACAAATAAAAACTTAAGGACAATGAAGGAAACAAAAATGATACAAAAATAAAAGTACTTAAAAAAAGTTTTAAGAAATGAATATTAACATTAAGAAAATTTATATTGATTCATACTCATCATTAAAATTATGTTTAGTTTTTGATCAATAAATTAAATTTCATTATACGAGTTTTGTTTACATATAAGTATTATTTATTGAGTCATTCATCCTGATGCTACAAAACTATCCCAAATAATTTTTTTTACACAACCTTTCCATTTAAAACCCAACTATTTAAAATAAATAAATAAACTCTAACCTTTCTCACACACAAAGATAAAAGAGAATGTGTGAAATGTGTGAAGTGTTATTTTCTACAAAGACATATATAAGGTCACTTTCTATAAAATATTACAATGCAAGAACAAGTGAATAATACAAAGATTTTCTATAAAATATGTTTAGCATGTTGTGACTCTCTTGGTCACTTTCACTATATAAGGTCTTTTGATATTTATAGGCTTTGAAAGATGATTGTTAGACTTCTCCTTTTGATGCTTCATTTGCCTCTATCTTTTTTTTTTTTTTTCCATTGAATGTATCTTCTTATCATAATCATATAAGAATCTTATACAATAAAAGATTGTGTTTATCTTCTTTTAGTTCGCTCCAAAATAGTTTTTCAAAGATTAGGTATATAGAGATTTAGAAAAGACAATTGTTTTTCAGACAAGTTGAATCAATTTTTTCTTTTTGAAAATAAACATCCAATGAAAGGTGTAAACTTTGGGCTAATTCTCCATTCAATTTTGATGATCCCAGTGTCAATTGTATTCCATTATATCTACAAGGGTTCAAGCATACAAATAATAATTCATTTAAGATATAATAAGTACTTTCTATTGTATTTTATCTAGATGATATCTACAAATTATACATATTAAAGTATGTTTAATGTCTAATAAAAAATAATATCTTATATAGATAGTTCAAAACATTGTTACATCATAATTAAAATATAATCAAATACAGGGATACTAATTCACTATTTGAAATACCACCACCATGTGTATACAATACTATAATTAGTTTAGCATCAAATGAACGTCATTCAATTCCTCCAAAAGGAAAATGAATTTTTTTAGGAACAAGGCGCCATTGTTGTGGTTATACAACACTCCCATCAATTCAACGTTGAACAGCTCTTCCTGTACAATAATGTCACCATTCATCGTGTAATTAAATGTTTTTTTAATAAGTGTATAAGTTGGAAAATAAATAATATTGTGTGGCAGATGTAAAGTACAATCTATAAAGATAATATTAATCTCAATATTTAAAATTATGGTCCAAGGCGGACCACTTATTCACCCTAACCATCCAAAAAAAATACAATTTATTTCAATCCTTTTTATAAAACTCAATTACCTAAATTATCGTGATTAAGAACGTTTCCCATCAATATGTAACAATCTAGATACACTAAAATGAAAGAGATCTAAAGACTTGTACAAATGTGAGATTATACCGTTAAGAATGACTTAAATAAAATAATTTGTACTACTTGTATCGTTAATATGCATTTACTTTTCAGTAGTTCATAACATAAGAATTTTATCGTTAAACATGTTTTACTCGGAACAATTTAGAGATAAGTGAACTTCTAGGAAGTTACCCAAAAATGCATGAGTGAGGACAAAGCATATTGAAAAATATTGTGTTGGCTTATGGGATCAGTCATTGATCCTACAAATGGATGAACATCTTAGAAAGGGGTACCCACGAAGGGTTATGACCAATGAAAAGTTATGTGAAGTATCGTGAAGTGAAACTATCAAAATGTCAAATCTAAAAAGTGTTACAGTTGTAACGACCCAACAAGTTACTACACTAGCTATTGTACAATTGTTACATGGCGAAAGATTAAACTACATACATAAAAATTAGAGTTTATATTACAATTAGTAATTGATATCCAATATATATACACCATATATACAAAATACAGTACTGATTGCAAAATAAACATAAGTGTTGGTCAGCATCATTATAAACCCCGACTACATAGGAGTAGCCTACAACCAAAACTATCCACCTCCAACGTGACTATATATCCTCCAACTGGACAAGCTATCCTATTAATTTTATCATACTCTCATATCAAGTATGATCATCGCAATTCCCACCATAAGAAAAAACACAAGGTAAGTTAGTAAAGAGAATTTAACATACAATTTAATAAACATAATCATATTAAAACATTTCATCTTACAATAGGGTAGCATCATAACCATCATATCAACTGGACATCACACAATATTCATTACATTAAATAATTCAACTTATAATAAGACATCATTCACATAACAGCTTAACAATTCACAACATATTCCTCAATCAACATACATACATGTACATCATCTAATGTGTCATCATGCATATCAACTATGGAGATCTCATACATCTTAGTTTGAAAAGTTTAAGTGGCTTGACCTTACCGAATCACAACAAATGGTATGACACCAGAATCAACAATTGACACAAAGCCATAAATAATGGCTAACACAATGCTAAAAACAATGGTTAGCATAAGCTAGATTAATTTATCATGTTTCACCACTTAAACAAGGAAGTATGATACTATGTTAGGATAGAACATCTTAGATATGGGCTTACCACAACATTAGTTTGCACACTAAGTCACCAATGAAATTAGCCCATCAGCTACCCTCAAAATACCACAACTATTCAATACTAGGTTAGAGACTAAGCATCCGACTTGTTACTTTACTTAGTTGGTCACTTTATACACGTGTGCCACAACCTTACCCACTCACGGATACCATATAGAACTTAGAGCGGACAACTAAAAAATAACTTACCTATTTAGAGGTCAACTTACCTACTGAATGGTTTAACCAGGCTCTTGGAGCACCACAACATATATCTGCACAATAAGATATTAAGTTAAAAACATCTTTAACCCCTTTTAGTTTTTATGTATTGTAGCTAAAATGTATATCTAACCCACGTATCTATATAGCTTATCAACTTAAGAACTTATTCATCTTTCAACATTCAACTTAACAACTTTTTCAACATAGTGCACATACAACATTCAACTTTCAATATTCACAACATGTAAACTTAAACAACATAACAACATACATCTTTACAACGTTCACGTAACCATAACATAAATTAACATTAGCAACTGAAAACAACTTACAACTTTTGCAACACATTCAACTTATCGCACCATCCACAAACCTATCATCTTACTTACACAACTAGTTCATCATTCATCCACTGTAAAACAACATTTAACATCATTAAATGATAACATTCTAATCATTCAACTCGTGTCCGCCGCCACTCATTGGGTGCTCGACGTTATTGAGGCAAGAAGCTCCCTATCTCGCCCACACCCAACGCCACACCACTTACACCTAGTGTGGTTGAGGTAGAGAGTGTCCCACACTCTCACACCTGTCGTGGCAACTTCCATGCTCAGCCTAATTCAGGTAGAGAGCTCTCTGGATGACTCACGCTTGGCACTGCACACTTAGCGCCCGACGTGGACCTAGGTATAGATGAGTTTCTCTCCTCACGTCCAACACCGTTCAACCCACGACTGACATGATTCCAACCTGTGACAAATCTCTCTCCTCGCGCTTGGTGCCACCAATCTCGCGCCCAACGTGAGTGAGATAGAGACCTCTTCTTTAGAACCACGTCAAATGCCTTTAAGATACACCCAATGCATTATCATATTTTTTTGCTTGTGTAGAATTCGATTTCGCGTAATACCTAAAAACTAGCAATTTCCAACAACATGAAATATGATAAATAACATATACAACACAAAATTCATCATCAAAATAGCATGCAACTAAAATCAATCCAAAATCAACTATAGACCTCCATGAACGCTCTTGAAAACATCACCCGCACAACCTCTTTCAACTTCATCATTACTCAATCAACAAAAATAAACAACTCAGCCTAAAATTTGAATCACTGCTTCCTTTACCTCTTATAGACAAACATGCAGGAGGAGAAGAGAAGAAACTCTGCACGACATCGACTCAAACCCTCTACCTTCACAAGCTCAGATTTTAACCCACTTGGATTCAGCTAAGGATAAGAGCAGAAGGGAAATTAAAGTAAGGAAAAATAAGGAAAAGGGGAAAAGAAAGAAAGGATATCTCTCTAGCTTTTTTCTAAAGTTTTTATAGTTATGAGTTTCCTTTTGAAAAATTTCCTTTTATACCTTCCTTGAGCTGACTCCACTTATCTTTCATCCAACCCTTTAGAGATCAATGTGTTCTTAGGATATCTCATTCCCAAAACTCTCAACAGCAATTGTCAAATTAAATTATAGAATTATAAGATGACAATGTTACAATAATATAAATTTTTTCTCATCAACGATTATGTGAGGATATCAACAAGGTAAATACAAATAATGTATATTTTTTAGGTTTTAATAATAAATATATGTTTTGGGTGAGAAAAAATATGGGGAAAATTTGCTACATAACCAAAAAAATTATAATGTCAAACTTATTTTAAAACATATTAATATTACAAAAAAAATAATTTCAAACCAATAAATACAATAAATTAATAAAATATATAATTATGTAATAAACATTTATTATATTAATATAGTATATACTTAATAAAATATAATATAATAAATATAAATAAAAATATTTACACACTCGAATTTATTTATCTGAATTTATTTAAAAATGTTCAAAATTATTAATTAATATAATTAGCATTTTATTATATCTTTATGATTTTTATATTAATATTAAGATACTTTTTTTATTATATAGATTAATGATGCATTATAAAACCATTTATGGTTAAGATATTTTTTTCTGTCCAAAAAAATAATTAATGTACTTTTAAGTTATTTTTGTGAGATATTTACATAACAATTTTTTTTACTCGAATTTCCATTCGATATTCTATATGTGAAATTTTGTTTACGTGAATTTTGTGAAATGAATTTTAGTGTATTTTTATTTATATTTATTTTAAAACTATTTATAGTTTTTAATCAATACAATTAATATTTTATTATGCCATTGAAGATACAATTCCTTATAATTAATGTTTTTTTAGAAATCTCTAAGAAAAATGATAGTTCAAAAATTGTTTGTTTGGAAGGAAATAATAATAGTTTAAAAATTGTTCATTTTAATTTTGTTTATTTATTTAAAAGTCGCTCATAATTAATAATTAATAATTATTATAATTAATGTTTTTATTTTATAATGTCATTATAATTTCAACTTGCTATAATTATTATTTTTTGTTGAAAAATTCCAGAAAAAATAATGCTTCACAAGTTATTTAGAAATAAACAATATTTAAGAACTTGTTCGTTATTATTATTTATATTTATATTAAAATTGCTCATAATTAATAAATTAATTTTTTATTATGCTATTTTTTTCAACATTACTTATTCGGTTAAAATTCAATTTCATATAGATAAATATTCTATTATAATTTTTTATACTTGAAATATTCTTTATGTCAATTTTGTGAAGAAAAATTTGGTGTGATTTTTCTTATTTATACTGCACAATAAAAAAAAATACGTGAATTTAAGTTACAATTTTTTATAGGTGAAATATTTTTTATGACAATTTTTTTAAAGAAATTTTAGCATAATTTTATTATTTATATTCATTTTGAAATTGTTCATAATAAAAATTTAATACCAATATAATTAAAGCAAACAACTTTGTCATAAGCTGTACATATGCAATATTTTTTTATATTATTTGCATGAAATAATTCCTCTTCAAAATATTATTTTTGGCTAAATTATAATTTTAGTCCTTTATCTTTTTTTATTTTTAAGATTTATTTTGATCATTTACTTTTTTGAAATATTTATTTTGATCCTTTTATCTTCTAAATTTAAATTTATTTGATCTTTTTAAAATAATCATCATTTTTAATTTTGTAATATGATTTTGAATCTTTAGTTGAGTAACTTAAGATGTGAAATTTATCCTATTAGATTAATCTATATGAAAATTATGAAATTCAATTGATATTCAAAATCCAAAAAAGTAATAAGCATAGTGTAATCACATGAAAAATATATCACACGAGCAACTAGAAAATAATTTAAAATTTTATATGTAACATAATAGGTTATTTTAGAAGGCTCAAAAGCCCAATATGGGTGATTTAGTAGCCCATAATGGGTCGTTCCCAATCTGGAACGGGCCCTTCCAAACTACTAAATTGACCTGAAAATCGTAGTTGAGAACGGGTCGTTCTAGAGGGAGAACGGACCGTTCCAAACCCCAAAATGGGCCGTTTTAGAGGGAGTACGGGCCGTTCTGGATGGAGAACGGGCCGTTCTGGATGAGTTCCAGAACGACCGTTCTGCATGTGATTTTTTCACATAGTGAAAAGGTCCAGAACGGGCCATTCCGGATTCGGAACAGGCCATTCTGGCCATTCCGAAACTTCTATAAATAGGGGTTGCCACTTGAGGAGAAAATGAGGTTTTTAGAGATAAGTTTTAGAGAGAAGGACTCTGGGTCTATGAGCTCCTTTCTCTCCCAAATTTCTCTGTATGATTCATTTTCTCCTCACTAATGCCTTCTGTCTTTTCTTGAAATTCAGATTAGGAAGCTTGCTTTGGGAGGATTGAAGTTTCGGGTTGAGCTTCGGAAGAGAATTATACTTCTTCTCAATTATTGGCTATTTTCAGCCAATCTTCAGGTGAGGGAAGCTAGAATGTTTGTTGTTTAGGTTTCATGTGAGTTTAGAAACTCAATTGATGCATGAATGTCGAGAATCCATAGATGGATTGAAGAAAATCTCATTTTTTTGGGGTTTTGAGAAAAATGAGGATTTTGATGATTTTGATGCATAGGTTGGATGCATGTGAGATTTAAGTTTATTTTGAGTTGTATGGAGCCTATGCATTGTGTTTTGTGTTTGCATGTGGCTGGAGTTGTTGGTTTGGATGAGAGTTTTGAAACTCTTTGACTGGGATTAGGCCGGGCGCAGGTTGAGCGCGTCGGGCGTGGAAGAGCTTAGAGCTCTTGGGTTGGTGTTAGGCCAAGCGTGAGTTGACTGCGCTGTGCGTGAATATGTTTATAAATAATTGATATTTATGCATGTTTAAAGTTGAAGTTTTAGATCATGTATGTATGATATATGATGTATGGTGAGGGGTTTATATGCTTTGTGATGACACGTATTAATGTTTGAATATGATATGACATGTTTATATGTTCATATATGGGTATGTTTATTGATCATGATGGTGGGTAAACCATGTATGATGTATGATGCATTATTGCATGTGATGTCTTATGACATATGTATGATTGTTGATCATGATGGTGGGCAGACCATGTATGATGTATGATGCATAATTGCATGTGATGCCTTATGGCATGAGTCTAGCCTAGCACTTGAGGAGAAGAAAAATATTTTCGAACTGGAAGAGCTCACATAGAGTCTCTTTGAGAGTGGTGCTTGGATAGACCACTAATATATGAGAGTGGTGCTCAGATAGACCACTGAATTTGGGAGAGTGGTGCTCAGGTAGGCCATTGGGTTGGGTGAGTCTCCTCTAAGTCCTTAACTAGTGTTGGAGCGGGGTATGAGGTCGAGGGTTATTCCCTTAACCAAGTACTCAGGAAGGTGCATGGATCCTTGTGGATAGTCGGTGGGCGAACTCCACAATTGACTTGGTTATGCATGTCAAGGTCGTGGTAAGCTCGTACCCAGCTATGCTATACCTGACGGTGGATCTGGACTTCTAATTGTGTAAGTGACATCATCCGAGTAAACCCGAGTGAGGATTATATCCTGTTTAGCTGTGACCGAGCAGGCGCATTGGGCGTGAAAACGGTTGGGGTGGTTTCGATAGGATGGAATGTCACTTATATAGCTCTGTTGTTACGGAGATCTCCTAGGTGTATGCGTGACGACGCATTAGAATATTGATATGCATTGATATCTGTCATGAGATGCATTTATTGCATGATTATTAATATGATGAAGTGTGGTGTTTGACTTCATGATTGGTGGATTGTATTTTATGCCTGAGTAGTATTGGATAGAGTGTGTGTGGTGTGACTCTATGAATATGATTGATAGTTGGATGATTTTGTAGTATAGATTATTGTTCTATACTTGTATGATTGATTTTGAACTCTAGCTTACCCTTCTGTTTCCATGTGGTGAGACTGCGATGATCATACTTGGTATAGGAGCAGGTCAGGGATAGCTTGGAGTTGGTGACTGCTGCGAGACGGGGAGTTTGATCCTCGTGTTAGAGTTACCATTTTGGGTAACGGTTTTGTCTGTGTTTGACCGACACTAGGAAATATTATTTTTGGGATGATTGTACATATATGGAGTCCTATTTTGTATTTAAGAAATTTAGTTATTTTATTCTTATTTATACCTGTATGTATGAGTTATCCAACTTATTATTTCTCTTAGTTCATTAGTAGTAGTGCGTTTCTACTAGGTGTAGAGACCATGCCAGGTCGTTACACTTTTATGGAATCAGAGCCGGGCGAGGCTTTTGGGATACTCTGTGGGGAATGATCCTTCTAGGTTTCTGTTGTGTCATATCTCTGATATGTGTTAGCATTGGTGAGTTGTGATGGTGAAGTGTTAGTAAAAGAATGTTTGAATTCTTTTAGTATGGTGATGCCTCAATTTGATCAGATCGCTAAGGCTATGAAGATGATGGCCATGGTGATGCAGCAGCAAAGTGCTCACTTTGCTTAGATGGAGGCAGGTAGAGTTGTGACTGAGGTAACGAGACCGGTGGTCTCTTAGGATGTGAGAGATTTAGCAGAGTTTAGGGGATGACAACCTTCTCAATTCAAGGGGGATTCAGATCCTGATGTGGCAGATTAGTGGTTGTGTGAGATGGAGAAGATCTTCAGTGTTTGGGATCTTCTAAGGAGAGGAAGTTGGCCTATGTAGTATGTATACTGGTGGGTGAGGCTGAGTATTGGTGGAGATGCACCAAACAGATGTTAGAGAGAAGGAGTGTACCTGTTGATTGGGATTGCTTCAGGGGGTCTTTTTGGAGAAGTATTTTCCAGATAGCGTTAGATACTCTAAGGAGGTAGAGTTCATGAGACTGCAGTAGGGGAGCATGTTTGTTTCAGAGTATGCTATGAGGTTTGAGCATCTGGCTCGTTTCTACTCTCAGGCCGTATCTGAGGCTTGGAGATGTAGGAAGTTTGTAGAGAGATTGAGGCATGAGCTGAAGAGGGTCATAGTCCCTATGTCCATAGTGGAGTTTCTTGCCTTGGTTGAGAAGGCAAAGACTGTTGAGAGATTGGAGGGTGGTGGTAGCAGCGGTAAGGCTGCTAGAGTTCAGGAGGGATCATCCGGATCTAGGAGGGGAGGTCAACAAAGAGGACCCTATGATAGGCTTGTTTAGTCTCA
Source organism: Cajanus cajan (assembly GCF_000340665.2). Lineage (NCBI taxonomy): Eukaryota > Viridiplantae > Streptophyta > Magnoliopsida > Fabales > Fabaceae > Cajanus > Cajanus cajan. Next base: position 24,811,211 of record NC_033806.1, on the reverse strand, counting down.
AAGGGGTGCTGTTAGTAGGGGACCTCGTCTTGCTACTCCTCGCGGTGGAGCACAGTCAGTGCAGTATTACAGATGTGGAGAAGCCCACATGGTTAGAGATTGTTCCTATTCGATAATTTTTTTTTCAAATGTGGTAGGCCAGGCCACATTTCTAGAGATTGTCAGATGTCACCGACTCCATCTAGAGTGCCCCGAGGCTAGTCAGGCCTACGATTGCGGGGAGGGGGTTTGCTTTTTCATATGTAGAGACTTCCACTTTATCAGATTTGGTGAAGAGGAAGGGGAAGACATCAGGTGAGGATGTTTTGTTCCTATTTGATTATGGTGCCACACATTCATTTATTTTTTTTGATTGTGTGGGGAGATTGGGTTGTCGGTGTCTACATTGCACGTTGATTTGTATGTATCTACTCCGGCTTCAATTTCTTTGGTGACATCGGAGATGTGTGTGAGATGCCCGATAAAGGTGTTTGGTAGGAGGTTCCGAGTGAACCTGATTGTGTTGCTCATGGTAGATATTGACATAATCTTAGGGATGGATTGGTTATCTGCCCATCACATCCTTATAGATTTTGCTCAAAGAGAGTTGGTATTTCCTCAGTTGGAGGATGAGGTGTTGTTGTCAGTGGGTCAGGCTGAGTAGTTGATGAGAGATGGAGCTGAGTGCTTCATGTTGTTTGCTGTCTTGAGTGTTGAGACGGAGAGGGTCATCATTGGGATTGAGATTGTTAGTGAGTTTCCTGAGGTGTTCCCAGATGATGTGTCGGGATTGCCACCTATGCGTGATGTTGTGTTTAACATTGATCTAGTACTGGGTGCAAGACCGGTATCAATGGCTCTTTATAGGATGGCTCCAGCTGAGTTGGTAGAGCTGAAGAAACAGATTGAGAATTTGTTGGAGAAACAAATGGTGAGGCCTAGTGTTTCTCCTTGGGGTGCTTCGATATTGTTAGTGAAGAAAAAGGATGGTGGGACTCGTTTGTGTGTTGATTACCAGCAACTGAATAAGTTGACGATAAGGAATAAGTATCCATTTCCAAGGATTGATGATTTGATGGATCAGCTGAGGGGAGCTTCGATATTTTTGAAAATTGATTTGAGATCCGGATACCATCAAATTAGGGTAAAGGAGAGTGACATACCGAACATTGCTTTCAGGACTAAGTATGGTCACTGTGAGTACGTAGTGATGCGTTTCGGTGTCACTAATGCTCCAACAGTGTTCATGGATTACATGAACAAGATTTTTAGGTCATTCTTGGACAGGTTTGTGATGGTCTATATTGATGATAATTGGTGTATTCTAGATCTTTGGAGGATTACCATGAGCATCTGAGGTTGGTTTTAGAGGTGCTGAGGGAGAGGTAGTTGTATGCCAAACTGTCCAAATGTGAGTTTTGGTTGTCTGAGGTGAGGTTGGGGCATGTGATATCGGCAAAGGGGATTGTATCCAGCCAAGGTGGAGGTTGTGATTTAGTGGGAGCGTCCGAGGACTGTTACGGAGATTAGGAGTTTTGTTGGGTTAATGGGTTAATATCAGAGATTCATAGAGGGTTTCTCTCGAATAGAATGCCTTTGACTTAACTGACTCGGAAGGATCAGTTTTTTGTTTGGATGAACGCTTGTGAGTAGAGTTTTCAGGAATTGAAGGGGACTACTTCTCCAGTTTTGGTGTTACCTGACACTGGTGAGTATTTTGAAGTGTTCTGTGATGCTTCTCACCAGGGGTTGGGCGGTGCGTTGATGCAGGGAAGAAGAGTAATGACATATGTTTCAAGGCAACTTAAGACTCGTGAGAGGAATTATCCTACTCATGATTTGGAGCTTGCAGTTGTGGTGTTTGCCTTGAAGTCGTGGAGGCACTATCTGTATGGTGCGAGATTCAGTGTATTCAGTGATCACAAGAGCTTAAAGTACCTGTTTGATCAGAAGGTGTTGAATATGAAACAAAGGAGGTGGATGGAATTCCTAAAGGACTTTAATTTTCAGTTGATGTATCATCCTGGGAAGGCGAGTGTGGTAGCAGATGTATTGATTAAGAAATCCATTCATATGTCGGTTATGATGATTAGGGAGTTGGAGCTGATTGAGCAGTTAAGAGATTTGAGACTAGAGATGGAGGTTGTTCAAGATCACATTAGTTACGGTATGATCATCATAACTAATATTTTCTGATGAAATTTTCTATAAAAAATATTAATTATAAAAAATTAAAATTGTAAAGGCATAATAAAATATTAATTAGTATTATAAAATTTTTAACATAATTTTATATTTAGATTCATTTTAACATTGTTTATGATAAATTTTTAATAATAATATAATTAATATTTTATTATGTCATTAAAGTTTCAATAGTTAAAATTAATATTTTTTAGAAAATTTTATGAAAAAAATAATATTATAAAAAAATTATTGCATTCAGATAATAATATAGAAAAATAAAAATTATTGTATGAAGAATTTATGATAAAGTTGTTTGTTTTAATAATTAAAACAAACAACTTTATCATAAATTCTTCATACAATATTTTTTCTTTTTTCTATTGTATATAACAATTTCTCTTTATAATATTATTTTTTTATGATTTTTTTTTCATAAAAAATATTAATGATAGTAAATTGAAACTAATCAAATAAAAAAAAATATTAATTAATATTATATAATTTTTATTGTAATTTTATTTTTATTTTAAAAACATTTACAATATTTAATTAATATTTATGATGTCATTATAGTTTCAATTTGTTATAATTATTTTTTTAGAAAATTTCATGAGATAATAAAATTATGAAGAAGAATTATTGCATGCATATAATATATAAAAAAAATATTATTGCATAGAAAATATGTGATAAAACTATTTGCTTTAATATAAATAAGATATTATTGAATATTTTTATTAACTATATTGACGTCTTGTGCAAGTGCAATGTACTAGATAAATTTTTAAGCAATTTGTAATATTATTAAGACAAGATTAATATAAAATTTTAAAATATATAATAATTAATATATAAATACTATATAATATATTAATAATGTTAAACTATCATATGAGAGATGATTATATTTTATTTTTGATAATTTGAAAATATAATAATAACTTATGCATAGTACTTTAATCCTCCACCACATCTTAGATATAATGAACTTAAATAATTATCGAAGAAAAAAAAATACTTCTATTAAAAGTGATGAATTAAACTAAAGTTAAATATTACGTTACACACTAATTTGAAATAGATGAAATCAAAGAATAATAAAATTAAAATTTTATAAACAAAAATAATGAGAAAATATAAACTTCAAATTTATCTTTGTCAAGAAGAATAATATATAGGAGAAAACATAAAAATTTGGTGATAGAAATGGACCAAAGAAACTGAACAAAAAAATTGTTAGAGGAGATCAATTTTTTTTTATAAAAAATATTGAATCCTTGGAGGAATAAAATAGGTTTTTTAGTAATGTTTTTAGGTAAGAAAAAAAAAAATTAAGAAGAGAATAAGACTCACAAAATTTTTCGCAGTCATGCATCACCCTCTATGATAACATTGAGTCTCATCACCATCAATCCACCACATAGAAAAGGATTCAAATATCTTAGAGGGGTCTGAATTTAATAAGGAGAGATGAGAGAAATAAGAGAAAAAATGATGAGAGGAGGAAATGAGAAATCTGATGATAAAAAAAAAGAATAATAAATAAATTATTTTTTATTATGTCTTTAATATTTTCTATATCAATATTAAGATATTTTTTTATTGATTGATTCTTATTGTTATACCATTTATAATAAATATAGTTTTAAATTTATAGAAATAATATTTTTGGTAAGAAATTTTGGATAGATATATACATTTTTACGAGAATTTTCATTACAGCGTCCATTAAAATTTTGTATATGTGAATCTTATGAAAAAAATTATAGTGTAATTGTTTTTGTTTATATTTATTTTAAAATTATTCATAATTCATAATTAATGTAAGTAATGTTTTATTATGTTATTATAATTTCAATTTCTTATAATTATTTTTTCTTTTGAGAAAATCTCAAAGGAAATTAAATAATATTTTGTAAATTATTTGTTTTGTGACACCCTCTACTTTACATGTCATAAAACATAAGTAATTAAATAAAAAAGTGAATAATATGATCTTTACAAATAAACAAAATGTGTTCATGTAAAATGTATCATATTTGTTTTTTTTTAGGTTCGTTCCTGAAATATCTATCGCCAATCTTGCTTAATCGTGGATCTACTGCTGAACCACACGCTTGGGGTTAAATGTATCATATTTTAAACTTAACTAAATAATATAATTAATAAAATTGTAAGAGAATAAAACTATTGTTTTATGTTCTGATGTTATATGTTCTATCAGAGTAAAACTCAATATTAAAGTCCAAGCTTCATCACCAACATTTTTAACCTCATGTTGATGATTACCTACATAAACAACCAAGGAAAATAACACAGAGCAAAAGGAGTGATAAATATCTTACAAATATTATAACCATAGTCATTTAGTCATAACACAATAAATAATAATAGTTACATTATAATGTATTATGCAACGAACACAAACTACATGCTATCATGTATGTGACATTTAGTAAAACATCATATATTACACTTGTGCATTGTCGTTAGCAATACAAATAGAGTAGTTTAGAAGTATATGCCGAGTCACACTCTCACTACAATGACATATAACCAAGGTCTAGTCGAGATAACTAAGTTCCGTAAGATACATCCCATGCTCACGAGGGTAAGAATGCAACTTTCAACCTGAGCTATCCTCAAGATTGGTTCTCAAACTTTTACACAAGGGACCTTTTTTTCTGGTGATGTATTTCATACCATACCCTTTAAAAAAAATTATGCACATGATGCATGTCAAATAGACTCAATGCAATAATATACACATGATTTCACTTCACATATCAAATATTCCTCGTATCACCTCATATATCTCATGTACATTCTTAAATACATCAAATAATCATTAGTAAAAATGTAATATAAAGATCATAAGGATAAAACAACCATCTAACAATCGTTGAGCGAGCTAAGCTCCCTAAAGTCTCTTGTTGAGTGAATAACATCTAGTTGAGCCACCAACATCTAGCTAAGCGAGCTAGGACTTCTCATTGAGCAACTAACATCTGGCCAAGTGAGTTGAGTCCCTTTAGGCTTCTTGTTGAGCAACCAACATCTAGTTGAGCGAGTTAAGCTTCCTATGACTTATTGCTGAACGACCTTGCACGCCTCGCTGAGCAAGAATGTGATCTTCCACCCTAGAAATCACGTCTCCTCAACAACTACAAGTTACCCCACATCCAATTTCATGCATAAATACATGTACAATCAATAAATTGCTTTATAACATGCAATTAACACTTTAAATAACTCAATTTACACATTAATCAATAGTCTCAAAAACTATCACAACAAGTTCTCTTAAGGTTTTGCATAGGAACCCACAATAATCTTAGATCATACAACTACAACCCAAAACATATAATTGATCATATATTCAAACAATTTATGCCATTAATTATGAGTAAGAAGAACACATAGCAAAACACAAGCATTAGAGGAAATCCCTCATACATAGGCATACATCATACATAAAATTGGGAGTCAACTTCATTATCCAACATACAATTTCACACTCATAGTAAGGTTTCTCACTCTCCATTACCTTGCTAAACATAAAAATATGGATGATCAACTTTGAGGTTGTTTCTCTCTTTCTCTTAATATTCAAGCTCTAAGTGTAAAAAGAAAAGTGCATACATAAAATTGAAAAACGCGTAACAATTGATTAAAACTCTCATTTTAAAATTTTAATCCTTTTTTAACCCTCCCGTAGTTAAAATACCAAACTTTAGTTACTAATTATTTTTCCTATAAATTAATTAAAATAAAACATTTAATTAAAATCTTTAATAAAAATACTTTATATTATATTCTAAAAATACCAAACAATTAAAATAAATATTAAATAACTCTTTTCAATTAAAATAAAAATATCAAAATTATTAATTAAATACTTATATAATATTTTATGAAAAATAGGATATCACATGTTTAAAAGGAAATAATACTTCAGAAGATGTTCCCTTTTAATTTTGCTTATTTATTTATATTTATTTTAAAATTTCTCATAATTAATAATTAATATAGTTAATGTTTTATTTCATTATGTTGTTACAATTTCAATTTTCTATAAATTTTTTTTTGTGAGAAATCTCAAAGAGAAAATGTTTTAGAAAATGTTTGGAAGGAAATAGAAGTTTTTTTTATTATAATTTTTTTAAATTATTATGTTTATATTAAATTGCCCATAATTATTTAAATTAATATTTTATTATAGTATTAAAATTTAATTTTCTATAATTAATTCTTTTATGTAAATTTCCATTATAAGTTCTTATATGTGAAATATTTTTTACGTGAATTTTGCGAAAGGAAATTTATCAAAGTTTTTTTTCTTATTTATATCACATGTTTTTTTTATTTTTTATATTTATTTATTTATTTATTTTTTTATTTTTACGTTTCCTATAATCGATTTTTTTTTTAAATTTTGTGATTTTTTAAGTTTAATTTACGATTTATTTTCATTTTAAAACTGCTCATAATTAAGAATTAATGTAATTAATGTTTTATTATGTTATTATAATATTAATTTGTTATAATTAATATTTGGTTTAGGAAATCCCTTTTAAAAATAATATTATGATTTATGAAGAGGATCTATTGTCTGCAAATAATATAGAAAAAAAGTTATTACATAAATAATTTATGGCGAAGTTGATCTTTTTATTTAAGCAAGAAAGATTATCGATATTATTAAATATTATAATTAATTAATACCTATTTATTAATTTATTACTTTTTATTTATAATAACAGTACATTCAAATTAAACTCATTATTTGTTACTCGTAAAACAAACCTCATTATTTGTTCACACTTGTATCTCGTATTCCATGAAACTTTGTGTATATTCATATGAACATCTACAAAATTAATTTTAAATAAAAATATTTCAGTTGAAAATTAATTTTGATGTGATGTAATGCTTAAATATTTTTATTATAAATGCAAATTAATAGTAAAACTCGTGATAATTTTTTTATTCAAAGTAAAACTTACTTGAAGTTGCTCAAACTTTAAATTAATGATAGATCTATAATTATTTTTTTAATATAAAACTAAACACCCAAAGTCACGTTATGTTATAATTTAATATAATTTTATATAATCTAACGTAATAAAAAAAAAACACTTTGTAATTTGTGCTGTTGATTTATTATTATTATTATTATTTATGTATTTTTTTTTTTTTGATTTTGCTTTGGATTGTTGAAGACTGGCAGGTTAACAATAGAATATGGCTCATGATAAACACACCTCCACTCTCCTATAAGCACACCCCCTTTTTAAAAAAATATATATAAAATGTCTAAATTACCCTTAAAAAAAAAAATTCCTAAATTTACACCCCTCCTTCTTCGCACCCCCTTCCCCGCAAGCAGAACGGGCCGTACTGCAAGCAGAACGGCCCGTAGTGCTTGCAATACGGCCCGTTCTATTTTCAGTGCTGGCCGTTCTGCAGCAAAACGGGCCGTACTGTTTTCAGTACGCCCTGTTCCGCAAGCAGTACGTCACGTTCTTCAATCAGTACGGCCCGTTCTGCAAGCAGTACAGGCCGTTCTGCTTGCAGCAAGGGCCGTTCTACTTGCAGCAAGGGCCGTTCTGGGGCCGTTCTGTTGCAGTACAGGCCACCGCGTCACTTTTAAAATGGCTACCTTATGACTGATTTTAAAACCCCGATTTTAAAAGTTATTTTTGTACTAATCTTTCTTTTCATAGAACAAGTAAGAATTTTTCTCATACAAAATCACTTGCCGACATTGCGCACCCCTCTTCTTTCTCTTTCTGGCACTCCTCTTCTTCTTCTTCTTACTGTTATGAAAAGTTCTTTCCGGAATTATATAAAAATGTTCCGGAAAATACTTTCCATAATATTAAATTCTTATTCCGGAAAGTATTTTCCGGAAATATTTTGTTATATAATTCCGGAAAGTATTTTCCATAATATTAAAGTTACTATTACGGAAAGTTCTTTCCGGAATTATATGAACAATAATTTCTATTCCGAAAAGTACTTTCCGGAATGCTAATGACTGTAAAAGTACTTTTCGAAATGCTATGACCGTAAAAGAACCTTTCTTATGCTGATTATGGTGGGACTAGTCCTTTTTTTCTATTCAGAATGACTGTAAAAGTATATTGCTTAATAACATTGAGCGGAAAAAGGCTTTGGGAAGAAGAGGGGTGTGAAATGTGGGGTGCGGGGAAGGAGGGTGGGGAAGGGAGGTGTAAATTTAAGAATTTCATTTTTTTTAAAGGGTAATTTAGACATTTTATATTTTTTTTTTAAAAAGGAGGTGTGTTTATATGAGAGTGGAGGTGTGTTTATCACCGGCAATAGAATATTCCGTAAACCTTTTTGTACCAAAGGAAAAAAAAATAATGAGTTGCGTGCGATAAAATTTTGTTGAGCGCCACGAGTCATGGTTTTTGAAAGGCAATGGCACCAAAATCAAAATGTCTGAAATGACCATATTACCCCGCCACTGATGCTGACACATGAGCCGGCTTCAGGCATAAGCGACGTGATTGCGAAGCCCGAGAAGGGAAAAAAACAATTTTCATTTATTTTTAAAAAAGAAAATTTCCCATTGGACAAACGCAGCATGGAGAGTCGCATTATTATTTACACCGGTCTTAGATTTTCAGCAAAAATATGTTTCCTTTCCTTCTCCTCGTGGTAGCACGATTTCGTTTTTTTTTTCCTCCAATATCTAAATTCGATTATTACTTTCCTTAAACATTTTATTTATTTTAATGTTTATTAATTTTTGCTATCTTCTGGTTTAGAAAATTATCGATCAAATGTGAGCATCTTACCCAGAGAAGGGGCTGAAACTGAAACTTCAGAGCGAAGAAAAGAAAAGCAACATTTCGGTTTTCTCGAGTTGGCGGTAGTTTCCGGCGAATTTTTCTCTCCGCGCCGGAAAGTACTCTCTTCGCGCAGGAAGGATTGAATCTCCTACCAGCTGATTGATTTGAATCTCGATGTGATCGCCGCGTGTTGCATCCGAATCCAATGGGGAAATTTCTCTCTGGCTTCGTGCTGCCTTCGCTGCTTCTATCAGGTATTGTGCATTGCAATTTGTGTTTTCTCAACAAAGTAAGAGTGAGCTTGTAAGTTGGATTGGTTTTAATTTTTGTTGTTAAAACTTACTGTATATTACTATGTGCTAAGTTGACTTTAATAGTTTCCATTCAGCATAAGTATTGTTGTTCGTCATTACTGATTGATTTGGTTTACTGCTGTTATTATTTGCAACCTATTGAAATTCATGTAGTAAAAAAACTAAATTGCATTTGAAGATTTAGGACTAACTATACTATAATCGCCGTAAAATCTTGTAAGTTAAAGTTAATCATTTGTGATTGATTTTGAAGTGAGAGTGTAGGCAGTAGCTATTATTGAGTATCCACATATATACTGTGTGATTTTATTTCTTGGAGTCTTGAGAGATATAAAAGGAAGATTGTTATTAGACTGACTAGCATTAAAAAGAAGAATATAAGATGTAGTTTTATTTTTTTGAATTACCTTTCTTATATTACTTCAGGTTCGTTTATGTAGATTAGACACATGTATGAGATATGTACTCCACTGTTGAAAGTATGTGCTGATGTTTACATGCTTTTCTTTATTGCAGCTGCTTTAATCAATTGGAGTTTAATCTCTCTTGTTGATTTGATAGCCTTTCTTCTCATTCTGTACAATGTATCACAAATAGGTAAGCTGCTTAGTTTTTCTGTTTGGTTTCCAAGTTATTGTTTCTCAAAACATTAGAATATAATTTTGATATTTTACCATAATGTGTAAGTGATGTCCTCACCACAAGAATTTTACATAGAAGAAAATTCTTTTCTCTCTCTCTCTGCTATTGGATAGTTGGACAATTTCTACTTGTCATCTGCATATTACAGATTAACAGTGAATTTACCTCTTATACAATCATTTTTTTAATGCTTAAAATAGTTATTTGTTAGGCAAGTGTCTCTACCCAAATTATCTTCAGACTGAGTTCCTCCCAACATTTTATTCCATATATTCAGTAAGGAATGTAGTCCATATGCAATTTCAAAAAACATAAACCAAATAAAAGTAAGAATAAGGAACAATCGATGATATAGTTTTGCCAACCTATGAATCACATCCCTTTATTTTTGTATTAAAACATAGAATTCATTCTGACAGAGTTGTCATTGCTTCTATTTGAAGGATGACTTGGTAGATCTCCTTTTGAATGTTTATGTTTATTATGTTCCTGGCTCTTAAAAACTTAGTCCTTGTGATAACAATTATAGAGAGCTATTCATATGGGTTGACGATGTTGATACTGCCTAGTGCTATGCTGGATACTATGGTTCGACTCATTCATGTTGTCTTTAACAGTTATGCTTAATTACTACTAATGCTGTTTTCTTGTTGTAGGATTTCATATCCGCAGGAGGTTTTTGTTACTGTGGCCAATTGTTATCTTTTCTGTAGTTGCAATACTTTCTCAAGTGACATATCTGGTAATATGGGCTGTTAAGCCAAGGTCATGGAGTGTACCAGATGCTTGGTGGGCAAAGTTGATTGGTTTTATGACGTGAGATTGATTTCTTTTCATTTTTTCCTGATTTTCCCTTTGTTTAAATATACTGATTTGTTGTTTCTGGTGTGTGCTCTTGCAGAGTTCAGTCTTGGAAAACTCCTTATGTAATTTATTTCTTGGTTATACAACTGCTAGCTCTTCTAGTTGCATTGGTTGATATATATGGGAAGAGGCATTTTCTGAAAACGTGGCAAGATTTGTCTTGGGATCATTTCTTATCAATTATAGAACATTTAGGTTTGTAAGTAGTTTCTTCGACCCTTTTGTTTATTTTTCTCGTCTTTTGATTGATATGCTTGTTTATTTCCTACTCACTTGTTGTAAACATGCAGTATGAAATGTCCACTGTTGGTATATGAATGTCATATGTGTGCTAATGCGACTAATTCTGCAATCTTCTTTGAATTGTTTGTCATGTAAAAGAAAAAATTTTCTTGGTTGATAAAGGTGAAGTCTATTTGAGGTATGCTTTGCATTCTAATGGATGAGATGCTAATCTTGTGGTCAATGATTCGCATGCTAGCTCCTGGAAGTTTATATCACAAGACTATGCTTCTTTAGTTCTTTTACTTCTTTTATTTCATTGGATTTGTGTAATTAATCCAATATTAATTTTTGGGAGGATATTTGGATGGGTAATACACTAATAGAGATTGATTTCTTTTCATTTTTTCCTGATTTTCCCTTTGTTTAAATATACTGATTTGTTGTTTCTGGTGTGTGCTCTTGCAGAGTTCAGTCTTGGAAAACTCCTTATGTAATTTATTTCTTGGTTATACAACTGCTAGCTCTTCTAGTTGCATTGGTTGATATATATGGGAAGAGGCATTTTCTGAAAACGTGGCAAGATTTGTCTTGGGATCATTTCTTATCAATTATAGAACATTTAGGTTTGTAAGTAGTTTCTTCGACCCTTTTGTTTATTTTTCTCGTCTTTTGATTGATATGCTTGTTTATTTCCTACTCACTTGTTGTAAACATGCAGTATGAAATGTCCACTGTTGGTATATGAATGTCATATGTGTGCTAATGCGACTAATTCTGCAATCTTCTTTGAATTGTTTGTCATGTAAAAGAAAAAATTTTCTTGGTTGATAAAGGTGAAGTCTATTTGAGGTATGCTTTGCATTCTAATGGATGAGATGCTAATCTTGTGGTCAATGATTCGCATGCTAGCTCCTGGAAGTTTATATCACAAGACTATGCTTCTTTAGTTCTTTTACTTCTTTTATTTCATTGGATTTGTGTAATTAATCCAATATTAATTTTTGGGAGGATATTTGGATGGGTAATACACTAATAATCTTCATTTTCGTGCTTATTCTAGACTCTTTCATATCTCTTTGTTGTCTAATTCCCTTGTTATTCAGTTTTATCCCACTCAACTGTTTCCTGGAATTTTTACTGTGGGATTTAAATGATAGGGGATTCTCTGAATATTAGTCTCTTTTTGTGACACCCTCTACCCCACATATAAATATACAATTATATCAAATAATAAGAGTAAATAGAAATCTTAGTAATTAGAACAACATCTCAAATAACATAAGGGTAAAAGGCTCACATTCACATCTTAAAATACTTTCATAATGAAATAATTTAATAACCAAAATCACCTAAGTAAATAGACAACTTAATTATAATTAATGAACGAAATAACATATAAGTAATCCAATTTACAAAGTAAAAAAAGACATCCTATTCTATCCCTTGGTGTCACATGTCCTAATCAGAGCATGGCCAATACAGAAGCTTAAGCTTCATCACTAACATCCCCCTGTTGATGATCACCTGTAATACAATTTTAAACATACGAGAAATATCTCACTCGGGTTCAGGTGCAAAAACAACTGTTAGACAGCACACACACAACAAACATAATACAAGTCACAATCACAAATCACATATAAACAATATACATACACAATCAGTATCACATGCATATTCATTTATCATATAATGATGTCATGGACTTGACTTATAAATGCATACATGTGGCGCCAGTCACGTGTCTCATAATCACATATCACGTGGTATGCTACTGAAGCAACATATCTGGAGTAGTTTAGGAGTACATGCCAGTTCAACCGCGCACTCTCAACTAGAAGGATGTACTGCTGGGGTCTCGTTAGAATAGCGAAGTCGTGCAAGATACGTCCCATGCACACAAACGGGCAGAACTGGGTTTTCCAAACCGCGTTAGCCCCTAGGACTCCTCCGAGATGTTTCACCCGAAGGGTCTTCCTTAATGGTGTACTCCATATTGTACCCCGTCACATAGATGCATATCACACATTCAATGTTCATGGACTCAACATTTCACTTGTCATATCTCATCATGTCACTTGTTCTCATATCACATTATCATAGTCATAAGGTCACATATAAGAGATTCCCATCCTCATCATGCTCATAGTAACACAACTCTTGCATCGACACAATAATAAGGCAGTTCTCACACCATTAACACCTTCAAACATGACTTAAAACTTTTCTATTTTCAAAATTAAACACATTCACACTCAGCAAACATCAAGGAACACAACAAAAAATTCAAACATCAAAACATAAAACATTCATATTTTGCCTGTTTAGAGCACTCTAATCCCTATCAAAACATATTCAAACTCAAAATTAAACATACATTCATGCTCAATAATCATCTGGGAACACAACAGAAAACTCAGAAGTCAAAACAAAAAAATATTCAAAATTTGTTTGTTTCTCATAGGGTTTTTCGTAGGAATCCATAGAGCACTCTAATCCATATCAAAACACATTCAAACTTAAAAATAAACTTTAAGTAATCATCAAAGAACATAACAGAAAACTCAGAAGCCAAAATAGAAAACATTTAAAATTTGTCTATTTCTCATAGGGTTTCCCGTAGGAACCCATAGAGCACTCTAATCCATATAAAACTTATTTATTCTCGAAATTGAGCATATATTCACATTTAGAATCACACAAGGAACGCAATAGAATAATTAAAAAGCAAAACAGAAAACTTTTATAAAGTGTCTGTTCCTATACACACCAACAATTATTTTCACACCCTCGAGTGAGGTTTCTCACTCCTTCCCTTACCTTGATGAGTAGAAGACGAAGTGTGTACGGTTCCCCATGAGCTCCTCCTCATAGTTCTCGAGTCTTTAGAGCACAACGCGTAGAAAAGAAAGAGAAAGTGAGAAGCGTGAAAATAACTCCTGACCACCTTCTTTCTTAAAAATAATAAGAATAAATAATAATAATAATAATAATATTAATATTTAGTAAAAGACCACTACATCCCTCCTTCCCTCCTCATAAAATAATTAAACATATTTCCTCCTTTTAATAAATAACATAAGCATAATTCTTGATAAAACATATTTTTATAAAAATAGTCTTATAACAAATAATCCAAATATTAATTAAAAATTATTTTTATATTAAAATAGAGCTCACATAAAATAGATAAATAATATAAAATATAATTCTCCCTTTTAGTAAAAATAGCATATGTGTTATATAAAAATAAAGTTCGTATCAAATAACTAAATAATATTAAAAATCCTTCTAATAAACACCTTAAAACATTAAAATAAATACTACGTATTATTAATATAATTTTATAAAAATCGGGCTGTTACACTTTTGGTGTTGTTGGACTCAATTCATCTGTCTTCTAATCCAGAAAAGAGGATTTGATCCTTACTCCTTCGACACTTTGGGTTTATTTTCTTGCAAATCCTGTATCCAATTTCCCCCATTAATACTTCCTTTCTTCTGGACTAGTGTATTTTATTCTTTTCCAAACCACCTCATTTTATGGTTTACACATATCATTCCAATAAACCCAAGCCAATTTTTTATGTTCCCTTGAACCACCCCAAAGAAATGATCTAAACAAACTTTCAATGTTACGGATCACACTCTTAGGGATCTTAAAAAAATAAAGGTAGCAAATAGGTAAGGAAGATAACACTGTCCTATCAATTCTTTAAGATGATTCCAGAATTTGAAGGAAAAGAAGCCTATTGATGGTTGATTAACATGGAGCAGCATTTTGAGGTCTTAGGCATAACTGAGCAAGAAAAGATTCAATGTGTTGGGAAGGCTATGTGATGATGTGCTTTCGTTCAGTGGTATGTGTGGAAAGAGGACCATCCAAGTGTATCATGGTGGCAATTTATGAAGGCTTTGCTCAAAGAGTTCCAGCCAGAATTTGATCCAGATATTTGGATTCAAGAGGACAACCATGAACCAATGGAGCAAAGGGTAGAAGCTGATGACAAAAGGATGTCATAAATAGATATAAAAAAGAAACGAATTGGGAGGAGCAGAAATCTTGAAAAAGGAAGCATCCCAAGAGGTAGAAACCCATCATGTAGAGATGCAAGGTCAAGAAGAATGAAAGAAACATGACAAGGGGGAAATTGAGGGTGGATAAGCAAGAAAACAGCAACCACTCAACATTCTGGCTCAAGAACCTAAAAACAGAAGCCATTACATAGTTGTTTTATCAATACATTATCACATACACAAATTTAGCCAATTAGAAGTTGGGTTAGTAATATGTTAGCTGGTTATAATCTTTAAAATTTTCAACATATCTTTTTTATTTTCTTTCTTTCTTTTTTATGTTTTGTTGTACCTTTTTCACTCCCGTACTATTTTCTCTGCAATATGTTTACTTATAATTGTCATTCTTTTGTTCTGACTCTGACATCTGCATCTTGATGCAAATAATGACATTCAATTCTCTGTTTATGTATTGAAGGTTCTCATCTTCGGGTGGCATCTTGCTTGCTGTTGCCTGCCATTCAGCTAGTTGTTGGAATTAGTCATCCTTCATGGGCCTCACTACCTTTTTTCATTGGTAGTTGTGTTGGTCTTGTGGATTGGTCTTTGACAAGCAATTTTCTTGGGCTTTTTAGGTGATTTTATTGGGTGTTTCCTTTATGCTTTTACATAATATTTATAGGTGTATTTGAAACTTTCAGTGTCCTAGGGCTTACGTCTGTGCATGTGGTTTCAAAGGTGGTGGAGGCTTCTTCAGCTGTATGCAGTCTTTAATATATTCCTGCTTTACGTATATCAACTTCCCGTGGAGCTTCCAAGTGTGATTCAATGGATGGCTGATTTAATTGGTCTTTACAAAATATCTGTGAATTCTGAGTGGCCTAAAATTTGTTCCAGCATTTCTCTCATGTTTTACTACATAATGGTACGTATCTATTTTATATATTTTTTTTGTTAATAATGAATATGGTTGGAACTTGGAAGAAACTAGTTAAGTACATTTATAGAGAGGAGGGAGAGATGAGGGAGAGAAGAGTGAGAAAGGATAAAGAGAAGGTATAGGTAAGAGATATGTAGTGGGACAAGAGAGAGTAGGTAAGAAGAATTTCAAATTCTTACTCTTTTTTGAGAATTTGAAATTCTACCATTTGAAGTAATCAAAATACTTTCACAAATTACTAGAATTTTAATTTCATTTTAAATTACCCTATGCAAACAAAATATTTCATGCCAAAGATTTTAAATTCGCAAAAATAAAAATAAAATTATTCTCTTAAAATTCTTTGTTCAAACACACTATAAAAGTAGCGGTGTGTTCAAATGATAGAAACCTAGTATCTTATTAGAAAGAATAAGGGAGGTTTTGCACCTCCCAATGCCTAAAGGCTCCAATTCTCTCACAAATGTCAAAATATTCCTCCCTTACTACCCCTCTTATTTATGGGCAACATGTCTTATTTCTTCTGCCAAATGACCTAACTAACTAACTCCCTCATCATGAGACAACTAATTACCTACCCAATACTCCCTCCTAAACTTTCACCTAGTCCTCAAGGTGAATCACTTCTATGGTGAAATGAAGTTCCATTGATGTGCAACTAATTGAAGCATGATGACCAAGCCAATTCTACCTACCCGGGCTTGAGATAATTAGAGAACTAAGGCATGTTGATGTTGCTTATAAATAGGAAGAGGGTTGAGAAGAGGAGGGGGTTGATCAATTGGTATTGTGGCTAGGGAGAGTATTGAATCTCTTCAATATCCAGGGAATTTATTGTTCTTTGTGTAGTTTTAGTTCTTGGTTATGTATCCACATTAGGGCAAGATTGGGAGCTACGCTTCATCAATAAAGATTCTTACTTTTTTTCACAATTATGATCCAATTCTACCATTGATAACAAAATAAGATAGGATAGAAATAGAAGAGAAATAAAGTGGGAAGGGAAATATGTATTGTTTGATGGATAGAAATAAGGGGAAAAATGGAGAAACTTCTCTCTACATGTTTAATTGAGTGAAATAAATAAATAAATTATATGAAAATATTTTTATGCTAACTAAAAGAATATTTTTCTCCATTAATTTTTAACAAAATTATTTATTTTTAATTTTTTATGTTGTAGGGTGGGTGTTTTCTAGTGGGTTCCACATTGTTAGAATAGTTTGCTAAGGAAGCTTCTTTATTTTTTAATCTTTTTTTTTTTTGATGCTAATGTGATGGCTTAGGCACTTAGCCTTTTTAGTCTTTTCTTTTGTATTTGTATTTAGATCATATATATAAAGATACAAATTAGTGTAGAAAACTTAACTCATTGATTTTTTCTCAAAACTATAACTCTCAATATTCAAGTTGGTATTAGAGTGGGTTTGATCTTGCTCTACAGTCCCGTCTCATTGATCACTTTCTGGCGACAATCTCTGTCTTTAGTCGGCGTACTTTGACAACCATTCTTTTTCGGCTTCCTTAGGGTTTGTTGCGCCTTGTTGAGTGCAACCCAACCTTGATGGTTTCAGGGACATCGAAGTCCCCACATTCTCTAATGCACCCATCAAAGTTTTTGTTTCATCATGCACGTGTGGCTCATGCATCGCCTTTTACTCGTTAGAACCTCGTTGCACCACCACCATTGGGTTTGTCGGCTTCTTCTAAGTCTGTTCTAGCCCTTAATTTACTTTTTTGGTTTGCTATTTGGATTGTGATTACTGTTCATCTTCTTTCTCTTTGCCTTAGTTTTTTCTCTTTTTCTTATGGCATCTCCAAGCCTTGCTCTTGCTCTTGCTATTGCTAGTACTCCTACTATCACCATAGAAAAGCTAAATGGAAAGAACTATCTATCATGGGCTGCATTTGGTGGGACTTTGGTTTCTTGGTCAAGGGCACCATGACCACCTAGAAAAGGAAGACACTGAGGGGTCAACAGAGAGTAAGGCTCAATGGAAGAAACATGATTTCCAGTTATGTGTTGTTTTGTGGCAATGTGTAGAACCTAATATATTGGGAATGCTTAGGGCCTTTAAAACTTGTTGCTCTTTTTGGAAGAAGGCTCAAAGTATCTATGCTAATGACATTTAATGGCTATATGACGCTGCCCAAAAATTAGCTCACTTAAACAAACCAATCATGATATGGTTACTCTCGTGGTCAAAATTCCTACTGTTCATCTCTTTCTTGCTATGACAGCTATTTGCTATTGGCTTTTCCACCAATTAGACATTACAAATGCCTTTTTTCATGGTGAGTTGAGTAGGAGATTTACATGGAGCAACCTTTTGGATTTATTGCTTAGGCGGAGTTTGGTTTAGTTTGCAAATTGTGAAGGTCCCTTTATGGTCTCAAACAATCTCCTCGGGCTTGGTTTGGAAAATTTAGTCGTGTTGTGTTGGACTTTGGGCTGAAAAGAAGTAAAGCAGACCACTCAATTGTCTATTGCCATATTTCCACCTAGGAGATGTGTTTATTTGATTATTTATGTTAATGATACATTGATTATAGCGAACGATGTAGACACATTCTCTCAGTTGAAGAAACATTTGTTTAGTCATTTTCAAATCAAAGACCTTGGACATCTAAAATATTTTTTGGGTATTGAGATTGCCCAATCAAAGGAAGGCATTGTGATTTCGCAAAGGAAGTATGCTATTGATATCTTGGATGAAACAGGCATGGTTGATTGTAGGCCCATTGATAGTCCTATGGATCCTAACCAAAATTTGATGGCTGGTCAAGGTAACCATTCACAGACCTAGAGAGGTATAAGAGATTGGTTGGGAAGCTCATTTATCTTACAATCACAAGACTAGATCTTTCTTTTGCACTAGGGAATATTAGTCAATTCATGTAGGCCCCTCATTGATCATTGGAATGTTGTTTTATGCATTCTTATATATATTAAAAAGGCTCCAGGACGAGGATTGTTGTAAGAGGACAAAGAAGATAGCCAAATTTTTGGATATTGTGATGCTGATTGGGCAGGTTGTCCAATAGACTGATGTTCTACTACTGGATACCGTGTATTCCTAGGTGCAAATCTTATCTCTTGGAAGAGCAAGAAAGAGAATGTTGCCCTATCCAATGCTGAAGCTAAATATTGAGCTATGGCTTTGATTACTTGTGAACTTGTATGGATTAAGCAACTTCTTCAAGAATTAAAATTCTGTGTAGTTCATCCAATGAAATTGTATTGTGATAATCAGGTTGCATTTCACATTGCTTCCAATCCATTATTTCATGAGAGAACTAAACATATAAAGGTTGACCGTAGAGAGAAGCTGCTGTCTAAGGAAATTGCGACTAAATTTGTCACCTCTAGTGAACAACTTGCAAATGTTATGACTAAGTGTGTATTTGGAAAATCGTTCAACACTCGTTGAGTGGACTTTTTCCACTTTCCAATGTAAAGAAACCAAAGCAAGTGGTGTGTTGCTTCAGTTATGTTGAATGTAACTGCAAAATAAACACACCCTAAGTCATGGAGGGGACCTTGAATTCAGTTTTTATGTTCCAAATTTCGTGCATACAATCTTTATTCTCTAGTTTGAGGGGGAGTGTTGGAATAGCTTGCTAAGGAAGCTTCTTTATTTTTTAATCTTTTGTTTTTTGATGCTGATGTGAAGGCTTAGGCTCTTAGCCTTTTTCAGTCTTTTCTTTTGTATTTGCATTTATATATATGCAATCATATGGCAAACACAAGGAAGTTTTTGTCTGTGGACATGCTTTATTAGTTTACAATAGTATAGATACCCTCTATGAAGTTCAGATCATATATATTAAGGCAGTTTCTAGACTACCAACATTGTTGACTGTAAGAAAAGCTGCTTTTTGTTGTATCTATTTACCTTATGTAGGTGTACTAGACTGTTGACTCTTTTTTCTTGTGTCACTGTGTGTAAATCTTGCTCAGATCAGCTTGATATATATATATATATATATATATACACACACACACAGATCAGTGTAGAAAACTCAACACACTGATTTTTTCCCCAAAACTGTAACTCTCAATATTCAAGTCACAAATAACTTTCTGCCTATTTCTCTTTTCAAATAGTGGGAATTTGATATTTCTATTCCATCTCTCTTCTTTTTATTTTCTTGCACTCCATTTCTAAGCAAACAAATAGAGGGCTAGTGCTTTGTTTCTATGGTTTTTTTGGTGAGCATCAAATGTTATGTAATTAGATTAAGATCCCATGGCTCCCTTGTGAACTGCACTACAACACATAGTTGCAGCTGATGAATAACTAGATCCTGTACCATATTGTGCTTCTGTGTTGGGTTGATTGCAGTACTCCAATCCCAAAACCACCATTGTTGCCATCATTGCAGTCCTTGGTTCTTCCCTCAATTTTGCTTCCACTATATATCTTATGTTCTTCATTTATTGTCTTGAGATTTTTGTAAAACGATTCAAAAGCTTTAGATTGTTTTTCACTCAACTCTCCTTGTCTTATCTTTAGCATTTTGAAACCTTGCCAATTTTTAGCATCATTTCACCTACGTAAGGCTTTAAAACATTTTGTTTCTTCTGTTGTCTTGAACACTTCTTCACCACCAAGATTTCTCATCTCTGGAAACAAATTGATTCACCCAGGATTGCTTTGGAAACCTTGCTAATCTTCTTAGATATCTTATCCCAGCTGAGGTTTGCATTACTTTGTAATCTTCTTAGATATCTTGTCAAGTTTTTTGTTTATACCTTTTGTATCGAACGTCAAGAATCAATAGCTTATGTTGTGTAGTAAGACTCTTAAAATCACTTTGCAATCCTCGTAAACATTCCTATCAACACTTACCAAAAAGAAATCATTTTATGACCTTGAGCTCCACTCTTGTAAGTTATTAGATGTTCCTCTTGCTTCCTAGAACAAATGATTATAATCCTGAAATCATAAGCTATAGAGAACTCAAGAATAGATTGTATTTAATTCTCCAAAACCAAAACCACCGTGAACTTTTGTAAATTGCTTGCCCCACTACCAACATGTCCATTTAGATCCCTGCTCAGGAGAATGTTTTCATCATATGGAATGCCTTGAACCAACTCCTCCACATCTTTCTAAAATTTTTCTTTCACATGTGCTTGTGATTCTACTTGTGTTACATAAGCATTATGATATTGGTGGTCTCTGGCACAACCTTTAACTTCAAGGCTAAAGTTTTGTCCTCAGTTCTTTTTAAATCTGTAACAGTTTCTTTCAATCCTTTTCCACAATAATACACATACCATTCTCCTCTTTAACTTTTTTTTGTGTAACAAACTTCAAATCTTTTAGTGTCTAGTTTCTTAGCTTTTCCCCCCAACCCATTTGGTATCTTCTAGGCACACAATGTTAATCCTCTTCCGAATCATGATATTCACCACCTCCGTAGATTTACCTGTCCTGTCCAAGTACCAACATTCCAAGTAACAGACCTAATGATGCACATATGAACTAGCTTCTTTACCCACATCTGTCTAAGATAATGTGAGGACCTTTGCTCATTTAACATTACATTTGGGTTCTGACACAGCGACTAACTCATTTGACATTGTACTTGATTTATACAACACTTTACTTGGGTAATGACCTAACATTAGCACACTTAATCTATTGTGAGTGATCCTTATAAGGTATATCAATGAGTTTTACGTTGGTTGCTGAGAGCCTAACACAACCCTTCTCATTTACCCAGACTTGGAACAGATATGATACCATAGATGTATTAATAAAATGAAACAACTATCAACCAATAATCCAATAGAAACCATGCTTCTAAAAGATTTATCCATTTGAATTATTGCCATTCTTTTTTGACATGGAGAACAACTAACATCTATTTTATACAAAATAAAATGATGTGACAGGGAAGTTCTTTTTTCCTTATTATTTGTGTTCTCACTAATGCACTTTATTCTTTCTGTGACCTACACTGTTTTGACTTATAATTATTCCTTTCTTGTGATGCAGCTATCTTTTATTAAATCTGATTTGGAGGAGATGGGTTTTATTATTTCCAGGACAGATTGTAGCTTGACTGAGCAACTTCTTCCCTCTAAGCATTCATTTTTCATTCGTGAATCAAGGTAATGAAATGAAAATCTACTTTTATGACTTGCTTTGGAAAACACGTTAGTGTAATTGTGATTGAATGGAGGAAAATTTTCATTCCATCGGAAAAGACTTTGGTAAAGAAAGGTGTTTGCCTGACTTATGTCCAGGCTATACAAGACTAGTATGATAGGATAATTACTATTGTGAGAATTCTAGGGGGCAAAATTAAGGATTTTCCTATTGCGATAGAATTACATCAAAGCTTAGGCTTAATCCTTGTTTAATCTAGTCTAGGATGTACTAATTGTGGACATATGAAAGATTATTCGTAATTGTATTTTTTTTTGTAGATGATATAGTTTTGATGAGGAATCAAGGGAAACGATTAACTCTAAACTTGAAATTTGAATAGACTTTGGAAACAAAAGGTTTTTGTTTAAGTAAGAGTAAGATATAATAATGTATGCTTCGCAATTTTAGCTAGAGACGAGGAAAATAACTTGGAAGTAAGAATGAGAGATGTCACACCACAACCTTAGTTTAAATATTTTGGATCGATATTATAAAATGATGGAGGAATTAATGAGAATATCACACATGATACCAAGAGGATGGTTAAAATGGAGGAAGGCATTAGGGATTATTTATGATTGCGAATAGCCTAACAAACTCAAATTGATGGTTTATCATCATATTATACATTCAAATATACTTTATGGCAATGAATGTTAGGCTTTAAATGGAAGATAAATATGAAAGTAGTAGAAATAAGAATGTTAAGATGGATGTGTAGCCACACAAGAAAGGACATGATATGAAATAATTTCATATAGGAGTTATTAGTGTGACACTGATTGAGTAAAGCATGACAAAATTGGTTAAGGTGGTTTTGGCATGTACAAAGAAGGCCTCAATAACCACTACTAAGGAGAGTTGATTGCATGGTTTTTAGTCCTATGAAAACAGGGTTTAGAAAGATCGAGAAGGACATTGAAGGAAGTTGTTAAGCGGGATCTTATGGTGAATAATGTCTCTAAGGATTGATCCTAATGACGTCATGTGATCCATGTAGTTAACGTTACCTAGTGGGATAAGGTTTTGTTGTCCCTAGTGAAAAGTAATTGACCGTGGACATAAAAAGAAACACCAAATGCATTTGTGAGTTTAACCTTGGTGTAATTAACTCATATACTCTATGACATGACTCTATTTGTTTTTAAGTATTCAATATGGGCGATGTTTTATACACTATTTGGTTGAATTGTGTTTTCAATTTCTATTAGGAAGTTTTTATTTTTGAGAATAACATTGCAAAAGATGAGGTTGAAAGAATTATGGCTATTGATAATTTATGTTTCAATTTTTCTTATTATGATTGAATTATACTTTTACTTTACATATGCAGCTTCAGCTTTTGTTTCTAGATATTTTCTTTAGGGAATGTGATTTTGGCTTTAAGTCCTGCTAAGTACCTTAATTAAATGTGCAGATCTGGTGTGAGGCACACAAATGTTTTACTTCGAGGAGCTGTTTTTCGGACTTTTAGTATCAATTTTTTCACGTATGGTTTCCCGGTATATATTCCTAAAACATATTATAATCTGCTTTCTGTTATCAATAATGAATGATCCTAGAGCCATGACTCTCTCTCTCTCTCTATATATATATCTCTCTCTCTCTCTACATATATATATATAGAGAGAGAGAGAGTGTGAGAGAGAGAGGAGGAATCCACTTATTCTAAGAATAAGTTTACTTAAATTTACTCTATTCAATAACTCATGTTCTACATTCAATTTTAACGATCCAACCGTTAAATTAAGAATTCTTAATGAATATATTAAGTATGCAATTTTTTTAAAAAATTGAAAATTACTTGATAATTTGTTTTATTAATTCAAATTGACGAATCATAAAAACATTTTATATGTTGATTTGAATTAATGAAACGGAGTATCAAATAGTTTTTAAATTTTTTAAAATTTGCAGACTTGTTTTATGTATTAAGAACTTTTAATTCAATGGTTAGATTGTTGAAATTTGATGTATAACATGAGTTATTGGGTGAAGTATAAGTAAACTTTTGGAGTAAGTGTATCCCTCCTCATATATATATATATATATATATATATAATCTTGTTTGGTATTGGGGATAACAATTGGTGGATCTAGGGTATACTTGCATGGGTAACAACTTTAATCGCTAATCCTCATCCCTATACCCTTTAGGTACCTAGATCCCCATGTGTTTTCTCATTACTTGCATTTTAGTTATCTAGAATATGATTTTACCTAACCTTTTTTTTTTCATGATCTAATAAAACATAAATTCCATTATAAATAAAGAACATTCATTTAAATATCAAATAAGTTATGAATTACTAACAAAATCATTCATCTAAGTTAAACACAATACTATAAGGCACCTAATTACAACATAACTTTTTTTTTTTTATATATATTATTTCAGTATGTATATGTGTGTGAGGAGAGATCAAATTACATCAATTTAAGTTATAGCAACTTTTACATTATCAACAACTTTATATAAAATACAGTTGGAAATCTAATAGGGATCTTTGTAATTAATGTAATGATTTTGTTGTGAATAATATTGTGATATTTTGTAATTATGCATAATATCTTATTTAGGGGAAACAAAATATTCCCTAATCATGTGTATTGAATGAATTGAGCATATATATAAACTTATCTCGTGCCGTATTAAAACACATGCTTCCTACACATCTCTTATGCCTCTGCTCTTTACTTTCAACTTTCAACATGATATCTAGAGCCTAACAAAGGTATAATTTTTAATCATATCTACTCGATGGACCCACTACCTTCGATGACCTAAATTTTTTGGTGAACTGTGTTCAATATCCAGTTTGTCTCTCCTTATTTTGTTGTTTACTCTTATACCAACAATTTACTAGCGGGGTTTTTTGGCAACTTTTTTGGCCACCATTGTTGCATCTCCGACAACCACTACCACCACCACCATCAGATCTCATGGTTTTCTGATCTACAATGTCATGCAAATGCTGAGCTTGAAGGACCACTCATGCTTGCACACGTGTTTCTACAGGAAGCCAAATAACCCCTATGCTCAACATTTCCTATGAGTGACAATGCGTGTGCCACCATTCAATGTGGTTCTTACTTTGCCTAGCTTGCCTTCCTTCGGTGACCTCAAATTTGCCACTCGCCTTGATCAAACAACTTTGATTTGCAAGCACTCCCGTATGCCATGCTTCCAGTACCTCTTTCGGACACATCTATCTTCCTTTTTTATTTTAAAAACTAATCATGGCTGCCATGGGCTCTTCAAATCCTCCTATGCCTAGTGCTACAATATTCTCTCACTTTTCGCTATCTACTAAGAAATTGGATGGATCTAATTATTCTGCATGGGCTTCTGACATCACTCTGTGGCTTAGTGGTTTAGGGTACCTAGATCACCTCACAAGTATAGTTGAATATGTTGTTGGAGTTGATCAGGCATGCTTGGCGAAAATTGATGCCCAAATACGCAGTGTTATTAAGTCCACTCTCCACCCCTCCATCAAATTGATTTTTCGACCTCATTTCATTTGTGAATCGATTTGAAAAGCGACACCCACTCTTTATACTAATAACACCAAGCGCCTTTATGCAGTTTGCAATGAATTGATGACCCTCATTGCTCCTCAGCAGTTTAATGGTCGTATGACTACTTATCTTGGTCAGGTTCATGTTGCCCTCCATGAGTTTAATGAATTATTATGACCCTCTGCCTCCATCCTATTGAGGCTAAGAAAGAACTAGGGAACCACAATGTTTTCTTCATGGTTCTTATTTTGTATGGTTTGCCTCTAGAGTATGTTGCTACTAGTTGGAAAAAGAAACTATATATTAATTGTGTATATTCTGTAATATCCCTATTTATAGAGTAAATGACTATGCTTAAATAAGGTAATAACAATAATAAAGAAATAGTGAAACAAATATCTAAAGATATTTAGAGATATTCTAGATCTTCTAATTATCTATGATATTTACAACACTCTCTCAAGTTGATAAATGAAATCTCAATCATTCCCACATTGCCAATAAGATCTTGGAATCTAGCACTAGGAAGTCCCTTTGTGAAGACATTTGCCACTTGAATTCCTGTAGGTATATGAGCTGTAATTATAAGGCCACCATCTAACTTCTCTTTGATGAAGTGTCTATCAATCTCTGTTTTGTTCTGTCATGTTGAACTGGGTTATGAGCAATGATGATAGTTGAATTGTTGTCTGTAACTTTCTCATCATCATTAGGGACATTTACCTCTGGTTTTGACAATTCAAATTGTTGTGGAGTAGAGTGGGTTTCTTTTGCCTTTCATATTTTTTTTCTCCAAAGAATCAATATTTTTCCTCTACATCATTGTGATATTGCTTTGTTTCTTCATTGTGATCTTCTTGTGCTTCTTCAAGATTAGTGTCTTGGACATCTTGCAAGGAAGGAAGAGGTAATGATCCAAAGACAAACTCAACTTCTAGAATACTCTCTCCTGAAGGGTGGATAAAGAAGGGTACAATTTTATGAAATGTACCCTAAACCCGAAATCCTAAATTTGAAACAAAAAAATGGCAACTCCGATGGTGATAATGCTTGTACCCCTTTTTATTAGAGGGGTAACCAATAAAGACACATTTGACAACTCTTGGGTCTAACTTGCCACGATGAGGGGATTGTGAGAATGAAAAAATGCAACATACCCAAACACACCACGTGGGAGACTTAATAGTAGGGTAGAAGAGAAAATGACAACATGTGTTCACCTGGACTAATACCCTGTAAGACACGAGTGGGTAACTTGTTAATGGGATAAGTGGCAGCTAGGACAACTTCTCCCCGATAGACATTAGGGACAAACATTTGAAAGAGTATAGCTCTGACAAGCTCAAGTAGGTGACGATTCTTTCTTTTTGTGACCCCATTTTGTTAGGAAGTATTAATGCATGTTAATTCATGGATAATACTTTGCTCTATAACAAACTTAGAAAATTCAAGATTAACATATTTAGTTCCATTTTCTGACCAAATTCTTGATAAACTTACCAAATTGATTTTTGACAAGGCGGAAAAAATTGACAAATATTTAACAAATTTCATATTTGTGCTTTATGAGGCAAGTACATGTCAAATGGGTACAATCATTGATGAAAGTTACAAAACCACTTAGCCCCCAAAACAGATTCAACAAGTCCCTATACATCAGAATGGACAAGATCAAAATGAGAAACACTTTTATTATTACTAGGCAAAAAGGATGCACAATGATGCTTATAAACTTGGCAAATATCACAATTAAAAGACTCAACAAACACGTTTATAAACAAATGTGGTAATAGAGATTTAAGTAAACCAAATGGAGGATGCCTAAGACTCTTGTGATGAAGCCAAATTTGTGAAGCAGCCCAAGTTTTTGATGTTGCTTGGTGTCTGAAAGACATCTCATTTTTTTTCTTCTGATATTGTCATCTATTTCATGTTGCAAAAAATACAACTCATCCTGCTCTTTAGCAATTAAAATTGTCTTTCTCGAGGCAAGGTTTTGAAAGATACAATGAGAATGAAAAAAAATTACTGAGCAATTTAAATCTTGAGTAAGACGATGTCTAGAAATGAGATTATTAGCTAATTTAGGGACATGAAGAATATTGTGTAGGGATAGAGATGATTGAAGTTGGATGTTGCCTAATCCAACAATAGGAACATGATCTCCATAAGCAACTGTAATAAGTTGTTTGTCAGATGCTCTGATGTATGTTGTAAAGTGTGTAGGGATGGAATGGTCTGTTGCTCCAGAATCAAGAACCCACATGCTTTGAGGAACAGAACTAGAATTATTAAAGGAACTCTTACCCTTCATGGTCAAGACACAAGAACTGGATGACTTACTCATGGAATCAAGGAGGATTTGGAAATGATTTACTTTCTCCTTAATGAAAGTTAAAATATTCTGGTGAACAGTACTGCGTGAACAGTGCACAGTGACATGCAAACAACCTTTTTTTATTTTATTTTTTTATGTCTAATGGGCAAAGGAAAGTTGCACCTCCTGGTTCGATAGCTCTTAGTGTTGTAGGCAATTATAGTGATGAACAATACACCAGTATTGAGTAACAAAAAATACACTGGTATTGAGTGGTGAAAAATACATCAATATTGAGTAGCTAAAATAGAACTCCCAAGATCGGGAGCTTTGATACCAAGTTTGAAAAAGATATTTTGTGTATTTTGTACATTCTCTAATATCTCTATTTATAGAGTAAATGACTATGCTTAAATAAGGAAATAACAATGATAAAGAAATAGGGAAACAAATATCTAAGGATATTTAGAAATATTCTAGATCTTTTAATTATCTATGATATTTACAACAGTACTCGTGAGTCGTGATTAGATTCCTCGGCAAGGTTGTCAGTAAGGTAATATGGCGGATGGTGACAAGGACCTTCAAGTGTCATATTGCCATAGCGGACGATGTGGCGGTCTATGGCAGACATCATGGCTGACAAAAAAAAAATGATGCAAAAACAGAAAAGTAACACATTAAAACCAACAATATAACCATCTAAAATTCATGGCATTCATAATCTAGTGATAGTCATCATAAAAAGACAAATTCCTAACCAATAAAAGGATTAAATAGCCATCAAAACAAAGAAACAAAGTTAAAAAACAGCAAAGCACAATGACAATTCCTAAAACTATTTTGTTTAATCCTCCTCATCCTCATCAATGTCTACATAATTAATTTCCACATGATGATGTTACTTATTTAAAAATCCTTCAGCTTCTTCTCCATCTGAATGTATGAAATTAGCATTTGGCACTAATTCCTCCTCCTTACAACTAGAATCTTTTGATGCCTCAACTTCTTCAACCCTTTTCCCCTTGTTCTTTGAAGCTACTCATTTGGCTCTTTTAGAAGGATTAGTAGATGTTCCTACTTGCTCCTCTCCTTTTGTGACGCCTAGTGTATTGTCTAGGCTCATCAAGTCCCGAAGCTTGATAAACTTGTCTCCAATTAAGGTCATCATCTCCTTCATGAACCCTCTCATCTTCACCTTCTTCCCCATCCATCTCTTCAATTAGCCACTCATCGTAGTCATCAATCCCATTGAGACTAATTGGATCAATTTCATCCTTAAGGTTATACCTTGATGGAGTGCTTGATTATACTTGACAAATACCAAGTCATGTAGTCTTTTTTTCTCGAGTCTATTCCATCTCTTAGTATGAACCTAAAACAATTAAATAAAAGCTCATTACTTAAGGAATAATAAGCAAGACATTGATTGTTGACTTTAAATAGGAAATTAATTACTTGTTCAAAGACGCTCCAATTATGTTCACAACTCGAAGCACTACATGTCAAGCTAAGGATCCTTATTGCAAGTTGTTGCAAATAGGGAGTATCTAAACCATACATCCACCACCATTGAGCTACAAATGCAAACAAATATGTTAAACACAGACACTTAAGCAAATGACTTAAAGAATAAAAGTTCAGAAGTTGTAATGTTTTGTCTCTTACATGGTGCAACTTCACCCCTCATTGCTATAGCAGTTATGGACCCAAACATACCACTTGCAACTTTATAGTGAGCCAACTCCTTATGAACAATCTTCTCCATCTCCAAATCTCCCATAAATTTATTGATACAATCATACAAACCCCTAATAATCTCACAATTAAACTCCATTTGTTGGTTGGCATAAAAGAACTCCGGGTTCAAAAAGTGACCAATAGCATGTAAAGGGAGATGAAGCTGAACATCCCATCTTTTATCAATGATTGCAAACACATCCTTGTATTTGCTTTCATTTTTAAAAGATTTCATAACGGTTTCCTTTCCTTCGCCTTGTCCATTGCCTCATATATGTAGCCCATGGCTAGTTTTTTCTCACTATCTACAAGCCTAAGCACTTTCACAAGAGTAACTGCCATTTAACAACACTGTTCTTCGGTCACCCATGGTTCCAACAATGATGTTCACATCTTCCACCTTTTTCGCATTTCAACCAAGTATAATGCAAAGGGGAAAGACTATGATAACTTAAGGCAATATAATGAGGAGATGGATTGCGAGTGGACCTGGTACCTTTTCTAAGAGTAGTGGGTTGGTCAATATCATATGGTAGGCCCAAATCTAGTAAAGGAGTTGGCATTGTGGATGAGTCTAACATGGCCTCTTAACTAGTATCATTAGAATCGTCTAGTATAGGTTCAATTGTATTGCACCTCCTACATGGCAATCTTGATGGAGAAGTATACATGGAGCAACTGCTTGGTTTTGTTGCTTAGGAAGTGTCCTCTACCATGGTGTCTCATCTTCACAAGTCCCTAAATAGACTTAAATAATCTCCTTTTGCTTGGCTTAGAAGGTTTTGTACTGTTGTGCAACAATTTGGTATGATTCATAGTGAAGTTGACCACTCTCTCTTCTATGGACATTCACCTCAAGGATGTACTACCTCATTGAATATGTGGATGATATTTTTATAATATATGCAATGATCATCATGGCATTATTCACCTAAACAACACCTCTCTAAGAAGTTCTAGACTAAAGGCCTCAGTAAACTTTTGAATTTCTTGGGTATTGAAGTTCTCAATTCAAAGATGGTCTTGTAATCTCTCAGAGGAGACATGCTCTTGACATCCTTGAAGAAATGGGCCTATTAAATGCTAAGCCAGTAGATACTTCTATGGATTTTGATACCAAACTTCTACCAATCAGGGGGGCCCTTATTAAATCCTAGGAGATACATAAGGTTAGTTGGAAAGCTAAATTATCTCATAGTCACTCATCCAAATATTGCCTTTGCAGTGTGGTAAGCCAATTTTTGAATTCCCCCATGTTAGGATCACTAGGATGTTGTGGGATATCTAAATATATTAAGAGTGCTCCAGGAAAATGCCTCATCTAAGAAGATAGAGAACATGCTAAATAGTTGGTTATTCTGATGTCAATTATCCTGGTTCACTCAATGATAGATGATCAACACTTGGATCTTGTATGTTGATTGGAGGAAATTTGATATCTTGGAAGATTAAGAAGCAAAATGTTGTGGCAAGATCTAGTGCTAAGGCAAAATGCAAGGCTGTCACTTTAGTGACATGTGAGCTTATATATGGCTGAAGCATCTGCTTAGCGAACTCAAATTTGAAGACTCTATGCAAATGACATTGAAATGTGATAATCTAGCACCCTTACATATTATATCTGAACCTATCTTTCATGAGAGGGCCAAGCATAGAGGTAGACTGCCACTTTGTAATATAGAAGATTGAGTCTAGAGATATCTCTACTACCTCTATCCACTCTAGTGACCAACTAACAAATGTATTCACCAAAGTTTTGAGGGGTCCAAGGATTAGATATATATGTAACAAGCTAGGTGCATATGATTTATACACCCTAGCTTGAGGGGGAGTGTTGTAAATAATACCATGATATTTAGTAATTATGCATAATATCATTTAGGGGAAACAATATTCCTTAATCATGTGTATTGAATGAATTGAGCATACATATATTATAAACCTATCCTGTGGTGTGGTAAAACACAATTTCGGCTCATCTTTTATGCCTCTGCACTTTACTTTCAACAGACTTAATTTATAGGCTATCATATCATGTTTATAGGAACAAAATTTCCCATTTTTAGTATAACTATTACATTCAGCCTATACATGCACTTAATACCAAATTATTAGTTTATTGATTTCCCAGGTCATTTTATTTTGCAGGTTTCCTTGTTTGTCCTTTCCTTTTGGAGCTTCCATTTTGCAAGCTTATGTGCATTTGGACTACTTGCTTATGTCGGATATGTTGTCTATGCCTTTCCTTCCTTGTTTCGTCTTCACCGGTTGAATGGGCTGCTTCTTGTCTTCATTCTCTTCTGGGCTGTTAGCACCTATATATTTAATGTGGCATTTACATTTCTGAATTGGAAACTTGGACGGGTAATTTTTTAGGGTGACAATTGTTATAACTGATAAGTGTATATTTGAATAATTGCAAATATTTTCATACTTGTTTACAGGACATGAAAATCTGGGAGATGGTGGGACTATGGCACTATCCAATACCTGGTTTTTTTTTGCTTGCACAATTTTGTCTTGGAATTTTGGTTGCGTTAGG
Source organism: Cajanus cajan (assembly GCF_000340665.2). Taxonomy (NCBI): domain Eukaryota; kingdom Viridiplantae; phylum Streptophyta; class Magnoliopsida; order Fabales; family Fabaceae; genus Cajanus; species Cajanus cajan. Next base: position 24,778,937 of record NC_033806.1, on the reverse strand, counting down.
TAATCTTGTGAACAATTCAGTTTTCCTCTGCTTGTCTGACGAGGGTGGGCAATCCTCAAATGACTATTCCTCAGCAAAAGGTAATCAATGACAATCTTGTCATACATGTTTCATGAAAACTAACAAACCTCTTTAATTTAGAGTTATGTACTGCCACATGCAATAATACCCTTTTTATTTGTGACTATATTTTATATGGCCATATACAATGCAGTCATACCCTTTTTATTTTTTCACATTTAACTCCTCTGGGAATCATTTGGGATGGCCAAATTTTTGCTTATTTTAAAAAAATTATTTGTCAATTTTCTATGGTAGCAATCGAATTTGTTTACTCACATTGGTACCATTGATGCTTCATTATTTTCATTCTCCACCTTTTGCTCTTCTTTTTGACATTTTCATTCCTTGTCGGTCCCTTTCATATTTTTCTCTTATTGTTGGCAACATGGCATTAACATATTACTTATAAGTAATTAGTTCCATGTAGCATTGGAACCTTAATATCCTTGGAAATGTTTTCAGCTTACTCTACCCTCCTATCTTTCTCTTAGAGTATCATATTTTCTTTATTCTATTCTTTTTCACCCAAAATTTTTGGGTATGATATTGGGAAGGAGATTGGGTATATAGAATAACCTGACTTCAAAATGTGTTTCGTATGGCTTATGATTTGCTTCCACCTACCAAAATTTGAAACAATTTTTTATGTATGTCTGCATCATTTTTAATTAATCTTTTGCACTTTGCAGAGCTCTTATGGAACTACACAGAAAATTGTGTATTTACCATTGATTTGTTTTTTATTAAATAGAACCTTTTTTTTTTCCTATTTTACTGACTAAATTTCTTTTTTCTCTTATATCATCATATCTTTCTTAAAGCAGAGGGAGAAACTAAGGTATTGATTGTGGCAACAATAGCATGGGGACTACGCAAATGCTCTCGGGCTATCATGCTGTCATTGATCTTTCTCATTGCTATAAAACCTGGTTTCATCCATGCTGTATATAGTATGTTTTATCAAATCCTTATATGTTCATTTTGCATTTAATCCATTTAATTGATTCATGGTCATTTACCATGGCACCTTGTTTCTTGTGAGCCATTAATTGAAGTGTAGTTTATTGATTAGCTTCTATTCTGTCTTCAGTGATTTTCTTCTTGATGTATCTTTTGAGCCACGATGTCAGTAGAAAGATAAGACAGGCTTTGATTCTCCTATGCGAGATTCATTTTTCACTGTTGTATGTTCTTCAAATTAATTTGATCTCAACTGCACTGGAGAAAAAAGGCTCTGTAAGCATGGAAGTTGTAATGCAATTAGGTATGTAAATGGATTTTAGATGGTTTATACTTCTGAAATTATATCAATTCCATATCCATGTGATTTCCCACTTATTAAGTGACAAGGAGACGGGAAATTCACTACATGTTCTATGAATTGTTTCAGGTCTCTGTGAAGAAGATAGTGCCTGGGATTTCTTGGAAGTAGCTTTACTTGCTTGCTTTTGTGCAATTCATAACCATGGTTTTGAGATGTTATTTTCATTTTCAGCTATCGTACAGCATGCCCCTAGCCCTCCTGTTGGATTTAGCATCTTGAAAGCTGGTCTTAACAAATCCGTTCTATTGTCTGTATATGCTTCCTCCACTGTGAGAAACAGCAATGAAAGTTTATCTTATGGTACATTTAAAAAACATTTAGAGCTTCTGAATTACATTTAATATTTTCTATACATAGTGTATAATACATGTATGTGTAATGATATTAATTTGGTGTTAGTTTGCATTGTTTCTCGAAATGTATAGCAGAAAATTGTTGAGCATATAAGTGACATCAGTTATTCTCTAGGATTCATATGCTGCCTCTCAGGCTCTGCTTGGATGATGAAAATGTTTTGATAAGGCAACTCTTGTTAGGACGTTTTAAATGCAAACCATATATACTCCTACTATTTGTTGAAAATCAAGTCTAGAGAAACCAAGTCTTTGTACAGCAATTATTTCTGCAGCTGCTGTATTATTGATTGTGATCCATGTTTTTTCATCCTTGTATTTTTTTTACAGAAAGAAGAATAGCATCATACCTGAGTACAATTGGGCAGAAGTTCCTATCTATATACCGTTCATTTGGCACCTACATTGCTTTTCTGACTATTCTTCTCACGGTATACATGGTGAGACCGAATTACATATCATTTGGTTACGTATTCCTTCTCCTTCTTTGGATTATTGGAAGACAACTTGTTGAGAGAACAAAAAGACAGCTTTGGCTTCCATTGAAAGTATATGCAATTTTGGTGTTTATCTTCATATATAGCTTGAGCAGCTTTTCAAGCCTAGAGATGTGGTTGTCCAAATTAATTGATCTCTACTTTTATCTGGGATATGACTCAAAAGCATCTTCTTTTGACAATGTTTGGGAATCTTTGGCAGTCTTAATTGTTATGCAACTTTATAGCTATGAGAGAAGACAGAGCAAGCAGAACAGGCAGGACCACTTGGATCAGTTAGAACCAGGGGCACTTGGGTTTATCAGGCGATTTTTTATCTGGCACAGCCAGAAGATCTTGTTCATTGCTCTGTTTTATGCATCTTTGAACCCAATTAGTGCATTTGGTTTCTTGTATCTGATTGGTCTTGCCTTCTGCTCCATTTTACCAAAAAATTCTAGTATCCCATCCAAATCATCCTTGGTATACACTGGTTTTCTGGTGGCAGCTGAGTATCTTTTTCAGATGTGGGGTAAGCAGGCTAAAATGTTTCCCGGGCAGAAGTATTCTGATATCTCTCTCTTTTTGGGCTTCCATGAATTCCAGCCTGGCTTTTGGGGTCTAGAATCTGGATTGAGGGGAAAAGTGCTGGTGATTGTGGCTTGTACTCTTCAATACAATGTCTTCCGTTGGCTGGAGAGGATGCCAAATACAGTTCTAAGCAATGGAGAGTGGGAAGAACCTTGTCCATTGTTTGTTCCCACAGAAGATGCATTCATTAATGTTGATATGTGCAATGAGGAAAGTAAACCATCATATAATTCAGATCCACCATCTGCAATAAAAGAAGTGGTGTCAAGCAAGTCACTGCAAATTGTTACCTCTGGTCCTTCTCAAGCACCTGATACTCCGTCCTTTAAAACAAGAGGTTCTGACAGTAGCAGTAAAAAATATTCATTTGGGTTTATCTGGGGAAGTTCCAAGGAGAGTCACAAGTGGAACAAGAAGAGGATTGTTGCTTTGAGAAAGGAGCGATTTGAAACACAAAAAACTGTCTTAAAAATATATTTGAAATTTTGGATGGAGAATTTATTTAATTTATTTGGACTTGAGATAAACATGATATCATTACTACTGGTAAGCTTTGCCTTGTTAAATGCATTATCCATGCTGTATATTGCACTGCTTGCTGCTTGTATTCTTCTGAATCGGCAAATTATACGCAAAGTCTGGTCCATATTTGTCTTTTTGTTTGCTTCGATTCTCATCCTGGAATATTTAGCCATCTGGAAGGATATGTTACCTTTGAATTCTCATGCTTCTAGTGAGATTCGTTGCCATGACTGCTGGAAAACTTCAACTCTGCATTTCCATTATTGCAAAAAATGTTGGCTTGGTAGGACTCTCTTATCCTTCTCAGAATTGCACTCTATAATCTTAATGGAAGAATTCCATGCCCATTTTGTTAATATTTGGTTCTAATGCTTTAAGTGTGTGAGGGCATTAGAAAATTTTCTTTCAGCGTAAATATTTGGTTCATGGTTCTTTACTTTTATTTAGATACTTGAGATATCTAGTAGTCATTTTCTTCCTATCTGGAGCATCTATCTCTGTGGCACAAAGGGAAATGTCGATTCAATATGCATGTATTATTTTAGGAGAATGCTAAAATTATTGTTTTAAATAATTTGAAACATTTAATATAATGCATTAAATACCCTAACTAGTGTCCTTAGAGCACTCATTGTTAATACCCATTATTTAATATAGGAAAAAAATGTTTAGTCCCACTATAATTTTTGAAATTTGGTTTCAGTCCCTTTAAATTTTTTTGAAATATTTTGGTTCATCTAATTTGAAAAAGCAACACCTTTGGTCCTCAAAGTGATTTAGATAGTACTTAAATATGGTTATAAACCGCCGTCTAAATCACTTTGAGAACCAAAAGCGATGCATTTCCAAATTAGAGGGACTAAAACCAAATTTCAAGAGTTTTAGAGGATCTAAATACATATTTTACCCTTTAATGTATTATTTTTCACATTGAAATCTTTAATAACTTGTTCATTTCACTGTCTTTTCTGTTATAGGAATTATTGTTGATGATCCCAGGATGTTGATCAGCTACTTTGTGGTATTCATGCTGGCTTGCTTCAAACTTCGTGCAGATCGCCTGTCTAGCCTTTCAGGATCATCAACATATCGTCAAATTATGTCTCAACGTAGGAACACATTTGTTTGGCGAGATCTATCTTTTGAAACTAAAAGCATGTGGACCTTTCTTGATTATTTGAGGCTTTACTGTTATTGCCATCTGCTAGATCTTGTGCTGATATTAATATTGATTACTGGAACGCTTGAGTATGACATTCTGCATCTTGGTTATCTTGCCTTTGCTCTGGTATTCTTTCGCATGAGACTTGAAATACTGAAGAAGAAGAACAAAATATTCAAATTCTTGCGCATATACAACTTTGCTGTTATTATTTTTTCTCTTGCTTATCAGTCTCCTTTTATTGGGGGACCAAGTGCTGGGAAATGTGAAACAGCAAATAGCATTTATGAAATGGTTGGTTTTTATAAATATGATTATGGTTTTCGGATTACAGCAAGATCTGCAATTGTAGAGATTATCATTTTTGTGCTGGTATCACTTCAGTCATATATGTTTTCCTCGCAAGAGTTTGATTATGTATGTCGCTACCTGGAAGCAGAGCAAATTGGTGCTATTGTGCGTGAGCAAGAGAAAAAGGCTTCATGGAAAACTGCACAATTACAACAAATTCGTGAAAGTGAGGAGAAAAAACGTCAGCGTAACATGCAGGTGGAGAAGATGAAATCTGAAATGCTTAACCTGCAAATACAACTCCATGGCATGAACACATCCACTAATTGTATTGATGGATTTTCTCACAGCAGTGAGGGTCTGAGAAGGAGAAGGAGTGTTTCACTCACATCAAATAATGATATTGGAATCCCTGATAAAGAAGACCAGGTTCTGGGGAGACTAGATCATACGAAAAGAGAGGATTCTATTTTTCATACTGAACTGCATGAACCATCTGCCTGTACATATGTGGAAACTCCATTAACAGAGGAGTACATGAAGCATTCAGTGGGTTCTCCTTTGTGTGAAATTACTGAAATAGATATTGAAACTTCTTCTAGTGATTCTGTAAAAAAGGAAAAAGTTAAAGGGCAAGCAAAAGAAAACCCTCTGAAGTCTGCTGTACAATTAATCGGTGATGGTGTTTCCCAGGTACAGTCCATTGGAAATCAGGCAGTCAATAACCTAGTGAGTTTTCTGAATATTTCACCAGAAGATTCTGATTCAAATGAACACACAAACATGGAGGATAGGATATATGATGAGATAGAGAGTCAGAAAACTCAGCATACATATATGGATCGTTCTTCATCCGTGCAGTCTGATAATAGTTCTGATGCTGCAAGTCTGCAGTTGGGAAGGATTTTTCGTTATGTATGGTACCAGATGCGTTCTAATAATGATGTTGTATGCTACTGTTGCTTTGTTCTTGTGTTCTTATGGAATTTCAGTTTGCTATCAATGGTGTATCTTGGGGCACTCTTCTTGTATGCTTTATGTGTAAATACTGGCCCAAGTTACATCTTCTGGATCATCATTCTGATATATACAGAACTTTATATTTTACTTCAGTACCTGTACCAAATTATCATCCAACACTGTGGGTTGAGTATTGATCCTGGCCTGTTACGAGAATTAGGTTTTCCAACACACAAAATCACATCTTCATTTGTTGTCAGTTCATTACCTCTCTTTCTTGTGTATTTGTTTACCCTCATTCAGAGCTCCATAACACCTAAAGATGGTGAATGGATGTCTTCTACTGACTTCAAGTTTAAGAGGAAAGATTTCCATGCAAAAGATGACCCCACTAGTTATAATTGGCAAGATAAAGCATGGGATCTGCTAAATCAGATGATTAACATGGTAAAAATGATAATCAAAAGCTTTTTTAGGTACTGGAAATCACTCACACAGGGAGCAGAATCTCCTCCTTATTTTGTTCAGGTGTCTATGGATGTCAACTTCTGGCCAGAGGATGGGATTCAACCAGAGAGGATTGAATCTGGAATTAATCAAGTGCTCAGAATTGTCCATAATGATAAGTGCAAGGAAATGAATGCAAATCTTTGCTCTTTTGCTAGCAGGGTTAATGTTCAAAGCATTGAAAGAAGTCATGAGAAACCCAATGTTGCCTTGGTTGTTTTTGAGGTTGTGTATGCCTCTCCTGTAATTGACTGCTCTTCCACAGAATGGAATAACTCTTTAACTCCAGCAGCTGATGTGGCCAAGGAAATCCTCAAAGCTCAACGTGATGGTTTTGTGGAAGAAGTGGGATTCCCTTACCGTATTCTTTCTGTAATTGGTGGAGGCAAGAGAGAAATTGATCTGTATGCCTACATATTTTGTGCGGACCTGATTGTATTCTTTCTTGTTGCCATCTTCTACCAGTCTGTCATAAAAAATAAAAGTGAGTTTCTCGATGTGTATCAGCTTGAAGACCAATTTCCTAAAGAATATGTGTTTATCTTGATGGTATGTCTGTACCTTTTACTTTTTATTAATTCTTCTGTTATTTTAACTGTCAGGAAGGATTTTTTCATAGTATATTAATAAATTATGGCCTGTTTGGATAAGTCTTTTCATAAGAACTTATAAGAGAAGATAATAAGAAGGTAAAATGCATTAAACTTCTCCCATAAGTAAGTTAAAATCACCTTATGTACTTTAAACTTCTCTCGTCTAAATTCTCCACAAGTTGATGCCAAGGATTAAACATCTCAAGCATGAAGTTTGCATAACTGAACATTTGTTGGTAGTCTAATAACGTGTTGCCTAATAAGCCTAATAAACCCAATAATAATCAATAATTGTTAGAATAGACTCTGATACTATATTAAGAAAGTGAGTTTAGAGCTTAACTCAACTTTACAAAATCGGTTTATAAGGTGAGAATTGTTCTCTACAAGGCCTCATTATTAGTTGATATGGGATTTCTAACACGTGATATAAATTTGTTCATGTTTTTTCACTGAATAGCTTAAACTTTTGTGATTGTTTGTTCTTGATATTTATAATGCCAAGGAATTGTTCAGATTTCAGAACCTTTGAAAGGGTTTCATTTATGATTCCTTTGGTTTTCCAAATGGAATGGAACATTGGATTTTGTTTTCCTTTTTCATTATTTGTAGAGGTTAAAATTTATAGCCCTTTGAAAGAGAGTGACTATAATTCGTCATTGGTATCCAAGTCTCTTTGTCGAATACAAATTTTAAGAATGATCAGATGATTTATTGTATTCTTCATTTACATGTGTGGCTGGCTAGAGTTGACATGTCATATAGATTCCTAATAAGAGTTACTTCTTCTGTTCAGGCTATCTTCTTCTTGATTGTGCTTGATCGTATTATATACCTCTGCTCATTTGCCACGGGGAAAGTGGTTTTCTATATTTTCAACCTCATTCTCTTCACATATTCAGTTACAGTGTATGATTGGCAATTGGAGCCATCCCAACAACACGCAGCTCAGTTTGCTCTCCGTGCCATATTTCTTGCAAAGACATTTTCTCTAGGGCTGCAGGCTGTACAAATACGATATGGCATTCCTCACAAGAGCACATTGTATAGGCAATTTTTGACCAGTGAAGTTTCGAGAATCAACTATTTAGGATATAGACTTTATCGTGCTCTTCCATTTCTTTATGAATTACGATGTGTACTTGATTGGTCATGCACAACTACGTCCCTCACCATGTATGACTGGCTAAAGGTATATGTAAATATTTATTTCTAAAATCGCTATCTTTCATCCAAAATGTAAAATTTCCATTATTTAACACTTTTCTTTGGTGACAACTTTGATGAACTATTATGTTATTAATTTATCTTTAGTACTGCCCTATTATTGTGAATACCATTCTCCGATAATTTTTTATTTATTGAATCAAAATTCTCTTTTGAATTATGTTGCTCTTGAATGATGATGAGTACAATAACCCAGACATCATAAATTTTAGTCTGAAAATCCCTAGATAATCTTCAATTTATTTCTGTACTTAGTGACATGGATAATTAAGTGATGGAAAAGCTGTCTTAGTATATGTGGGTTCTACCTTTCGTGTTAATTTAATGCATTTAAGGCATATCTCTAGTTGAGGTGAAACTAAACACCACCCTTGAGGTTGCAATTAAGCGTCTCCAGTAGAGGCCGCAACTAGGCAGGTTAGGGGTGATTTAAGGTGGGTTTCCAACACCGTTCTCATGCTTAGGGCTTCTGACCTGGAGTGTGACAATGTAGATAATCCAACAATGGATTTAGGATAGACTTTAATGTCATCTTAGAATTTGAACTTGGTGATTCAACTCCACAAAATCGGCTTATAAAGTGATGATTGCCTAAGTTTTATAAGCTCCATTTAAGCCATATCACTAGTCAATGGATGTGGGATTAAACACCACCCTTGAGGCTGCAATTGAGGCATCCCCACAGAGGTTGCAACTAAGAAAGATAAAGGGTGATTGCTATTAAATGGCTTTCCAACAGTGACTTATATCAAATGTTTACGATTTTAGGGTTTTAAATCATGTGATAGGGGCTAAAATCAAACAAAAATAAATTAATAGGGATGACTAAAATCAAAGAAAAAAGATATTAATAGGGACCCAAACAAAAGAAGTTTTTAGAGGATCCAAACAAAACAAACATGCATATTTTGTAGGGTCCAAAAAATTATTTAAGCCTTTTGGCATTGTTTGCTTTGTCCTTTGTGCCCTTGAAGAATTTTACATGATCTCATTTGTTTTTCTATGAATATCAGCCAGGAGTAAAATAGAAATTGAGACTGAAATCAATGAGAAACGACATGTATTATAGGGTCTTTTGTTAGATTAAACTTATTTTAAGTGCATAATAATTGAAGTTCTTTACTTCTTTTGTTGCCGATCATTCAATGTAAAAATGGCTGCTGCTTGAGAATTTCATGATATGATGACTGTTGTGATTCAGGAATTGTGTGTATTGTTGTACACACACCAATCTTATTTATAGAGTGAATACAATAAATGATAGAGATACTAATCTCTTATATTATGGAAACTAATCTAATCATATCCCTAATTGATAGTGAGGATAATAACCATAATATATGTATCCACAATATCTGTAATATATTCACAATATCTGTAACACTCCCCCTCAAGCCGGAGCATATATATCATATGCACCAAACTTGTTACAAATGTAATCAATTCGAGGTCCTTTAAGCGATTTTGTGAACATATCTGCTAACTGGTCACCGGAGGCAGCGGTCAAAGGCGGCGATCGGAGGCAACGACCGGAAGCGGCGATCGGAGGCGACGGCCACCTGAAGCAACAGTCGGAGTCAGCGACTGGAAGCGGTTGTAGGTGGCGACCGGAAGCGACGGTCGGAGTTGGCGACCAGAAGCGGCGACCGGAAGCGGCGGTTGGAGTCGGCGATCGAAAGCGGCAGTCGAAGTCGGCGACCGGAGGCGATGACCGGAGGCAGCAGTCGGAGTTGGCGACCGGAAGTGGTAGTCAGAGGTGGCAATCTGAAGCGGCAGTTGGAGGCCGCGACAGGAAGCGACCAGTGGTGGCGGTGTGACGACCCAAGGTGGCGGTCGGAGGCGACAACTGAAGG
>NC_033806.1:24708708-24768843 GCF_000340665.2 Cajanus cajan | reverse complement strand
CCGCCGGTGCGGTGGCCGGCGGCAGCCGGAGGTGGCAGCAAGGGCCTTTGCAAGAAGAGAGAAAAATATATTCTAAAAGAAAAACCTAAGCTCTGATACCATGTTGTGATTCAGGAATTGTGTGTATTGTTGTACACACCAATCTTATTTATAGAGTGAATACAATAAATGATAGAGATACTAATCTCTTATATTATGGAAACTAATCTAATCATATCCCTAATTGATAGTGAGGATAATAACCATAATATATGTATCCACAATATCTGTAATATATTCACAATATCTGTAACAATGACCATAGATATTATATCACTATATATGTTTAGTAACACCAACTATTCTAAATGGAAGGGCAAAACGAAAAACCATATATGGTGGTTAACCAAAATTTCCAGTCTTCAGAATAAAATGGGAATACTTTGTTGAGTATAATCTGATTTGTTTATTTGGAAGAGCCATATATAATTTGAGATGGTTGCCACTGTTCCTAAATTGTATTTTGAAGCAATATTAAAATTGTTATTTTATTTCATTTCATACACTATATTGTTAGATGGGAAATTAGGATTTGTTTTCATTATTCTGCATTTTGAATGTCTTTTAGAAGATTAGTAGCTATCTGATTTTCAGTGTTAGCAGCACTTTTTAAATTAGTTTGCTTTTTCTACTTAAGCGCTGTGAAATTCCATTTGGAAGAGCTTATGTTTCTAGTTTAACTTTTTTTTTTGTTGCTTCTAAATGCTGCCTAGTTTAGAAATTGACATCATATTTTCCCTGTTTTGATAGCTGGAGGACATAAATGCAAGTTTGTACCTTGTCAAATGTGATTCAGTCTTGAATAGAGCAACACACAAACAGGGAGAGAAGCAAACGAAAATGACCAAATGTTGCAATGGGATATGCCTTTTTTTTGTATTAATTTGTGTTATATGGGCTCCAATGTTGGTAAGTATTAGAATATATGGAAATATCCAAAATCATATCTTGCATTATTCTCGAACATTAGTTTCTCTATTTCCTCATTATCTCTAAGAATTGGTTACCACTATTTTCTTATCATGATTTGTTTCCCTAATTATTTAGGAATATGATTCGACATATTATAAAGTATAAACTAGGGTTAGTACTCTAGGTTTTATGAACATATCAATATGTTGTAATACACTTCATTACATAATAGAATATTGAGCAAAGTCTCTCTTCTCGATTGTGAGAAAATGTGAAAGGAAATTTTACTGAATGTACTTGAGTGAGTTTTTTGTCTAGAAGAATGGGCTTAATCATATTCAAGAATATTACAAAAATAATTAAAGCCAAAACAATTTACAAGAAAACAATTAAGATATCACCATTTAAGATGCATTGTACCTAACTATATCAAATATCTAGGCTACTTGGAAAAAATCAACATTAAAGAAGCTCTTATCTCCTAATGTAATCTTATTTTCAACACTCTCCTCCCTCAAGCTGGAGAGATGTTTTCCATTCCCAACTTGTATACAATTCTTTCAAAATTTGGATTGCATAAACCTTTGGTAAGAATATTTGCAAGTTGACTTGGTGAAGATACATATGGAGTACAAGTCAAGTGTTAATTGAAATTCTCCTTGATAAAGTGCCTATCTACTTCTGCATACTTTGTTTGATCATAGATCCATCCCATTTAATCTTTAAGTCTTCTAAAATAATTTTCAGCCGAGGTAGCTCACAAATACCATGTGCCAAAGCTTGAAAACTTGGCTTCAGCACTATACCAGGTCACAACATTATGCATTTTACTTCTCCAAGACACTAAATTTCCTTTATAAATGGTGCATTATCTAGTAGTGAACCTCTAGTCAGGCATCGACATTTTAGAGTTTGCATCAATGTAAGCTTCAAGAATTGCATTCCCTTCCTTTTATATAAAATTGTTCCTCCAGGGGTTCCATTAAGGTATTGCAGAATCTTGAGTGGCCTATATGAGTGACCTCTCAGGAAATCCATAAATTGACTAACTAAACTTGTAACAAATGCAACATCTAACCTTGTGTGATAGATTAATTTTCCAACCAAATGATGATATCTTGTTATCCATTGTTGCAATACCATTTGTATTGTCCAATTTAAGGTTTGAGGCTTTAAATATATGGGGTTAGTCACAAGTTTACAACTTGTTTTGTCTTGGAGTAAATCTATAACATGTCTCTATTTAGATGTGAAAATACCTAGGATTGAGACACTTTAATTCCCAAAAAAATACTTTAGCCTCCCAAGAGTTTTTATCTACTCTACTGGAGTTTGGCTCAAAACTAGTTCTTTTCAATCATCACCTATTACAATTATAGTGTCCACATACACTAGCAACATCCCCAGAAGTCTAAGTGTTTGATGAATAAAATGTATTATAGTAATATTTTACCTTAATATGTAACATCCAATAAGGACATTGGTGTGCTTTGTAGTACTTTGGGTTTATGTTACATCCTATATGTTGACACTTGTTGGAGATTTCACATCAACTACTGGTGAGGCCAAAATAGTGTTTATGAGTGGAGAACAATCCCCACCTTGCAAGTCAGTTTATAAAGTTGAGTTAGACTTTTAACCCACTTTCTTAAGATGATATCAAAGTCTATCCTAGTGAGTATTGTTAGATTTATCATGTTGTTTGCCATTGGATCATTATTAGACCACCTACAAATGCCCATTCCTACAAACTTCACGCTTAAGATGTTCAGTCCTAGTGTGAAGGGTGTGTCATGGATCCCATATTATAGAATGAATTTTATTAATTTGTATCACACTAATTACATTCTTTTCTTACCCTATTATAGAGATACATTTGCCCCTAAAACAAGTTACTATGAAAATAAACAAATATAAAGGAAATAAGAAAAGATTATAAAATAATATCAAATCTCCAAAGATATTCTTATTTACAACACTTCCCCTCAAGTTGGTAAATAATATCAATCATTTCCAACTTGCCTATCTAAGGACGTGAGTTTTAACAATAAGACCATTGTCCAACTTTTCTTTGATAAAGTGTCTATCTATCTCAATATGCTTGATCTTGTCATGTTGTACTAGGTTATGAGAAATCTTGATGGCTGATTTGTTGTCACAAAACAACTTCATAGTTAGCTTTATTTTAATTCTAAGGTCATTGAGAATAATCTTCATCCATAGCCCTTCAGATATGCCCTTTGCAAGGCTTGAAATTCAGCTTCTGTCCTAGACTAAGCAATAACATTCTGTTTCTTACTCCTCCAAGTCACCAAATTTCCCCTTAAGAACATGCAATATCCAGAAGTAGATCTCCTATCTATGACTGACCATGCGTAATTGTTAAAATATTGTGGAAATTTATTAGGGTTAACCATATCTTAGCTAATCATATCATGTAAATCTTTATTTTTTTTTATCATAAATAAGAGTTATGTGTGCTGAAGATTGATACCCAATTCCTAAATCACAAAAGTAATCTGCAAAGTATATATCTCCATAGACATACTATCTCCTCTTTTGAATAATAATTCTTTCCGTAGACTTGACTTCAAGTACTAAAGGATCTTGTCAACTGCTTGCATATATGCCTTTCTTGGAAGTCATGCATGAACTGACTAACTACACTCACAACATAAACAATGTCTAGTATAGTGTGTGATAAGTAAATTAGCTTCCCTGTACCCTACCAATTTCTGATGTCGATACTTTTCCATTGGTGGGCTTTCTTCAATTGAAACTCCTGAGGTCTTGCATACTAACTTTTCTGTTTCATTAAAAAGATCAAGGACATTTTTTTTTAGAGATAAATATATCCTTCTTGTAATAAGCAACTTCAATTCCCAAGAAATACTTGTTGTGGATAAGAGGGTGTGTTAAGATTCAAAATTGGCCAAGTATATGACTAAAGTATTCCTTATGATGTTATGATTATTTGGACAATCCTTGCTAGTTCCCTTTTGAGTTTGCTTTAGGGGTTTGAGTTAGGTCTTAGCCTTTTCTCAAATGAATCAACTATCCTAAAATTTTGAGTTGTTAGGTAAAGGATGCTTGAATGATTCTATTAATTCTATCATGCCATCTCGCTCACAGGAAGTGTGTACAAACTTACCTTGTTGAAATTTAACCTTTTATTAGACTTGAATCTAAATAATTTCTTATTATAATAATTGATGAGTACAATCAAATAAATATACATGTAACAAAATCAATCCCTAAAGTTTTGGGATTATGATCAATCTAATTAAGGAAACTATACAATAAATCAAGAGAGTAAATCAGGAGAGAATAAACCAATATATCTAAACTATATATAAACAGAATATCTTAACACTTCTCCTCTAGCTGGAGCATATATATCATGTGCATCTAGCTTGTTACATATATATGTTATCTTAGGACCCTACAAAGATTTAGTAAAGATATCTGTAAGTTGATCCTTAGAGCAAACTGAGGAGGTCTTGATTATACTGGAGAGGATTTTTTCTTTGATGAAATGGTAGTCAACCTCTATATGCTTTGTTCTCTCATGAAAAACTGGATTAGAGGAGGGGTATAAAGTTGACTGGTTATCACAAACTAGTCCATATGATCAACCTTGCAAAACTACAACTCTTGAATTAAGAATTTTAGCCACAGGAGTTCACATGTGGTGTGAGCCATCTCACGATATTCTGCTTCTGTGCTTGATCGTGCAACAACACTTCGGTTTTTACTCTTCCATGAAACAAGATTACCACCCATGCAAACACAATAGCCTGATGTTGACCGTCTATCAATTGCATCACCTGCCCAATCTGCATCTGAATATCCAACAATGTTTGCATGGCCTCTATCACTGTAAACAAGTCCCTTTCCTGGTGATCCTTTGATCTATCTAAGGATCCGAACAACTGTATGCCAATGACTCTCACAGGAGAGTTAAGAAACTGACTTATAACACAGGCAGGAAAGGATGTATCAGGTCTGGTCATTGTAAGATAATTCAATTTTCCCAATAATCTTCGATATCTCCTTGGGTTAGGATAAGGCTCCCCCTGATTCGGCTTAAGCTTCACATTGGGATCCATGGGAGTGTCAACTGGCTTATAATCTATAAGTCCAGTTTCCTCCAGAATATCAAGGGCATATTTTCTTTGAGAAATAGCAATGTCGGACTTGGACTGAGCAACCTCAATCCCAAGGAAATAGCACAGGGGACCTAAATTCCTAGTTTGAAAGTGTTTAAATAAGTGTTGCTTTAGAGCCTTGATGCCCTCCTGATCATTACTTGTAATCACAATATGATCTACATAAACAAGATTGACAAACTTGTGTTAGTGAGCATCTAAAGAAGACAGTGTGGTCTGCCTTGCAATGGATCATTCCAAACTCCTGTATAACTTTGCTAAGCCAACCAAACCAAGCGCAAGGTGATTGTTTGAGGCCATATAAGGACTTCTGTAATTTACACACAAGACTAGATGAGTTGGCAACTCTTAACAGAAAACAGAAAATATATAGACCTAACAAACTAACCAACTTGATGAGTTGGCAACTCTTAACAGAAAACAAAAAATATACTTGATCAATACAGTAAATAATAAAATTATTTATTATTCTATTCTCTTCTCTAATACACCCCCTACAAGCTTAAGGGGGATGAAACATAGTAGATGGATCAACAACATTGAGCTTGGATCGTAGAAACAGAAATCTTTTGGGCGACAGCGCCTTTGTCAAAACATCTGCATATTGATGCTGAGCAGGGATATGTGAAACAACAAGAGCTTTACTGAGTACTTTTTCTCGAACAAAAAAGATATCAAGTTCCATATGCTTAGATCTTGAGTGTAAAACTGGATTGTGAGACAGTGTTACTGTTCTTAGATTATCACAGAGCACTATAGGAGTGTTTAGGTGAACTTTCAATTCCTTTAGAAGGGATTGAATCCACAAGACCTCTGTTACTACTTGAGCGAAAGCTCTATATTCAGCTTCGGTGCTTGACCTTGCAACAAGCAACTGTTTCTTGGACCACCAACACACAAGGTTAGGACCAAGATAAATGCAGGTTGCTAAAGTAGACCTCCTATCATTAGGATCAGCTGCCCAATCAGCATCAGTAAAGGCAGTAAGGTTGAAGGAAGTAGTAGAACTAGCAGGGGTAAACACTAGTCCATGTCCAACAGTTCCTTTGAGATACCTGAGTATCTTTTTAACAACTTTCCAATGTTCCTCCATTGGAGAGCACATAAACTGACTCACCTTATTAACACTAAAGGCAATCTCAGGCCGTGTAATTGTGGCATATTGCAAGGCACCAACTACCGACCTATACAAAGTTGGATCATCAAACAAGGTACCCTCCTTAGCAAGCTGCTGACCACCAATCATAGGAGTAGATATTCCCTAAAGTCTTCCATTTTTACCTTGGTAAGAAGATCAGTAATGTACTTGTCTTGAGACAACAGTAACCTCCCGTTAGAGAGTGATTTGACTTCAATACCCAGGAAGTAATCTAAGGTACCAAGATCTTTAAGAGAAAAAATTTCATTGAGCTGATCAATTAATTTTTGCAATAAGGAGGGAGAATTGCCAATGAGGATAATGTCATCCACATAGACAAGCATGTAGAAAGTAGCGGTTGGAGTAGAGAAAATAAACAGGCTAGGATCACACTTGCTTTTGCTGAACCCAAGCATGAGCAAGACAGATGTTAATCTGTCAAACCAGGCACGAGGGGCCTGTTTGAGGCCATAAAGAGATTTTTGCAGTTTGCAGACAAGATGTTTGTTTCCAGGTTCAATGAAGCTAGGAGGCTGAGACATATAGATGTCCTCTTCAAGCATTCCATTAAGAAATGCATTATTGATGTCAAGCTGTCTAAGTGGCCACTGATAAGGAACTACAAGAGAGAGAACAATCCTAATGGTGACAGGTTTAACAACAGGGGAAAAAGTTTCAGAAAAATCAAGACCAGGTTGTTGATGAAAGCCCTTGGCAACAAGCCTGGCCTTGTACTTATTAATGGAGCCATCAGGATTTTATTCAATACGAAAACCCCATCTGCATCTAATGGGTTTTCTGCCAGAGGGTAATTCAACTAATGTCCATGTTCTGTTATCATGTAAAGCCTTGATTTCAGCTTGCATGGCAACAAGCCAATTAGGATTAGTGAGAGCAATTTTAACTGTCTTTGGTTCGACGTTGGAAAGCAAGAGTGTAGGATTAATTCTGGGTTGAATAATTCCATTTTTGGAGCGAGTGGTCATGGGATGAACATTAGGAGGTTTGGTAGATGGTAAATTCGAAGAAGAGACAACTGCAGTAAAGGATAGATGTTGAGACAAGACTGGAGGGGTAGTGGAGGTGTTAGCAGATGTAGAAGGAGAGGAAGAGTGAAGAAAATTGGATTCTAAGGAGCTAGAGCTGAAAGAAATGTCAGATTGTATTGGGGTAAAAGAAGATGGGTTGTGAGAACAAACAAGAGAAGGAATTGTAGAAATAGAGGTGGCAGAGGTAGAAGCATTGGATTTTGTAGTGAAAAGATCATTATAGGGAAATCTGCCTTCATTGAATATAACATCCTTGCTGATATAGATTCTGCCAGACCTACTTAAACATTTGTAACCCTTATGGCTAGGGTAGTATCCCAAAAATAGACACTCCTCTGATCGGGGTTGAATCTTGTGTTGATTGTAGGGTCTAAGTAATGGAAAACAGGAACAACCAAAAACCTTTAGAAATTTATAGTCAGGGTCCTTGTTGTGAATCAGCTTGTAGGGTGATTGATAACCCACTGATGAGGAGGGTAGTCTATTGATTAAGTAGGTGGCAGTCAAGAAGGCATGATCCCAAAATTTAAGTGGTAAGGATGCATGGTGAATCATTGCCAAACCAAGTTCAACCACATGTCTGTGTCTCCGTTCAACCACGCCATTTTGATGATGAGCACAGGGACAAGTAAGTTTGTGAATAATGCCTTCTTGTTGTAGAAATGGGATTAAGGTACGAAATTCACCACTATCATCAGTTTGAACTGACTTGAGAGGAGTTTGAAACTATTTCTCAGCTAGAGCTTTGAAATTCAGAAAATTCGAAGAAACGTCCGATTTTCTACAAAGGAGATAAATCCACATATATTTGGTACAAGCGTCAACACACGTTAAGAAGTACAAATAACCACAACTAGATTCTAATGATGCAGGTCCCCAGACATCTAGAAAAATGAGTTCAAGTGATTTGGAATAAACAGTAGTTGAAGATTGAGAAGGAATTCTATGAGATTTGGCAATACAATATGAATCACAAAAGTCAGAAATTTTATTAACAGTGGGAATATGAATATTACAAGTTTGTAAGGCTTAAGTTAGTGCATCATGATGTGGATGCCCTAACCGTAAATGCCACTGTTTACAGGTATTGGAAACAACATTGGTACATTTTTCGGAAAGAAAAATACAAGGTTCAGATTTAAGAAAAGCTGAATTCTTCTCGATGTCGACGTTGTTGGATTCATTCTTTGCTAGAGTTGGGTGAAAATGAATAGAGACCATCTTCACCAAGTTTTCCTTTAAGAAGAGTCTCATTCAAATCTTGTGATTTGACAAAATAAGAATGAGGATAGAACATAAAGTAGACATTGTTGTCTTTAGCAAATTTAGAGACACTGATTAGATTTTTGGTTAAGAACAAGTAATAGGTCTTTTAGAGACAAAACTGTGGAAGGATGAATAGGGGACCGAAACATATTAGAACCTATTGAGGTAATAGATGTACCTTGGCCATTGGCCATGACAATGTGCTCTACTCCTGTAGCAGTGTTTAGGGTTGGAGCAGCACGTTGAGTAGAGGATGCACTGATGCAGCACCCGGATGACCTTGCTGGTTAGACGATGATGCATGAAAAGTGAACCCAGGAGGTTGAAGGCCAAAACCAGGAAAAGTGGACCCAAGAGACCCAAGAAAAATGTTGAAGGGATAAGCAGGCCACGAGACTGGACCTGAATGTCCAAGCATGTTGGCAGATCCATATTGGGAAACAGCTCCAGTGCTAGAGAGAAAAACAGAACCAGGGCTAGGATTCTGAGACACATACCCATGCTGAGGGCTGAGACCAAAGGTGGGGTATGAGGCAAACATTGAATTGAAGGGCAGTCCAAAACTGCCTAAGGATAAGCCATTGGAACGCTGATAACACGTGGAAGCCTCATGTCCACGTTTATGACAGATTTGGCATAGCGGACCACGATTTTGTCCACCATGAGCACCACCACGGCCACGTCCTCCATCGCGATTCTGTCCAGAGAAATTATTGAAGCCACCATGAGATTGAGATGGGAAATTCTGAAATGTATTAGGTTGAGGATTTGACATCTGTGGCTGCTGGAATGCCAAATTTACATTTGGAACAGAGGCAGTTTGGGCAAGGTTGATTGATAAGGGTTCTTGAATTACTGCAACCTTTACTTGTTCAAGTCTTGCTTCCTGAGCAAGAATCATGGTCTCAAGTTCTGCGGGAGAAAGAATATCATCTCAACTGACAAAGGCAGTGACTGTAGAAATCAGGGAGTCATATTCAGGTGGGAGACCACCAATAATACACTCAGCGTGTTCGCGGGTTGAAACAAGGCTCCCAATCGAAGCAAGGGTTTCAATGATGGTGCTAATGCGAAGCAAATATTCAGAACACGATCTTGTTCCTTTCTTGATAGTGCGAAGTTCAAGTCAAAGTTGTGTCGCTTTGATTTTGGTGAGGGACTGAAAATGTTGAAACACCAGATCCCAGATCTGATTCGAGTGACGGCAAGAAACAACACGAGCTTGAATCAATTCAGAAAGTGTTGATAGGAGCAAGGAAAACAGCAGCGAGTCCTTGCGATCCCAGGCAGTATATGCGAGATCAGTGTTGTTAAATAGCCGTTATGGCGGCGCCATAACGGTATGGCGACGGCGGCCGTTATGGCCGTTTAGGCTGTCTATGGCGGGGATCCGCCATTTTGAAGATGGCGGTCGTTACGGCCGTTATGGCGGTTTAGGCATGGCGGTCCATGGCGTGAATGGCGGACATGGCACCGTTTTGGGCCATTTTTTTTTGTTTTTTCTGATTTGGGCCATTTTTTTTTCTTTTTCGGTTTGGGCCCAGGTTTCTTTCCTGGGTTGGGCACCCAACACATAAAATAGGGTTGCAGAAACCCTAATACATAATTGCCTCTCTTCCGTGCAACCCACGGCTGCTCCGACAAGACCCCCTGCCACCGTCGCCTCTGCTGCCACCATCGCCTCTGATGCGGCCGCCACCATCACGTACGACGTGACTTTCTTCTTCCCCTCCGCGTGCACCATTGTCGTGCCACCCTAACCTTCGCGCACGCCACCCTAACCTCCCCGCAAGCCACCGTCACCTCCGAGCGCGCCACCGCTACCTCCGACGAGACTTTCTTCATCCTGGTTCTTCCTCTGCGCATGATAGATTCTCCATTCGCATGTCTCCTCCTTTGAGTTCTGCCATCGCCGTTGCCATTTAATCATTTTGTTGGTTAGGAATTTATGTTTCTTTATGATGACTATCACTAGATTATGAATGCCATGAATTTTAGATTGTTATATTGTTGGTTTTAATGTGTTTGTTATTTTTCTGTTTTTGCATCATATTATATATATATATATATATATATATATATATATTGAAAAAAGACATATTATATATATATATATATATATATATTTTTCTTTTTTCTTTTTTTGTCCGCCATGATGTCCGCCATAGACCACCATGGCAGTATGGCACTTAAAGGTCCTTGCCGCCATCCGCCGTATAACCTTATTGATAACCTTGTGCGAGATTGACAACATTGGTTTCATGATCCTCAGCAGTAAGAAATTTCAGTGGAATCTTTGGATTGACGACGAATCTTTGAAGATCATGAGCGCGAATCACAGCAGTGACCTGTTGCTGCCAGGTCATGAAGTTCTTCTCATCCAGTTTGCATGTGACAG
Source organism: Cajanus cajan (assembly GCF_000340665.2). Classification (NCBI taxonomy): domain Eukaryota; kingdom Viridiplantae; phylum Streptophyta; class Magnoliopsida; order Fabales; family Fabaceae; genus Cajanus; species Cajanus cajan. The sequence continues at coordinate 24,757,872 of NC_033806.1, read as the reverse complement.
TTTGGGAGAATGTGTGTGAAACAAAATTGTCAGAATTTGCAAAAGCGGAGGCCATTGAAGCAAGATTGGGTTAGAGACAAGAAGAAAAGTTGAGGAAAAATTGTCAAGGACAGTAAGAAGGGAGACAAAAGGAAAAAGAAAAGTCTAAACAAGTCACGCAGAACCGGCGCGAGCGGAAAACAGAAACAGCAGTGTGCATGCAGCCACGGGATGCGACAAAGGCGACGCGATCGAAAGCGGAAACGAACAGAGACAAGTCGTGCAAGAAGGGCACGAGCGAAAACAGAATCCCAGATCTCACCGTGCTCACGATGATACCAAGAGTTGAGAGAATTTCAGTAAAATGTATTATTGATGAAAACAAAAGATTGTGATACCCGTGAGGTATCACTTACATATATAGCCCTAACAAACTAACCAACTTGATGAGTTGGCAACTCTTAACAGAAAACAAAAAATATACTTGATCAATACAGTAAATAATAAAATTATTTATTATCTTATTCTCTTCTCTAATACACCCCCCACAAGTTCAAAGGGGATGAAACATAGTAGATGGATCAACAACATTGAGCTTGGATCGCAGAAACATAAATCTTTTGGGCGACAGCGCCTTGGTCAAAACATCTGCATATTGATGCTAAGCAGGGATATGCGAAACAAGAGCTTTACTGAGTACTTTTTCTCGAACAAAAAAGATATCAAGTTTCATATGCTTAGATCTTGAGTGTAAAACTGGATAGTGAGATAGTGCTACTGTGCTCTAATTATCACAGAGCACTATAGGAGTGTTTAGGTGAACTTTCAATTCCTTTAGAAGGGATTGAATCCACAAGACCTCTGTTACTACTTGAGCTAAAGCTATATATTCAGCTTCGGTGCTTGACCTTGCAACAAGCAACTGTTTCTTGGATCACCAAGACACCAGGTTAGGACCAAGATAAATGCAGGTTGCTGAAGTAGACCTCTTATCATTAGGATCAGCTGCCCAATCAACATCAGTAAAGGCAGTAAGGTTGAAGGAAGTAGTAGAACTAGTAGGGGTAAACACCAGTCCATGTCCAACAGTTCCTTTGAGATACCTGAGTATCCTTTTAACAACTTTTCAATGTTCCTCCATTGGAGAGCACATAAACTGACTCACCTTATTAACACTAAAGGCAATCTCAAGCCGTGTGATTGTGGCATATTGCAAGACACCAACTACCGATCTATACAAAGTTGGATCATCAAACAATGGGCAAGTCAACTGAGGTAGGTGAGGCTGGAGTAGGTGAAGAGACCGGAGTAGGGACAGAATCACATGGCTCAATTGTAGAAGCACTAGGAGGAACAATAGTATGTGATCGACACTCATAGGTTATCCCAAATCGGTGTACAGGATGGTCAGACCTTGATAGTGTGGGAGGAATCTTTGGTGCCTCTAAAGTAGCAAGTGTAGGAGGCACACCAAGATCAATGAGGAATAGGTAATACCTGTGAAAGGAAATCTGAGTCAACCAGAGAGACATCTGTAGCAATGAAATATGGTGTATCTATCTTCAAAGAAAGTGATATCTGCACTGGTGTAAAATTGATGTGTAGCAGAAGAGTAACAACGGTACCCTTTTTAGACACGAGAATATCCTAAGAACACACATTTGATAGCTCGAGCAGACAACTTAGCATGTCCCGAGAAAAGATCATGAACAAAACAAGTACAACCAAAGACACGAGGATGAACAGAGTAAAGGGGATCAAATGGGTATAATAGGGAATAAGGTACTTGATCATTCAAGATAGACGATGACATTCGATTTATTGAATTCCATACAGTGAGGACAACATCACCCCACAACTTTGGGGTGCATTGGCATTCAATAAAAGAGTACGAGCAGTGTCCACAATATGTCTATGTTTTTGCTCAGCTACATCATTTTGTTGAGGTGTGTGAGGGCAACTAGATTGATGTAGAATGCCATGAGAAACCATAAATGATTTGAAGCAATCTGAAAAATATTTTTTAGCATTGTCGATTCGTAAAATCCTAATTACTTTGCCAAATTGAGTTTTGATCTCCGAATAGAAACTTTGAAAAATATTAAATAACTCAGAACGATTTTGCAGTAAAAATATCCAAGTATATCTAGAAAAATCATCAATAAAGGTGACGTAATACCTATGCCCTGAAAGAGAAGGAACACAATTAGGACCCCAGACATCAAAATGAATGACATCAAAAGGAGACATAGCTCGATTATTAATACTATTAGGAAAAGAAGCTCTAACATGCTTCCCTAATTGACATGACTCACACTCTAAGGACTCTAACCGTGAGAGATGAGTTACCATTTTCTTTAATTTATTCAAGCTTGGATGACCCAGGTGACGATGGATTAAATCAGGAGACTCAATAGATGCACATATGGTAGAGGTAGAAGGCTAAAGGTAGTAGAGACCATGTGATTCAGATCCAACTCTAATCATTTGTCCTGTACTCTGATCCTGTATCAAGAAAGAATCAGAAATAAAGGTTATGACACAATTTAGTGACCGAGTCAACTTACTTATAGAAATCAAATTAAAGGGACATCCAAGAACTAGTAAAATAGATTTTAATGGTAGTGAAGGAAGAGGTGATATTTGGCTAATACCAGTGGCTTGGACTTTTGACCCATCTGCAAGAGTGATATGATGCGGAGTTTTAGGTGATGATAGGCTAGGAAAAAGGGAGACATTACTAGTTAGGTGATCAAAAGCATCAGAGTCCTAAACCCAAGGTCCAATAGACGTAGAATGAGAGAGACAGACTATAGAATTACCAGTGTGAGCAACAGTGATGAAGGAAGGGACCTGTTGAGCTGCCTTCAGTTGAAGATACTCTTTGTAATCATCAGCAGATAATGTGATTGGATGATTGCCTTCAGATTCAATCTTAAGCTCTAGAGCCGAAGTCAAAGATTGAGCCATATTAGTTGTCTTGCTCGGAAAGCCATACAAGGAATAACACTTGTCTCGTGTATGTTCATCTCTTTGGCAGTAGGTACAATGGAGGTTTCCTTTACCCCCTTTACCACGACCACGATCTCGACCACGTCCTCGACTTCCACGGTCAGCTGTACTAGAGATAAAAGTAGAGGACTTGGATTCTGTGTGAGGATCTGCCTTCGGTGAAGGGACTCGAATCAATCTATCTATGAGCTCTTCTACTGTAGGAATGATAAGATTTGTCAAAATTTGATCTCAAACAGATTTGTAATCTTTGTGAAGGCCATGAAGGATAAACACCATAAACATATTATTAAGCTTGCTTAACATTTGTTGAAGATCATCACTAACCAACATTAGCTTGAGCTCATCAATAGTGGATTGAGCACGATTCAAATACGACGGCAAATCATTATCAACCATACAAACGGTTGCTAGACCACGAACAAACTCATACAATCTCTGAATATCATTGGTATAGACGTTTCGGGCCTTCATCCAAATATCATAGCATATCTTGTATGGACGAAAATGCACCATAATTTAGGCTCAATGGATTGCCACTATAGAGATACAAGTTGATAATCTGCTCGCTGTCATTCATCTTTCACCTCTTTATCAACCTCGGACGCCTTCTTAGTAAGATGATCATAAAGACCCTGGCCTAAAAATCACACCTCAACAGCAGGGGACCAATCCAAACTATTTTTACTATTCAGTTTTTCAGATGTGATAGTAGGTGATCCAGAAAAGGAAAAAGAGATCAGCCCCCTTTTGGAAGATTCAATTTTTGGAAACTCCTTAAAAGGAGAAAAACAGCAAAATCACCTCCAAATCAAGAGTTGCAGCAACCAAACAACCACGGAATTTCGAGGCAGCAATCAAACGATCACCAAGAGACCACCTTGAGTGTGACCCACAACCTGAAAAGGGTCAAAACGAGAAGAGAGAGGGCTAACGAATCCAACAGAGCAAACGGCGTAGCAAACGGAGGCCTGGAGGGTGGCGTGTAAACCCCACGCGCTGACGAGCTTCTCTGACAAAAACCGCAGGTGAGAGCGCATGAAACACCGATTGGAGGTGGCTTGCGATAGAGAGGCCGATCGGTGACCTCTGAACACACAGGCGACGTCAACTTCGACAACCGCTGACAAAATTCGAAAAAATCCTAGATGCCTCGGTGGTGGCTGGATTAGGGTTCTTGGACCAAAAAGCTTTGGTACCAACTTGAATCTGAATAATTTTTTATTATTCTGAATTGATGGGTACAATTAAATAAATAAACATGTAACATAATCAATCCCTAAAGTTTAGGGATTAAGATAAATATGACTAAGGAAACTAAACTATTAATCAGGAGAAGATAAACTAGTATATCTAAACTATATCTTATAAAATTATCTTAATAGAAACTATACGATAAATCAGGAGAGAATAAACTAAAATATCTAAACTATATCTAAACAGAATATCTTAACAATTAGAAAAATAAAGGTGGCAAGGTTCGAAGTCTAGACCACTTGGTCACAAAGACTTTAATACAATGTCTTGAACCAGCAATTTCGAATGTCTAAGCTGTTAGGTGACACAAATGGTTTTATTTTACATCTCTAACTATTTCTTTGGATCAAGATAGTTTGTCCAGCCCCTTTGTGTTGCTCTTCTTTTCTTTAAAGATGTTTCTTTTAGAGATATTCTGCATGCTTGGAAAACTTGTGTATTGATATTCCCTTTAGTTTGTGGTGTTCTTTTAATAGAAAATCTTATGTAAGAAGATCCAAAAAAAATTTTAAAAAAAAGTGTCAGAATAAAATTGAAGGGTGAGATAAATTTATGAAAAATGGTTGCCAATTAATTTAGAGCTAGAATGTCCACAATTACCAGCCAATATGCCTATTCTTCTTAGGAACCTGCAAAACCATCCAATTTGGTAAAAGCATAACTATAATTTCTAATGATTTTGTCAAAAATAATGTCAATGAATGCTTTTATTAATTTTAATTTGTGTTTCTTTTTTCAAATCTATCTTGTTTAATAATAATTATAGATTCTCAACAACTTGGTCTGGAAATATTGGTATTGGGTTGTGATATCATTAGGAAACTCGTGTGTCAATATTAAACTTATGTTCATGTGTTTGACCATTGCAATTTTTCAATCACCACAAATAGCATATAACAAATTCATTGAATTATATTTTCTTTTTTTACTTGCAGATGTATAGCAGTGGTAACCCAACAAACATTGCAAACCCCATAAAAGATGCTAGCTTTCAGGTTGATATCAAGACAGTAAGTGGAAGGTTGAATTTGTATCAAACTACTCTATGTGAAAGACTCCAGTGGAATTTACTAAATTCAGATGTCAATCCTGATCCGTATGGCTATTTGGATGCATATAATAAGAATGATATCCAATTGATATGTTGTCAAGCTGATGCTAGTACATTGTGGCTTGTTCCTCTTGTTGTTCGGACCAGATTGATTCAGTCCCTTGAATGGAATACCGACATGGAAATTTTTTTCACCTGGACACTTTCAAGGGACAGGCCAAAAGGGAAAGAAGTTGTGAAATATGAAAAAGCTGTTGATCCTCAATATCTTCCAACACAATCTGATGTTCAGAAGGTTCTTAATGGCTCTGTGAACAGCTTTAGGATTTATAATGTTTATCCAAGATATTTCCGTGTCACTGGTTCAGGTGACGTTAGACCTTTGGAAGAGGTAATCTTATTCCCACTTCTTTCCTCTTTTATTTGAAGTAACGTTTCTATTTGTTTCTTCCATCAATTATTGGTTATATGAAAACTTGAGAAAATAATGGCATATTGGCATTCTGCGGGTGACATCTGGAAGCTAACCATCTTTTGTAGTCCATTGATGTAGTTTTTCTAATAGAACAAAACTTAGGTATAGTTCTTTAGGTGCAGTTGATGTTGTTTTCTCATCAAAATTGGAGTTTTACCTTGGTATTATACACTTCCATTTAATGCAGATTTTATTAATATATATTTATATATATTACTGAAGTAAAACTCCAACTCTGATTAGAGAACAGTACCAATCACACTTAAGAAACTGTACTTAAGTTTTATTTTTCTAATATCATTGGAATTTTTCCTTCTAACTATTGATTATAAATTAGAAATTACTTCCTCCATCTCATAAGTGTCGTCTCAAGTTATTTTACACAGATTAGAAAAAGTTAATAAATAAATGAAAGAGAATAGTAATTTTACAAAATTAACCTTGTGATTAATCATTTTTACTAAAAAACGATACAGTACAATAATTACTTTCTACATAATATTATTAAGTATAAATAAAAAAGAGGTAATTAATATGACACTTATTTTAAAATTTATTTTTTCTTTTAATACGACACTTATTATGAGACTAAGAGAGTACTACTAAAAAATTAATTTGAAGTGATAGTCACGAAGGGAGGAAAGCTGGTGTTCATTTCATCGATGATTGTAATATGCTTTGCCTCGAATGCTCCAAAATTACTATTAGAAAATTCCAATTCAATTTTTCAGGATAATGCTGTCAGTGCTGATCTCATTATAAATCGTGAGCAATTTGAGTGGTGGGCCTTCCGAGATATTAATTCATCAAATTTAAGTGGATTTTGTGGAGGTTTGACGGGACCGATGGCAATCATAATATCTGAGGAGACACCACCACGTAAGTTGGCCATGGCATTATTTGTGTCCACGATTCATTTTTCTTTCCCTGATAATGCCTTGTACAACATTATTAATATTGTAATACTGCTTCAGAGGGTATTCTTGGCGACACACTCAGCAAGTTCAGCATATGGGGGCTTTACATAACTTTTGTTCTTGCTGTTGGACGTTTTATCAGACTCCAGTGCTCTGACTTAAGGATGAGAATTCCCTATGAGAACCTACCTTCCTGTGACAGGTACTGCAGACTTATTTCCTGAAGATGGCGATAACAATGATAAATTTTTTCCCCATTCTTCCATTGAGAATGTCCAGCCATTTAAACGTGACTGATGTCACTGAACACGCGTTATTCTACTAGAAGATTGGTAGTAACCCTATTTGTGATACATCATGCGGTTACTTATACTTCTTTTTTCATGCTTCTGGTGTAGATTGATAGCCATCTGTGAGGATATATATGCTGCTAGAGCGGAGGGTGAGCTTGGAATTGAAGAGGTTCTTTACTGGACTCTAGTGAAGATATACCGGTCCCCGCACATGCTACTTGAGTATACAAAACCTGATTAATTTTTCGGTGCACCATTTTCTGGTCACTAACAGCTAACCAGGTTCGATGCTCACATATGGTTTAACTGTCAGACATACTGAAGGAGCTCGGAGTCCGAAGCAGGCCGATGCAGGTTGATGCCTGCATGATAAGATTAATATTGCAACACTTCTGGTGCGGTATTCATTATGCAGTTATGAAACATTTCTCTGAACAGATTGGGGAGGTTGGCATCGTGATTCATGATTATACATGACATTGATGTTAATGATTATTTTGGGGGAAATCGTGTATACAATGTACAATACAGTCATTTCTAGAATATAGTGAAGCAAATTTGTATAGTTAACCTAGAAGACTGATATTCTGTTCTCCACCCCTTTTCTCACCTTTAAATCATAAAATAGCAAGTCCACCGAAAGCTAATTTGAAAATCAAAACATCGGTTTCATAATAGTATTGTTTACTTTAGTGCTGAACATAGATAATACCATGAGAGTCTTATTGTTCACCTTAGTGCTGAACATTATTTACTTTTTCAATGTTAGACCATTTCCAGAGGTTGCAAATTAATTAACAATAATGATTACATAGTTATCTACCAGTTTTTTTTTTTACTTTTCATCTTCACGATTCATTCAAAGTGGACCCTAATTCTGTAGTTCTCAAGTAATCAGTCTTATCCATTTGATATTAAATCAGGTACGAATGATACAAATAAAAATTAATAATAGCTATGTTTGAAAAAGATATTACAAATAATTCTCTTTAAATTTGGTCATTGCTCATTTAACTCGTATAATTCATGACTAGGAATTTGTGATAAGCTCTAGTTATCCCACACCTTTTAAAACAAACTAACATAATGCTCCCAAAATTTCTATTATCCCGCAGATGTATGCTACGCTAGTTGAATCAACCTCCCACAAAAGTCCATCTTAAAATCATTTCCTTGTCTAATTGTTTGTAGTGACTTAGTTTAATATGAATAATGTTTAAAGGAAGGCTTAATAAAGAGTAAGTTTTTAGACTTATACATGAAAAATGATTTATTTTTAACCAATGCTTGAGAATATTTTATAAATTCGTTTTTTTGCATATTTTAAAAATAATTTTGGTGCAATATTAGCAATACTTTTGGTCTTAATGCAAGAGTGCACGAGTTTTTAATATAAATCCATTCAATTAGGGGGACAAGTGCTGCTTACATTTTTCTTAACATGAGAGTTCATTATTTCTTCACTTTATTTATGGAATGATTCTAAGTCAATAAAAAATAAAATCAATGCAAGAAATCGAGTGCAGGTCGAGAGATTTTTTGCTGAAGTGAAATTATTCTCAACTGCTTTATCAAACAAATAGGGGGGTTTTAAGGAGTAATTAGCTACTCCCCTCACAAGGAGAAATCTGGATCACAAGGAGAGGCTACCAAGAAAATGGAAGTTAATAAAAATAACAGGGAAAAAAAAGACGAGGAAGCATGGTGGGAAACAAAATAATAGGGGTGTGCATAGAAGAATACAGTGCATATCTTTTCCGGTTTTCTGTTTACTTTTGAACCATACAAGACAGAAAATATCTGCTTAGGTGTGCGATTACATTTGAACAACACACTGAGAATATAGTTAAATATAATACAATGACACAACACAATTGTTTCGATGCCACCAGGTTTGGTTTTACCATGTATAATCTCTAAAGTAATATCCAACAAACCCGCCAGAATGACCATCTTTCACAACATGCAAACTTGAGATGATATTTTTCAAACTTCATCTTTGGCTATCTTAACTTTCTTGTTAGCAGAATCCTTCTGCTCAACAATCTCTGGGATGGTGTCTTGCATTATCTTTGGGGAAGAAAAATCAAAATCTGTAACAGATACACCTTCGAATTCTGGATTATCTTTTAGAAATGCTCCTATCTCGTTGCGGGTTCTCAGTTTTTTGCCTGCAGGTGTGATGTAGTAAGCGTCCAATTTGGAGTAATCTTTTCTAAGGACCAAGCTCCTCTTAAACCCTTGTGGTGTCTTCGGGAGGTTAGGCTTGTCAATGACCCACGTACGAGTGGAATCATACTCAATATCAGCAGGTTCATCACAGGAACTATTAGCCTTTGTGCTGCAAAGAAAAGGTTCCTCACTGACTTTACTTCTAATCTCTTCAAACTCTTCCTGCGTATCAATCACTCTCCATTTCAAGCAATTTTTGCACTGCGCAGCATATACATCAACTGAACCCTGACTTGAAAGTGTTCTCTGTCACAATAATTTGGCAGCAGTTTAGAAAGCAGCACACATTTAATTCTTCGATTAAACCTAATAACAATCAAATATTCCAGACTTCGCAAACATACAAACTGCATTTCAATTTTTAATCTTTAACCTTGCCTTAGTCTGTGACCAAGGTTATCAGTAACGGATAATGATTTATGGTAGTGAGCCAAAAATCCACCATAAACATACAGTGGACAGTGTGGCAGCCTATGGCAGAGGCCATGGTGGACAATTTTTTTTTAATGTGTATAAAATAAAATTAAAAATTAAAAAAAAAAAAAAAAAAAACAGCAAAAATAAATTAAAAATAGAATTTAAGGATGCATGACTTTGATTTTGTGTGCTTATACATTGTCCTATAAGTGAAAAAGAATTGGCAACAATGTTATAGGTTTAATAAAGAAAACAGAGAACAACGGAACAGAGAACATAATTCTGAAATTCTAAAAAACACAGAACTAAATTCCAAAATTTTGATTTTTGAAAAATAGAGCACAAAAACATTGATCAGATGAAGAACAAGAACAGACACAGACAGAAAAAAAGATGAAGAACATCTGAAGAAATGAATAAACAGAAAAGGATAAATGGAAGGAAGAAGGAAAAAACTGCTATGGGTTGCAGGATTTGTTCACTGGAAAAGCTTGCCAAAGCTCAAGTCGCCACGGTTCAGGTTGCCAGCAAGGATGGTGGCCTGAGACGGTTCCCTGGAGTTGTTTGACCGCAGCTTAGGAGGCTCACAAGAGAGAACACAAGTGAATCCTAAGTTTCCCTATGTGTCAACACTAACAAATGACTAATAGAGAAAGTACAGATACAAAATGTTTAAAGTCTCAAAAAAGCCTTAAAAAGAGTTTTCTAAAACAGAAGAAAAAAGAAATAGGGTGGGGGAAGTTCCTCCATGAGCATCACAAACCACTACAAAGCTATGGCCATGGCAGTTTGGTGGACAGCACTATACATCGGGAAATAACGGATGGCAAATGGCAAAGGGATCCAAAAACATCATGTTATCATATGCCTTCATGGTGGTGCCATAAAGGTAATTTGATAACATTGTGATTCTATTAGCTTCCTTCCTTTCAATGGCAAAAACAGATAATAACCATTTACACTGTCAACCAATTAGATATTGTCATGTATCATGTATAGTTATTTTGTCGAGTTTTACAAACTCTACCTTAGAAGTCATCCCTAACATGATTTCTGATTGGTTGATAGAGTCAATTTTGAGTTAACTTATATTTTAAATACTTACATGTAACAGTAGCAAAACAATTTAAACACTAAACATTCATTGATAATGCAAATCTTAGTGTATCAAAGTTTATCGAGCAAATACTAATTAATAACTAAGCTACTAGGCAATCCTGAACGAACCCAATCAACACAGCACATTAAAAATCTTTTTATTTCCTTGGGACAAGTCAATTGGGAATTTTTCTTTCCATAGATATAAATTCCAGAAGCAAAACTCAAAGCTGCATGTTTAAGGGATCCGAACCCTCCCCACTAACTTTAAATTTCAGATACAAATTAAACACGATGAAGTGCAACTTCATTTTTTTAAAAAACAAAGAAGCACACCCATTGCATAACAGACAACATAATATGATTCAGCTACAATACAAGGCAAAGAAACCCAACTGACCGAGAAACAAGCAATTAATTACTGTGAATCCATAAAAAGTGAAGAAAAAATGAATCAAGCAACAAAGTCCAAAAGCAGGGGATCTGGTGCACGGAAAAACCCTAATTGCAAAATTATTAGAAAATAAAAAAGAGGAATTTGTGTTGAGAAAAAGACGAAACCTTAGAAGAGGAAGGCGTTTTAGAGATTTCTTGACCACCCTTCATCATATCTCATATCATACATTCACTTAACTTGATTCCCTTTCTCCTCTCTACCATGTCAATTTTTTTCATTTCACCATCCCAAATATCATCTAAGCTGAGTTTATTAAATAAACCAAAAGAAAAAGTGCATTAATTAATATTCCATCATTTTTGTTTCACTAACCTACACTCGTTGAAAGTTAATTTTGATGAATTTGTGATTTAAAAATTACTGATTTATATATTTTGTAACTTTCAGGTGAGTTTAAGTTATTTTTGAAATTGCGCTGACTCATTCTAATATTTTGTAAATTTTCAAAATAATGTTTTTTTAATGATTCTTTATATATTTTGTAACTTTCAGGTGGGGAAATGTCAAACACAAGTTGAAGAATTTGTTTAAAATATCATGTTTGTTATATTTTTTTTTTATATAACTTTTGTTAATATTTTATTAAAAATTACTAGCAAAATGGATCAAACAATAGCGTAAAAACTAACCTATAATCATTTACTTTTTTAACAATGGCATTTTAGAAAGTCATATATATATATAGATGATATTTAATCTTTAATCTAGATTAATATATATATATATATATATATAAGTGAATATATTATGTTAATTATATTTTAAAGATTAAATATCATCTAAATTAATATAAAATTATATATATATATAGTTCTGAGAATATTAATACTGTTGAATAATTGAATCATATTTTGTTCTTCATATCATTTGAATATCCTCTAAAAACTTGGATTTTCCTGAAAATAAATTTAGTATCCCAAGCCCAGTTCATTGTGGGTAGTTTTAGCGTTGGTAAGCCGGTAAGTGGTAGTAAGTCCTGAGAAAAAGCAGTAAAACCCGTAGGTGTTCCCGTTAGAAAACTACTTGTGTGATAGGTTAGAAAACTACTTGTGTGATAGGATGGAAAGGATAATAAAAATATTTAAGGGAAAAGAAAAGTTTGAAGAAGATATGAAAAATGATGAAGAAAACAATATGAATCAATTGATGCAACATGAATTAATAATCCCAGAAATAGAAAACCAGTTGAATAAGTAGACCCTTCCTAAGTTAAATTTTTTTGAATATTTATGCAAAAGATTGGACAGATAAATTTAATACAGAATATATAATAAAAATTGTAGATAAAGAAATTGAACTTAAAACAAGTCATGAACAAATTTCATTAATAACTAAAACCTTAATAGCTGAACATATAAAAAATTATAAGTATATGCATATAGGATCAATACAAATAGCAATAAAACCCCTGTTCAGATTAGGAATGGATACTCCTATGTTTGTAGCATTAAGAGATAATAGACCAACTGAACTTGAAAATCAGATTTTGACTATGTTTGAAACTAATTTACATCAAGGACCCGTATATATTAATAATTATCCAAATTATTCAATAGCTCTTAAAAGCTTTCATAATACTGATAATAATCTAATATTGGATGTTAAAATTCTTGAAAATAAATGGAATAAAAATTCATACCCAGTAGCAATAGTATACAGAATATATTATAAAGTAATGAAAACTCATTTGGCTCCCAAAGCCTTATTAATGTCCCCTAAAGATGAAACAACCATGTTACTAATAAATCCAGAAAAAATTAGTGCACTAATACCAAAAACATTGAAACATAATGAAATAACAACTGGATTAAAATGGAGAATAGAAGATATTTTAAAACCAGACCCTCCAGACCCAGTAGAAATAGAAGAAATAATTGAATATAAATCAGGAACAGTAGAAGTTTCTTCTATATAATTTAAGAGTAAATTTTTTAAATTTAATGATAAATTTTAAAAAAATAATTAAAAATTATTAAAAGATATGATAATTAATAAAAGTTATATTAATATTATTTAAATTATTTATATATATATATATTAAAATCATTTTTGCTTATATAAATTTTTTTAATTCATATTAATATGAAAATTAAATAAGCATTTAAAATTTGAAAATTTTGAATTCATTTATCCAAACAATTCATTTAATGAATGATAGAAAAATAAATCAAAATAATTCAATTTCTAAAGATTTAAAATTCCTTAAAAATTTTAAAATTTTCATCCGAACAACCTTAAAAAAATTAAGGTTTAAATAATTTCAATGATAATGTTGATTATTGGCGTAAAGTATATAAAAAAATCTTTTTGTAAACTTAATATATGATGATAAATTAGTGAAGTCCAATTTTAATAATTATTTCTATTTGATTTTCTAATATTTCTATTCTCTATCGATAAGTGTTTAATAAAAAGTTTAAAAGATAGTTTTGCATTTAAATGCAATATTTTATGATTCTTTAATTTACTTTATGCTAAACCAATTTTCAATAAATTAAATTTTCATTCTTTTGAATTTAAGTTAATGTATTAAGTTTATTGTTATATATTACACAAATTTCTTTGAGAGAAAATCTTTTAATTCAAAAATATTACAACACGATATCATACACTTTGATTTGTTAACATATTGAAACACCATTCAATGGTTAACAAAAGTCATACACCATAAACCACCTGTAGATATAGTCTATGGTATTTTAAAACATTTTATTAGAAAAAGAAAAAAAAATAAAAATAAAAACAAAGACAAAGACAAACAAAGAACACATCAATGGAGGCTATAAAGCTTGGGCAATGCTCTCAACAAATTCCTCCACCTTCAAAGCCACTGATGAAGGAATGGATAAACATCAGTGACAACATTTGGGAATAAGTTATTGGGTTCATAGACCCTGTTGCTGCGAAAGGAGCACACAAATTTGATAGACATTAATCCTTTTAGAAATGAGTATCAAGATGGTGCTAGATTGTGACCTAAATGCTTTACTATAGATTTTTTTAATAATAAAAATTATTACAATGATGATTCGAATATAAAGTCTTGTATATTTATCTTAATTCTCACTGCTAGATCAACATTCAATGTTTTATTAAGAAGTGTTCTCTATAAACTCTAGCTATAATTTACAATGATTTAAGTTATTAATAAATGCACTATTAACACTAGTAATAAAAACATATAAGAATAAGTTTCTATTTTTAGAAACTATTATAAAGACCACCGGAGAGATAAGTGCATATTAACCCTTCTCTAATATTTATTCACCTCAATTTAATTTTATTTCAAGAATAGGTGATACATTAGTATTTTTAGTTTTGCATTATCCAAGTCAATAATCTACTACGTAAATTTTATGACTATAGTTACTTATCCTAAAAAATAAAATAAAAAATTATCATATAATATATAAATTAAATACACGTCTTTGATAAAATTTAATAAATCTATTCGCAAAAGAACATTAAATATATCCAAATACAGTGATTGTCGATATATTAAATTAAAATAATTAAAATTCAATAATAATTATAGTTCTTGCAATTTGAATCGATGATGACATCATGATACTAAATTATGAGAAAATATAGTAAGTTGTATAGACTAAACGTTTATTATGTATAAATAAAATTTATAATAAATTATATAATCCTTTTTCATCTTACCCTTCCACACTATAAATAAAAAACATCAAAACAATCTTGTACATATCTTGTATTGCACCACCCCACAATATTCTGAGTCTGAGTTTAACCCCCTACAGTTTCTATGGACAAAAACAAAAACAATTCAAACTATTCTATATGCAGGAAAATCCGTCAAGCACTTACAAGCAATCCTGCAATCCAAGCCGTTCAACGCATCTCAAGCTTCAATCAAAAACCTGAACCCGTTACAAAACGTCCAAATTCTCCACCACCCAACACTAATATTAGCATCAAAAACAAACCCCCACCACATCATAAGGCTCGCAAAGAAGAATCAGGTGCAATCCCCGTCAGTGCAGCAAAAGCTGCTTCATCAGGAAGACCAATCACACGTCAACCTCATCCACAGCATGTTCCCATGCAAGGGAAACAACACCAACATGGTCACGTAGTGGTGCAAGCTGAGCCACAAGGTAAGAAACAAATGGATATAAATGAACATTTCAAAGTGTTCATTGAAAATACGAGGGAGAAAATGATGAGAAGCATGACAAACATTGGTTGGGCTCAGAGCAACCACCCTGCGCCTGCACCGGATCAAGAAGTCCACGGTAGCAACAAAAACGAAAGCCATTATTCGGACTTTATTCAGCGTGTTAGGAAGAAGCTCAGGGCTACAACAGCTGTTCGAAAGTCTGGTTCCTTGAAGGAAAATTAAGGCTTGGAATAGATTATATATATTCAACTCACAAAGAAGGTTGATTAATTACTAATTAGTATTATTTGCTGGTGTGGTGTTGGTAAAGTATATATTGTGCATCTAATTCTAATCTTTGGTTGCTGTTGAGTGGGGATAAAAATAAGGCCATTCCTTACCAGGGTATGCAAGCATCATATTTCTTTACTGTTTGTAGTGTATACCAGAAAAATTGCTCTTACTATTTGTCCATTTTTCTTTTATTTTACAGTAGTCTTTATGCACTACAAGAAAAATTGTTATTATTTATGAAAATTTTTTCATAAATAATATGTTTTTATCTATAGAAAATTACCTACGAAATTTTTTCCATAAATAATATTTTGTTACTTATGAAAAATTATCTACAGAATTTTTTTCCTAAGTAATATTTTGTTACCTACGAAAAAAATTACATATATCTATGGAAAAAATTCCGTATGTAATGTTTTGTTACCTACGGAAATTATTTACAAATTTTTTTTCCGTAGGTAATATTTAATATTTTTTTTTCTCACATTTTTTATTATTTTTTTTGTGTGTTTCTTTTAATATAGTATAGAAATGAAATGCATACATTATTTTTCTTTTAATATTTTAAAGTTTAATATTAGTAATAATTTATTTTTTTAAAAAAATTTATAATAAAATATATCTAAATAGAATATAAATTTATCTTTCAAAAAACATATGAATTTATCTTGTATGTAAGATGTATTAGAATATATAAATAAATATAATTATCATTTTATAACTTAATTTTTGAGTTATCAGATCACATATTATTGAATAATTTACAATGTTAAATTTTATAAAATCTTGTACATATCTTGTATTGCACCACCCCACAATATTCTGAGTCTGAGTTTAACCCCCTACAGTTTCTATGGACAAAAACAAAAACAATTCAAACTATTCTATTTATTTTTAATTATTGGTAATTTATTTGAAAATATTAATAAAATTTAAAAATAAATATAATAAATGAAAATTAAAATAAATAAATAAATAATTTAAAAAAAAAACTCTAAAGCTATGTTGTTGAAGTAAAACATCTATAAACCTTATTCTTAAAAAGTAAATTTTTAAAAAAACTTTTGTGTAAAATAATTATTCTTATTTAATATATATAGATAGATATAGTCTTGATAAAATAATAGAATGGGGCATTTATGGATATACTTTTGCATGTGTTTTGTGGTATTGGTTTGCAGGTTTTTTTTAGGATTTGTATCTTGGTATATGCTAAGATGCCTTATGTCTAAGATTCTTTGATTTCTTGGTGCTTTATGCTCTTTTCATCTACTTTCTTTAGCATTTCTTGTGTTCCTTATATATAAATACATTTTATCTTTTGCCGATAAAAAAAGAAATGGAACATTTATGGAGAGAATGAAAATAAGGACAATTGACATCTAAATATAATTTCATGTATATTAGTTGGAGGTCTAATTATCATCTCTAGAGCAATAATAGAAATCCTCAATTAAAAGAAAATTCACATATAGAAATACAAATAAAGTTCTATTCGATAAATACAGTGATCTATAATGGAATTGCGGTATAAAAGTTGTTTTACACTTTCTGCATATATTTATTTTTCTCTAAAAATAAACCCCCTTTCCAAAACTAGCATTTCTTGAGAAATTATCTGGACAAATCCAATGCACTTATGCACTCAAAAAGATTGAATGTTTTTGGTTTTTATTAGTATTTTAATATGTAGAATGTAGAAGTTAAATATTTATTATATAATTAAAATAAAACAAATTAATAAATAAAATATTATATTTAAATATATAAATTATTTATAATTTAAATAAATAAATATTTTAAAGATATAAATTATATTTAGATTTATGATAAATTATTTATATTGTAATACAAGATTATTTTTATTTATAGATAATTTATTTTAAAATATTAAAATTTATTTCATAAATAAATATGATGAATAAAATAAAAATTAAATTATATATGAAGTTAAAAGAATTCGTAAAAATCCTTTTATCAAAAAAAAAATTCCTAAAAATAATTTTGTACAAAATAAACATTCATATTTTATATATAGAGATCGATGTACTAATGTTTTTATTTAACACTTAAAGTTAAATTCTTATCTTTTGGATTGTGCTATCAGTTATTAATTTCCTCAATTTACATGTTAGCTAAAATATAAACAACAATAATAATATAAATTATATTTTTAGTCGTTTATTCATTTTTAAATTTAGTTTGGTCATTTATCTTTTAAAAAATCAATTTAATCCTTTATATTTATAAAATGACTCAAAATGATCCTTTTCATTAAGTCCCTAGTGGTCAATATTAAAAATATTCAAGTTGGCCATGTTGACATAATTTATGATACAACAAAGAACTAAATCGAATCTTGTCAAAAACATGAAAGACCCAAATGTAGGGATGTAAAAAAATTGTACTTATGGATATCTGTGAATAAAATCTACTACGATAGAAAATGAATATTGTATATGGGTACTCGTGAGTAACAAGTGTAACAACTTGGCTGATCACTACACTTTCTACAATTCAACTACTACACAATGGAAGAATAAACAACATACATTTGACTTAAGATTTATCATCCTGTTAATAACTAATATCTTGTACATAAACGTTATATACAAAATATTGTATAAATGTAAAATAAACCTAAGTGTTGGTTGGCATTTATACAAGGTTTGACTACATCAAAGTAGTCATCAACAAAACTTAGTCACCTCTAGTGTGACTAAGACTAACTGCCAACTGCAAAAGTTATCTTGTTAATCATGTATTGCTCTTATACCAAGTATGACCATTGCAATTTCGCTCACAAGGAAAATATAAGATAAGCTTGTGAAAAGAATTCAACATATAATCAAAATTAAACAACTTTTAGCAAAATAACACATAAACCACACCATTACGTCAAAATATAACAATTCATAACATGGCAATAATCTCAGCATGACAACTTAATCAACTTTAACACATTCAACACAACAACACATTTATTACATCTAATGCACCATCGCGCATATTAATTATGGGAATCTCCTACAACACAAGGTGAGTAGTTTAAGTGGTTAGACCCTACCGAATTACAACATGTGACCTATATCAATTAGGTCAACTAATAACTCAATTTGATTTCTTAGGTTTGTCACTTAAATTAGGAGGTTTGATAGTACTGTCAAGGTAGAACAATTTGAGTATGAGCCTGCCACGACATTAGCTTGCATCATTGAGCCATTTATGATATTAGTTCATCAACTACCCTCCAAGTAATATGTCCCTTCAATACTACGTTAGAAACTGAGTCTTTGACTTGGTACTTTACTCACTTTATACAAGTGTGTATCGACCTTGCTCACAAACAAATATCACATAAATCCTAGAGGAGACAACATACAACTTATCATTCAACAGTCAACTCACGTACTAAAGGTTTTTCAACACTCAGGCTCTTAGAGCACCGTATCTCATATTCCCATAATGATAATGGGATATTTATTAGTTTTTGAAGTCATCACTTACTCTCCTCTAGTTTTTATGTGTCTTTACACAGGATATGTATCTCAACCACATGCTTGATAGCTTAACAACGTATCAACTTTAAATAACTCAACACATGTAACTTTTACAACCTGATCATATATCAACTCACAACTTACCACACATAGATTTTCTATCATGTATCATCATCCATACAATTTATTGAGCATCGTTTAACTATTGAAACAACTTAAACAACAACTTTTCTTCATGCAACTCATGTTTGAATTTTGATGTCACTCATTAGGCGCTCGACACCATTAAGCATTAAGATAGAGAGCTCTTTATCTCATTCATGCCTGGCGCAAAACCATCTACACCTAACATGATTGAGGCAAAGAGTCTCCCATATTCTCGTGCCTAGCATGGAAACATCCACACCTGATTCCATTCAAGCAAAGGGCTATCTACATGATTCATGCCCAGTGGAACACATTAGCCCTCAACGAGAATCTAAACAGAGACGAGTCTCTTTTCTCACGCCTGATGTTGTTCAACTCACATCCAACGTGATTCCAACCCAAGATAATTCTCTATCCTCATGTCTGATGCCATGATTCTCTGCTCGACATAAGTGAGACAAAGACCTCTCTTTGGAGTCACACTCGGTACCTTGAAGGCATGCCTAATGTGATATCAAATTTTGTACTTGTGCAGAAGCTGATTTTGACAATTCCACTTGAAATTCAAAAATCTCAACAATATGCATTGCATAATAAAACATTTATATAGCATATACAACATGATTTCATCATTAAAAACAATATACAACCATGGATCACCCTAAAATCACAAAATTCTCACAAGGCACCATTAAGAACCAAAGACTCTACAACTCATCACTACCTCTTCATTCAAAATTTAGGACTCAACAACTATATGAGGTTGAAACAACATGATGTAACATGTAACCCATGATGACACAAGCTTCCCTCACCTCTTGGAGAATCAAATCCATAAGAGGATAAGGGGAAGAAGATGACTTCGCACACCATTAACTTGAAATTCAAACCTCAGAAGTTTGAATCTTCACCACCACTGACTAGAATTAGTTGGGAAATAGAAGAAAAGGAAGATTTCTTAATGAGAAGGGAGAATGAAGAAGGAAAAAGGAGATCACTTTCTCTTTAGCTTCTTTCTACAGTTTTGAAATTTTAAATTATGAAGCTCACAACTTAAAAACTACCTTTTATACATTGAGTTGACTCTACTTATCTCTGATCCAACCTTCCAAAAACCAATTTGCTCTCAAGGTCCCTTGACCCAAGATTCTCAACAATGACTAACGCCTAAACAACATTTTCAAAAAATCAATATAAAAATCCATAAATTATCATTGTTACGGTAGATACAAATATTTTCTATACTCCCATGTTAACAACTTAGATATAGGTATCATAGTATTTGTATCCACGAGTATTCACTAATATTAATTACATAATGACATATTAAATTTATATAAATTTATGAGAATAAAGTACTTTAAAAATTAAATTTAGTTTTAAAATCAAAGAATCTTGATTAATAAAATTATGTATAATATATGAATAATTTAAGTTTTGACTTTTAAACTATTATTTTTAAAGAAATTATTAGAATAAATAAAAATTATTCTTAAAATATTTTTATAAAATAATTTTTTAAAATAAATATTCATATATATATATATATATATATATATCTACAAATATTAAAAAAATATATAAATACCTACTTAATAAATAACCACATAAATATAAAGACAGGTATATAACGAATATTTATTTGATGGAACAAGTAATAAAAACTACTACCTGTATCCGTCTTGTTGACATCCTAACCCAAATAGACCTATTTGTAATCATAAAAAATCAAATTGAACCTAAAAACCACCAGCTGCATTAACTCAACTTCATGCACCACGTCAAATACAACTGATTACACTTAAGGAGAAGAGAATCAAACCAACAAGGTACCAAAGTCTCTAATTTTATTTTGTAAATTCTTTGTCCAACTTTTGTTTAGACTAATTTTATCCATCTGATAGGATATGCATTTTTTTTTGTGAATTGATTTGAAGTAGTTGCTTTTTTAGTGACTTTAACAAATAGAACTTAATTTGTAATGTGGTTGTTGCCACATAAACTTTAACTTCACAAAGTAATATATAATTCATTTTCAATACCACTTTATGAAATCATGCTAATATATAATTATATTTTCATCATTTATCTTTTCAAATATTGTTCAATTTGATTCTTTATGTTTTTAAATAAATTCAATATGGTTCTTCATATTTTTAATAAGGTTCAATTTGATTTTTCATAATATTAAAATCCATGTCAATGTGTAATTTTACCCGTCAACTC
Organism: Cajanus cajan; assembly: GCF_000340665.2. Taxonomy (NCBI): domain Eukaryota; kingdom Viridiplantae; phylum Streptophyta; class Magnoliopsida; order Fabales; family Fabaceae; genus Cajanus; species Cajanus cajan. Next base: position 24,736,394 of record NC_033806.1, on the reverse strand, counting down.
AAACTTTTTGACACTGACTATTAGGGACTTGATTAAAAGGACCATTTTGAATTGTTTTATAGACATAAAGGACTGAATTGACTTTTTCAAAAAGATAAAAAATTAAACTAAATATAAAAAATAAAATAAAAGACTAAAGTGTAATTTAGCTTAATAATAAAAACACCAATTATAATTACAACAACAATAAAAAAGAGCCCAAATTTAGGTGAAGGTAGACTTATATTCCTAAGGGTGACAATTTTTTACCAATAAAAAACTACTATTATAATAATAATAATAATAATAATAATAATAATAATAATAATATCTTTAAAAGAAATAAATAATAATAATAATAATAATAATAATAATAAAATCCAAATTCAGGTAAAAGTTAAGTTATATTCTTAGGGATGACATTTATAGAAAATATTACAGCAATGATACTAATATTTATATTTAACATTTTGTGCATACAATCTCAATATATTTTCAGACCAACTCTAATAATTCTTGAGGGATGATCATTTACTTAGTTTCATTTATTTCTATTATATGTATTTAAATTATTTATTTCAAAAGAATGTCTATAATACTTTCTTCAGTGTGCATATGTGTGTGTATATATATATATATATATATTGTTTAAGGTTTTTGCACATTTTTTAAAAACTAGCTCTAGTCTTAATTATAAGCAATAATTTACAATTTTTAAAGTTATTAGGGGTAATTTTTTATGCCCTTAATTTATTGTAATCTTTATTTCCCATGCATGCATTTACTTCCTATATTCGTTGGATTATGAACATTGACATTAAATATAACAATCACTTAAAACAAATGGCATATTTGAGATAAAAATTAAGTCTATTGTAGAATTAATAAAAAATAACTAAATGATCTATTTTTCTTGATCTTTATAATTTGTCATATATTGTTTATAATTAAGATTGGGGTAGTATTTAATATTAGTATATTAAATTTAAAATATTATCATTTAATAACTTTAACAAGAACATGATGAAATTGGAATAACAATTATTAAGTAGGGGTATATACAAATAATGTTAATTAACATTATTTAAAATGTGTAGAACATAAAAATAAATGGAACAAAAGAGTCTAAAACATAAAAATAAAATAAAATAATGAATTGGAGGGAATGTGTATTTTTCAGATTAGTAAGAGCATTTCTAATGAAAATTATTTAATAATTAAATATTATTTTTATTTGTTTTATGTGATTTGTGACACTTAAAATTAGAGAGAATTGTTTATATAAATAACTATTCCACATGAATTGTTAAACATTTGTGTGTACATTTAAGAGATAAAATATGAGGTACCCAAGAAAAGAAAAAAATATTTGTGAACTAAGCAACTTATTGATAAAAACTTGTATTGAAGTGAAAAATATGAGTTGTTTAAAATTGTGACATTCATAAACTCATTTAAAAAGATAAAATAATTTGCTTATTTGAATTCATGCTAAATGTTATAATGGATCTTAAATTTTTAATTGTAGCCACATAGGAAATAGGATCCTAATCTATTCGAGTTAGCATTAAATATTTGAAATAAAGAGAGAAAGAAAATAAAGGTTTAAAAACTGAAAAATATATTTAATTATTTATACAAATCATAAATAATAGGCGAATCATTTAAGTCATTACCATAAATTACATTAAATATTAAAGACTTAATAAGAGTCTAGTTCAATTGATTGGACGATATGTAAGAATTACTATAAATTTATATAGTTTATAGATGAATAAAAAATTAAGAATTATTTAATAATTCATTTCAAAATATATAATTTTTTTTAAGAATACTAAGATTGTTTCTTTTTGATAAATCAAAGTATCCCTGGTTAAAAGTTAAGGACCTCTCTCATTTTTTTTCATACACATTGAAAAAATATTAAACTTTAGACTATATACTTAAAATACAAGATGATATACCAACTATGTCACACCTTATTAATAAAGATTGTTTGGTTAAGTGCCGGGGAAAGTATTTTTTTAAAATAAAATGTAAAATTCTTATAATATAAATAAAAAATAGGTGAGTTTTATTCCTGTAAATAAGTTCACTTAATTTGATTTGTATTAGTGAGAGCTCAATTTAAAGTCTCGGAAAAAATGTAAATGATATTAATTGCAGTATTAAATTAAATGCATTCTTGAAATTATATGAATTACATATTTTCATAAAAACTTTTCATTAATTTTCTACTTTACAAAAATTCATTTAATTTTATTTAATATTTACTCATTTTATATTTAAAAAGGAAAATTTAATAACTATTTACTTTCAATATAAATTTTCTTTTTTTTTTCAATGGTTGATATCGCTTTTAAATTAATTATTATAAAAGTCAATGATTTAATATCAATTTATAATAAATAAAATAATATGATATTATAAAATTATTTATAAATTATAACATTGTAAAGTCAAAAGTAATTAAAAGGTTTTAATAATCTAATTTGAAGAAGGGGTAGGTGAATAGTATTCCTATTGCTAGACCTAGGGTGGGTTGGGTATAAAAGAGGAATTGGGTTAACACTTAACTGTAAGCAAGCTTAAGTAGTTAGCAATAGCAATAGCCGCTTATTATTATTATTACGCATAAAAGAGCATCATTCCAAAACCCAGAACCCCAAAACACAGGACAAGTGTTCACTCACTCTACACTCCACAGACACAGTATAAGCATCACACTCACTCACACTCACACTCACACTCACACTCCCCAACCTAAATTAATTTCCGCCTCTGTAACGTTCCCATGGAAACAATGCGTGCGTCAGGTACATTTCCTTCCCATGCCCATTCCAAATTTAACTTCTTTTTGACTTTTTTTTTACTGTCTTCAATGACCCATTTCTGTGTGCCTTGTTTGGATGGTTTTTCTTGCATCGGTTATGTTTTTCCTGTGATGGGTTGTCAGTGTTTTATTGGCATGTGCCTGCACTTGCCTTCCATTCACCGTCTCAGCTTTGACTATATAGCCTTTGCACACAAACTGTTTGTTTAAAAGACTTTCATTTCTAACAAGTTCTGATTTCCGAGTTTCAGACACAGGAAATTCCTCATTTTGCTCTCAGTCTTGCGGTTCTTGGCCAAGGTATGCTTTTCTTGTCCTTCTCTTGTTAGATTGGAGTCCATTTTTTTTTTTGTTTTTCATGCGAAAGTGAAATTTATTAATTTTTAATTTCTAATGACCATTTGATGTTATTCAAAGGGTTCTGTTTGAGTTGGTGTTGATTTTGCGTGGATTTCGTTCCCAATTTTATTGTGTTAATGTTTTCTTTGAATTCCCCCTCGCCCAACCTCATGACCAATTTCTTAATCCCCCATTCATGCGTGTTTTTGAACCTATGGTTTGTTTAATTGTAGATAGAGATTTGATAGGCAAAGGTTTTGTGGGTTTCAGTGTACTTGTTGCTGAAATGGATAAAACGGCTGATGGCGAGGACAGACAGGATAAAGGGTGTAAGAACAAGAGAAAATTAACTCATCCTTCTATACTTCCTGCTAGTTTTCCATCCTCTCTGACTGAGTTCCCTCGGTATGAATTATCTGATTCACAAAATGGCTTAAATGAATTTAGTTCATCAGTGTTGTGGCCAGATTTGTTTAAAGATGAAGAACCTGAACTGTATATGCACGAGCTTGTGGATTGGAATGATCCTATTGCAAGCCAGCTTGAGGAATTACTGTTGTCCAATTTGCAAGCAATTTTCCATGGTGCACTTAAGCAGGTTGTTGAATTAGGCTTTGATGAAAAATTGGTCGAGATGTCCCTTTCTAGGAAGGCCCTATACATGGAGGAAGGAGACCCTGTCTCAAATATTGTACGTGAGACGGTGAATGTTTTGAAGGGGAAAGATGAAATTATTACAGATTTTGTATTTGATAAATTTCAGCACTTGCTGCATTACACTATGGTGGAGATGATCAGTGTAGTTCGTGAAGTCAGACCCTCCTTGACTGTTGGTGAAGCAATGTGGCTTTTGCTGATATGCGACTTGAACCTTTCACTGGCCTGTGCAGTGGAAGATCGTCCAACTGTTGTTTGTAATGGGGAAAACACTGTCAGTTCTTCCGTTCCCCAATCTAAGTCAGAGGTCCGAAGCTCTGATATTAATTCAAATTGCAGTTCACCAACTTTCCAGAAGGACTTGTCTGCCAATCACCAGAATCAGAAGTTTGAAGAACCTAAGTTTGGAAGTTTCCTTAATCCACCCAAGAATCAAAATCCTCATGCTTCAGGAGGTGTAAAACTTAAGGCGGAGAATGTTTCATTGTCAATTAATGCAGAGAAGTCCTCTGGAACTCCAGGGATTCCTCCTCATGAATGTAAAGGATCTTGTTCTAAGCGACATAACAGAAAAGAAATATCAGCACTTAGGCAGAAATTCCTTCACATGGAGAAAACTTACAGGACTTGTGGAAAAGGGGGTTTTAAATCAGGGAAGATTGCAAGTGTTGGTGGTTTGGTTGTTGAAAAAAGACTGAAGCCACCATCTGAAATTCCTAATCAGCAAATGAAATCTGTCTCCTCAAATATGATAAGCACAAAAGGAGTTCATTCAACTGATGTAATGTGCCATGTTTCAATCAATGATGCATCTGCTTTACCTGCACGAAATAGCTCTGGAACATTACCTGCAAAGGATACAATATCTACTTCTCCCATGGTGAATGCAAATACTTCAACAACAGGCAATACGTCCAAACCAAAATCTGATCTAAGCTTTTCTGTCAAAATTCTGGATTACTGCGCTGGCATTCCTTTTGATGAGGCTTTGGGTAAGTATGTCCCGCGAGATGAGAAGGATGGGCTAATTTTGAAGTTAATATCTCGAGTGCAAGAATTGCAGAATGAGCTAAAAGGCTGGAACAACTGGACAAACCAGAAAGTTATGCAGGTTACCAATAAGCTTTGCAAACTACAGGGTGAGTTTAAAACTCTTAGGAAGGAGAAGCAAGATGTTGAACTGTTGAAAAAAGATAAGAAAATTGTGGAGGAGAATGCTGTGAAGAGGATATCTGAGATGGAGAATGCCATGGAAAATACTAAAAGGCAAATTGAGGGTGCGGCTTCTACTACTCTTGTGCTAGAGACAGAAAACTCCTTGCTAAAGAAGGAGCTGGATGCTGCTAAGTTGTGGGTTGTAAAGTCAATGACAAGCCATCAACAAGCACTGGAGAGAGAGCAGCTGGCTCTTAAACAGGCCCAGGCATGGGAAAGCCAGAACAGTTTGCTTCGAGATGAGCTTGAGAGAGAGAAGCACAAATTATTTAATCTGCAACAGGAGCTACACAAAGAGAAGAATCTTCAAGCCAAGGTTGAGGTAAGTGACAAATAAGTGACTACTTGATGACAAATAATATCAAGATATGTTTAGTGTATAATATGTGGATTTTACTTTTATAAATTTTCAACATCTATCTTGAGCGTCTTTGCCTTTTGATGATCTCTGCTCTGGCAGTCTTACACTAAATCTTATACGCCCACTGTTGGACATGTTGGACATGCATATAAGCACCTTGAACACATAGATACTTAAGTTTGACCTTCCAAACACTTTAAAATAAATAATTTTTTTAATTTACATATAGGAGGTTCGAGGTTGACAGTTATAACCATATACTGGCAACATGGGAGAGATGCTAATTTGTGCTATCTGAATGATGTTCCTTCAGTCTTCTGTTGAAAAGTACTAATTGTAAATCACCATAAATTGTTGCTTTCATCTTATTAATTCTCAATCTATTAAAATGAATTCAACCAGTGCTTTGAATTCCTTTTGATTTGTTCAAAGGATAAGTGAACCGTCTATAATCTACCACACAAGCCTTCTTTTGCATTTTTTGGTATGCGTGTGTGTGCATACAAATAGGAGATGTATTAAATAAGAGGGCTAGTTTATACATGAGTCAGAGACAATATTAATCACTAAATCTTACCATGAATGATCAAGATTAAAATACAAAGTTATATGACTGTTTAAGTGGTAATGTCGCATGTGACTTGGTATCTTTTAATCTTACTGTCTATGATAATTTTATGGCTAAATTTGCTCCCCTTGTATTAAAATAGCCTTCTCAATAAATATATCTCCCGTGTGTTTGTGTACATACATATACAAGTACCTTGTTTAAATAATAGTTTTTCTGTTCTGGTCTCGTTGTTTAAAATTGGTTCTCAAGCATCTTATAATGCCTACTTCTGTACTATAATTGGTGGAAATGTTACAGGGTAGATTGGCAAAAGAGAGAGCTGCGAAAGAAAAGCTACTTGCACAGGTTGCATCCATTAAAAAGGTGAGAGAACAACTTGAACAGCGCATGAAATCTGAGGAGGATATGATTAGAAAGAAGGCAGCTACTGATCTGCAGAAATATGTGGAAGATATTGGAAAGCTAGAGAAAGAGTTGGTTGACTTGAAACTAAAATCTGATTCTGAAAAGATAGCTGCACTTCGTAGGTGTGTTGAAGAAAGGAATGATAGTTTCTCAAGAACCAGCAAGAGTACTCCAAACATGAAGGGAATTAAGACATCTGATACGTCCCAAACAGTGGTGAGTTGCCAAGACAAAGTGGCTGCTAGAAGTTTGAGGCAGGAGCAGGAGTGTGTCATGTGCCTATCAGAGGAGATGTCAGTAGTTTTTCTGCCATGTAAACATCAGGTTGTGTGTCCTGAATGCAATGAGCTCCATGAGAAGCAAGGGATGAAGGACTGCCCTTCATGTAGGACCCCAATCCAACGTAGGATTCATGCTAGATTTGCTCGCCATTAGAGACAGTATAGACTTTCCTGAATGGATGGGAATCGTAAAGAAGTACATCATGTGTTTCCCCCTTCCCTTCCAAAAGCAAAAGGAAATAAACAAGAAAGAAAAACAGAATAGAGAAAGTAGTTTTTCTGCCATGTAAACATCAGGTTGTGTGTCCTGAATGCAATGAGCTCCATGAGAAGCAAGGGATGAAGGACTGCCCTTCATGTAGGACCCCAATCCAACGTAGGATTCATGCTAGATTTGCTCGCCATTAGAGACAGTATAGACTTTCCTGAATGGATGGGAATCGTAAAGAAGTACATCATGTGTTTCCCCCTTCCCTTCCAAAAGCAAAAGGAAATAAACAAGAAAGAAAAACAGAATAGAGAAAGAAAGAACTGTCCTTAGAGACAGTTGAGAGTGTAAAGACCCTTTATGCTTTTATATTTGGAAACATAAATCAGCACAATGAGTTTTTATATAATAGAGTAACTTGGATGATTTCAGGTCTTCTATCTTTACATGCTAAGGGGTACAATTGAATTCAGGTTTTAGATTTTCCATCTTGGCCTTTCATTTTCTTATTTTCATGATGCTTTTACTCACCTAGTTATTGGAGTCACGCGTCTTCATCTTCAGTATCTACTTGTTATTATTTTCTTCTAGCACGTATGCGAATTAAGGGTTCTGTCGCGGGTTAACCCGCCTAATCTATCTATATATATATATAATTTTTTTTTTGCCTTTATAAGAGTCAACTCATCAATTTATAATTTTATCTTTTGGTGGGTTAATCCACATCTAAACCGCTAGATAATCCTTTGTTTGGGGTCAACTTGGATCACCCTTTTTTTTTATAATAGATTGACTCACTTTATCACTCTTATTCTATAAATTAAACTATTAGATTATTTTCTGTGATTTAATTATAGAGAATTTGAATTAAAAAAGATTTTTTCCTCTTAAAAGGAAGAATGCTCCATGTTAGAAGGGAGAAAATCTTTCTTGCAGGACATAAGAATTTTCTCTAAGAAATAGAAAATTTAATTATATTTTGGCCAGTGTAATTTATATTATTTGATTTTGGTCTTTTAATTTTTTGAGTAAATCAAGTTTCTTTAAATTTAAAATTAAATAAATCTATTTCTCATGTTAATTTTATGTTTAATTTAATTATAATGTATTAATAGTGTAAATAAATTTTACACTTTCACTTGATCATAAATTATTATATATGGTAAAATTATTGACTTTTGTAATAATTATTTTAAAAACCATATTTTATGGGGGATAATATATCAAAATTAAACTCATTTCTTTTATCTATAATCTTTTTAAAATATTGCGTTCTAATTAAATATTTTTTTATTAGTAGGAAACATAAGAAAAACAAGGAAAACAGGGAAGACAAAAATTACGTTCTAACGTTACATATATTCATATTAAACATTTGGAGATGTATTAAGAATCTTGAATATGAAATTATTTTAAAATTTAGAAATAAAAAAATCAGTGATATTTTTTTCATAAAATTTAAAGGTCTTAATAGGGTGTGAAATTAGGTTTTGAAGATGAGGAATTTATTTAGATTCTTTTAATTTTGGGTGAAATTTGGTGTTTTTTTTAATGGAATTTTATATTTTGCTTTCAATCAATTCAATGTATGATTATTTTGAGTAAAACATAATAATATGAGAATTTTAAGTACGGAAAGTAACAGAGGTTGATTTATAACAATTAAAAAATTAATATCGAGAAAAATCATTAGAGGAAGTGAGGAACAAAATCATGTATTACTATACTAGAGGAACTAAGTATGTAATTAAGGTAAAATTAGAAGTTGAAAATTTAAAATAATAATACGATCAATTCATTTAAAAATGTCCCTTTAATTGGTATTTGACTATTTATCCCTATCTGGATAATACAACTATAATTCCATAAGTTTAAAAAGTCGGAAAAATATATAATAAATAACAAATTATATTGTCATCCTTTTTATCAATTTTTAGAAATAACTGACAGGTGATTAAGCCATGAACTGGGTTTGTGTATTGTTATATTATTTATAAAAACTTACTATATCAACAAGTCGATATGTCTGAGTGGTTAAGGAGACAGACTTGAAATCTGTTGGGCTTCGCCCGCGCAGGTTCGAACCCTGCTGTCGACGTAATTTTTTGCCTTTTTTATATCAATTGGTTGATTCATAAAAATTGTGATAACTGTCCATGTACCCTTCAAGTTGTCACATATTATGATTTATGGATATAATTATTTTAAAGTGTAAAGAATACAAGCAGTAATATAATTGCTAATAAATAAAATATATGCAAATTTAAAATAAATTATTAAGTTTTGTCAAAGAGCACTTTGCACTCCACGCACTCGTGTCAAATTCTTTACATTCACATGACACATGATGACATGAATAAAATACAATTACAGAAGGATCATATTTAGTAAGGTTTTGGTCATATACTATGTGATGCAACCTAATGAAAATTTAAGTGTATGGCTGCAATAGTTTACTTAGGAAGTAGGGACACGTTTACGCCACTAGTTCTGGCGCTCTTTCCACGAATTAGACTGTTCGGATGAAAGTCAGAAAAATACTTTTCAAATTTCTCAAATTTTAAGGCATAAAATGAAGAAGATAAGTTTTGTTAATTTAGGAGTAAAAATACTCTTGACCGTAATATGCATTTAGGCTTCTCTATCAATGACCCTCTATCCCTCTAATTCATTTAATGTTATATGGTTAAATTTATTTTTATTCTTTCAAATTAATTTAAATTTATTTTTAAGTCTTTTAAATTTAAAATTAATGTTTTTGTATCTATAATTTAAAAAATTCTTATTTTAATTCTTATATCTAATTTTGTTTAAAAATTAGTCAAATATTATCTTACAAAATTTATTTACTATTAGTATTTATTAGTAAAAAACATAATATTAAATCTTCTTGATGTTATATAATTATCTCAATTGTCAATTTTATATATGTTATTAATAATACGAGAGATTAAAATAATTTTTTTAAAAATTAAATTAAATTATTAAAAAATTATTTTAAATTTGAGAAACTAAAAAAAAAATTGCTCTAAATTTGAAAGACAAAAATATACTTAAATCTCATAACATTTTATGTGAAACTGCTGCTTCAAAACACTTGCGATCGATAATATATATGTTGTATGCAGGTAATACCTATTGAACCACATTCTCTATATAATAATGCATAACCTCTACAGAGTTGGGTAAAACTGAAAAATGATGCATGCATTATTATGCATTATTGATTCTATACAATATCCGTGTAGCATTAAGATTCTTTTATTTATAGAATGTAGATTTGTGTTAACCAGGTTTATCTTTGACTTCTGTTAGTAGACCCTTGTTCATTACAAAAGCCTTCTAAAAACTAGCTTGGTTGTTTCAAGGCACGAGTCATTAGGAGTGAAAAAAGCAGAATCCGAAGAGAACTTTCAATTGACTCTCCCTCTCATTTTCATGTTTCCTAATAAGTGACCACATTCGAAACAGATCATTTTATCACCAAGGACATCATAAGCACAGGTCCTTGTATAACTATCATTCCTTAATTTGATCTAATGAGAGAAAGAGGAAAGATAAACAAGAGTACTGAAAATTGCTGAACAAAGCAGAAATAAGTACTTTTTAACAATTTTTTTTGGAATCACTAGGTTACTAGACTATTTAATTACAGACCTGATTTTTGTCACAAACCTTTAATATGAATAATAAATAGTCTATCTTAAATTGTCAATTTACGGTTACCTTCCAATACCAAATGGTCCAAATCCATGGATTTGACCTTTGATACAAAAAGTCTAGCTAGATCACATTATTAACTAATTGAGTGGATACCATATGCCACATTTTATGAAATCATTTTTACACTATTATGAAAGCCAATTGGTCACATATTTGAAGAGGTCACTCCTGAATCCTCATTTCTTTCTCTATCGCGCTTCTTATTCTCATCTTCTTTTTCTGCAGAAAGTGACAGTACGCGATGATTAGTTTTACATTATGATTATATGGCAAACATATGTATTCCTGCGCCAGTGCCACAGTTGTACATTAAGCGTGTAGGGTACATATTGAAACAGACCTTCCTGTTTTGCCATATTGTTTTTATTCATTATATTTAGGCAGATACAAGTCTAATAGTTGAGCGTGAAAATCTATTTGAATTTTCTATTGTTTTTTATATATATGCCATTACCATATTATAGCTCTGTGCAGAATTAGTGGACCTGTGCACAGATAATGAATATCGTTCGCAAAAGGAATATTTATAAAGTCGAACAAGATGATTCATATATTTTATCTTTAATTTCACTATCGTTATGTACCAGATGTGGAGCATGTATATCCCGTTAAATGATACGTATCGTATTGGCAAAGTCAATAATAGTGTATAAATATAAAAATGATAAGACGGATGAACGTCCACAAGGAATTTTGATGAATGATAAACCATAAAAAGTACATTTTAGAAGACTATTTTTAAAGTGACGCAGCAAGTTAATGCTGATGCAAGGAGCGTTAACATAAGTTATTGCTTGCAAGTTATATCATGATGACCAAGTAAAGCATTTGAGCTATGCAATCTTGAGACTATTTAATGTAGGTTCAATCAGAATTAGTTAATGCAAAATAATTTAAAAGAAATAAAGCTTGCAAAGTAAAAGTAGGAAATGAATGTTGATGACGAGAAAAAAGAGAGAAAGAATTAGAGTTAATAATAATAGATTAAAAGGAGGAGGAATGAGAAACGAAAAGCATTGATATATCTATAGAAAACAGAAACATGAAAATTTTGCTCTTATAGAAATTAAAATAAATAATTCTAAAGGTAAAGGTTGTACAAATTACAAATACAATGATCAAAATGTAAAAATAGTGTAAGAATTAAAACATAAATAGTAACACTACAACTTTGGATATTCAAATAAAAATCAATTTTGTATTCTGACCAAAATAAGTCTTGTAGTTGTAAGTGTACACACACAATATGACCAAGGAAAGGAGGCTATATTACCCTTTTCTAAAATGATGGAACATGGGAGCAGCACATAAAAGGTGCGTGGCATTCCACCTTTATTTGAGGTCCCCAATCCAACTCACGTTCGTTTTGGAGAGGATTTTTATCACATAACAAACAAGTACTCACGTCTCAGCTGCACTCAGTCAACACTCATAACTTTGATTATTTGCTAATGGCAGGTTGGTTTGGTTTAGGTTTATGGGAGATGGGTACGCCGGGTTTCCTGTGACGTGGAGTTCCAAACTCGACTTCTTGCCTCATTTATTGTCATTACCATTTCTATTTTTTTCTTTTCATTTTCTTAATGTTCTTATTTGTGTGTCTTAGTCAAACAAGAAAAATAATAAATAATGACAGGGGCATACCATTGCCTGCCTTACAACAATGCCATCAAATTCACTTCTGTGGTTTTAAGCTATTCAGATTTAGCTTTTCTCCATTGAATAATAGATAATTTATAAAATTTAAACCACATCAGCCAGTTTTGCATGTGTAAACATAAACAACATTGCCCTTGTGTGTTGTGTTGTGTCCACTAAACAACTAAAAGTAAACCAATCATCTTTTTTTTCTTTTTTCTTTTTTTCCTGGTAGCAGTTGGAATGAGCGTGACAGTAGCCATATGCATCCCCGGTCTCTCTTATTTCTTGTCTATGTGCTGAAAGTGAATTATGATTTATGGCATCCTCTTCAAAATCTAAATAACTTTTCTTATTCTACCATTTCCTAAGATTTCATTCACAAAAGCTACCAACTCATTTCCTAGAAGCACCCCCTTCCCTTTCTCTACTCAACTCTCAACACAAAGCAAAGCAAGCCTTCAACTAGTCCCTAATCTAATCCATCTCATTATTTATTTATTTATACTACTCACTTTGTTCCTTCATTTTCCTTCGAAGCCACTATTCTCCTAGTCCTTCCACTTCCACACACAAAATCCATGCCTTCCCAAACGTAACCACTAAACAAGACACAGCTAAAAACTAACAACTCTGCAATCAAACTTCACTTCACATCTTATGATCTCCCCAAGGCAAGACCCTCTTTTGTCCCACACCCACTTTTCCACAATGCTCAAGCTCCTCAACAAGAACCTCCGCCGCCTCCTCCGCCGTCTCCGGTGGCCAATTCGCCGCCGCTCAAAGTCCAAAGTAGTAGTGATCAGCAAGCTCGGGAAGAAGGACCCAGAAGCCGAACCCGAAGCAAGCACGAATTTTTCCGCTACGGTTCATTCCAAAGCGCAATTGGGTACTCCGAAACCGATTCGGGTGGCGACGTTCAACGCCGCCCTGTTCTCCATGGCAGCGGCGCTTCCAAAAGCAGCGGCGTCGGAGGAGCAAAACGGCGTCGCTTCGAAGCCGACGAATGCGCGGCCCAGAAGCATATTGAAGCAATCGCAGTCAGTGAAGAGAGTGGAGGAGAACGTGGGCGTGAGACAGGAAGCGAGGTCGGCGAAATCGAAGATGAGGGTTTCGATAAACTTACCGGACAACGAGATATCTTTGTTGCGAAGCAGACAATCGAGTTTCTCGGAACACGAGAAGGAGGGGTGGGGGAGTGGGGTCCACGTGAGTAAGAGTAATAGAACGGTGGTTGATGTTTTGAAGGAAGTGAACGCTGATGTTTTGGGGTTGCAAGATGTGAAGGCTGAGGAAGAGAATGGGATGAAGCCTTTGTCTGATTTGGCTGCGGCTCTTGGAATGAACTATGTCTTCGCTGAAAGCTGGGCACCTGAGTACGGCAATGCTGTCTTGTCCAAATGGCCCATCAAACGCTGGAAATCTCACAAAATCTTTGATCGCACTGATTTCAGGTTCCTTTTTAGTCCTCCAACATCATACTTTCTTCCTCATGTTAAGGTTAATTTGGGTCACTCAACAGGGAAGTCAAATCATACTAGTTTTCATTCTTCAAACAAATCAATGGAACATCAGTTTCATATTCTAGTTTAATAATTTCATGTTTTTATCTTATTATTTAATAATTACCTTATCATTCCTGGTTTTAAAATAACGACATTAAAATATTATTCTTTAACTAATAAAATTTGGTTTAATCGATAAAGAGCATACTCATATTTTACGAGAATGGGAGTGAGATTCATTTTCATTGGGAATGGGAGAGCCTTCCAGATGGACAATTTATAAAACCTGTGTGAGTGTTATTTGAGTCTTGATTCAACTCACTTGAATTTTCTGTAAAACAAATATCTTCATTTTATATTATATATTACTTTTCATTATATAGTATCTGTTATTGAATATTTAAACATAGTACATTTTAATTAATTTAAAAAAATAATTGAAGTCTACTGTTAATTTAAACCGTACATTTCCTGCTGTCTGACTCGCTTGTAGTACATGTAGCAGGTATTCTCCTTTAATTTTTTTAATCCCGTAATGGAACAACACCAAAATATTTATAAAAAAAAAAAAGAGATAAAGTTATAACACCTTTCGGATTAGTGCTCTTGTATGTATTTCAAAGAAGCTTCTTCGTGCTTGACAATGCAAAGAAAAATGAAAAGATAATAGCTTTTCTTCTCGTAAAGTGATCAATTATTCCAAAACTTTCCAATGAAAAGATAACTACTGGTTCGAACAAATGCTTAAGCAATGAACTCCCATTTAGCTTTACCCAAAAAAGTTTAGTATTAACATCAATCCTGAAAACTGTTATGCACGTCTTTTATCCTTTCCTTATTTTGTTCTACGTGACAACGGCAATGAACAATGATGGATGCCAACTGTAATAGCTGTACTCAGCGTGGCAGGATTGATCCCCACCTACTCCTTAGGGATTCTCTGTTGTCATCACTCATAAATGTTCCCTTCACATTCATATTTTATTTTTGAACTGCAATCACAATTCTTTTTAAAAATTTATGGATGCATAATTTATTACTCATTAAAATATCCCAATTAATTAAGGAACATCAATTCTTAAAATTTTCTTTACAAACCTTCAACATTTTCTTCTTGTTTTATAGTATAAAATTTTCTGAACGAAACATACCCCATATGCAGCATAAAATAACTGATGTTTGGTGAAGTGTAAATTTGTCTGATCTGATGCAATTGAGGTACAGTTTGTCTGGTCATAATACTGTTCTTGATCAAGTTCATCATAATTATAAGAACTTTGTTAGTTACTTTCCTCCAAAGCCACTTCTTGCTAATGACCATCTATTAAAAAAATGATTATGGAAATATTAATGGAAATCCATGTCGTGAAAGCAACCTAGCTAGACCGATTCAAGAATTATTTGTAGGCTGAAACTAGGGGGCTAGAGAATGACTGAACAACAAGGATGAGTATGACATGAAAAAAAATGTAATTAATTTCTTGGACACAGGAATGTTTTGAAGGCCACTATCGATGTACCCCAAGCAGGTGAACTTAACTTCTACTGCACACACCTTGATCATCTTGATGAGAATTGGAGGATGAAACAGATAAATGCAATAATCCAATCTAGTGATGAGCCTCACATCTTAGCTGGAGGCCTTAATTCACTTGATGAATCGGATTACTCCCAAGAAAGATGGACAGATATTGTGAAGGTATGCATGTAGGACCTCAATTATTTGTTGCTTTTTCTTTGTGGTCTTTAAAAAAAAATCAATTTTTTTTGATTTGGTTCATTTGGGTCCACAGTACTACGAGGAGATGGGAAAGCCAACACCAAAGGTTGAAGTGATGAAATATCTCAAGAGTAAAGACTACACAGATGCAAAGGATTATGCAGGGGAATGCGAGTCGGTTGTCATGATTGCCAAAGGCCAAAGTACAAACACAGTTTTGAATCTGTTAAGCTTGTGATATTTGAAAGATCAGCATGATTATTATTATTACTAATACTATGAATATGATGAATAAAATTGTAAATTTTATGCAGGTGTTCAGGGGACATGTAAGTATGGAACTCGGGTAGACTATATATTATCATCCTCAAATTCTGCGTATAAATTTGTTCCCGGTTCCTATTTAGTCCTTTCTTCCAAAGGGACATCAGATCATCACATAGTGAAAGTTGACGTGGTGAAGGCAAATAACAATACTGAAGAAAATGTGACAAAGCATCCGCAGCAACAACCAAGACAGAGAGTTGTAAGAATAACACAATCCACTCCGTCAAGAGGTATCTGGAAAACACACACTTGAGACATAAATTGAGTTTCTCTTTATTAGATTAGTATGATCATAATATTTTGGAAATGCGGCATTTTGTTTTTATTTTTGTTTTTGTTTTTTTTCCTGCTTCGTCATCTTACCTTCTGTATACATACAACTTTCTTCAAATAGATTTAGAAGAATATGGAGAGAAAAAGTGTGATGTGATGTGATGATGTATGGCATTTTTTAGAAGAAAAAAAATGTACAGATTTCTTAATCAAAGTGATTTCTGGCTTTTCATTCATTCCTTGACCATGCTTGTAAAATTCAGGATTATGAGACCCTGCTTTGAGTTCAAACTTTTCTTTTCTTTTCTTTTTTCTGTCGACATACTATAATAATAAGATAAGATGAAGGTTGAAGACAAACCATGGGTCAATGGCCCCCACCATTTATTTTATTTTACATTTACGTTTTACGTAGAGTCTGGGGATGATAAAATTTTGGGTTTAACATCACACTCAAGTTACAAGCATGATGACCCTCCTTTTTCAATTTATTGCCAAAGCTGGCACAACCATAAAAGATGGGCCAGAAGGACCAGACATAAGTGACAAACATGTTCCAAACGAAGCATCAAAGAGGTTTTATATCGAAGCACGATGGTGTGAATGTGAAAGAGAGGAATATAATTGACTATTTGAACCACCGTTTATCATATATGAGTTAATTACCTATCTACTGTCA
Source organism: Cajanus cajan (assembly GCF_000340665.2). Classification (NCBI taxonomy): domain Eukaryota; kingdom Viridiplantae; phylum Streptophyta; class Magnoliopsida; order Fabales; family Fabaceae; genus Cajanus; species Cajanus cajan. The sequence continues at coordinate 24,719,680 of NC_033806.1, read as the reverse complement.
GTATAAAATTTTTTTACACCGGTAATTAATTAGATCTTTTAATTATTCTATATCACTATAAACACATTTATTTTTAATGGCATAATTAAAAAATTTAATTGGTTGATAGTATAAAAAAATTTTACGCTAATATTGTACAGGTGAATGTTATCTTGATTCAAGATAAGGCCAAGGAGTTGAATACTGCAGTTAAGAGACAGTTAAAACCCTGATCCCAAGAATTTAAAGGCATTCATGTTTCTCCCATGATAAGTCCAGCTTTGGCATATTCTACAAAGCCTCATAAATAACTCATGATCCACTTCTGTCCTTTTAGGTCAACTTCACTTCCAGGGACCACTTTCCCATCTTCTTCACAAGAGAGCAGAATCTCATTTCTAACACAAATCTAGAATGGATTCACACTTTCACTAGTTTATATTATTTACTATCGTGGTTTTCTAATTAATAATAATTTAGTTTATAATCAAATTTATTAATGCATTTGTAAACAGAATTATCCCATAAAAAAACTGCACCCTTATTCAATTATTCTGGTACCTCTAAGAATAGGGAAATATTCACTAAAAATATCAGGAAGGATGATTTTTATGTATCAAGTGATATTGAATTTGACAATCGTCCATGTAGATCAATTGATATAAGATTATTCTAACTTAATAAGTGATCTCAAAGTCTTAGATATGTAATTGTAATAAATACTTGGAAGGAGAATTTTGTTGTTATAGAAGTATTATCTAACTCGAACATAATTATCTTCCATAAATGATACATGTGAACTTGTGTTCTATATTATATTAATATCTATATTGATTATGGATACGATATAGAAAAGGAAGTTCAAAAAAGTGAAAAGACTTATACATGAAAGATTAAATTTAAAATAAAGGATGAATTATACTTTCTTCCTTTAAAAGTTTTGTAAATTATGTTATTCCTCTTCCTTATCTTAAAACTACAATCCCCACATTTTAAATTAAAGGAATTAAAATATAATGAAATATGATATTTTCTTTCAGTAAAATAAATTAAATTAACACCTCTGGCCCAATACTGTCTTTATTTGTCATCCAAACTGAGCCCATTATAAAGTACAGCCCAATACTTTTTGGATGATAAAATCCTACCTACAGTATTGTGAAGAAGGAGACCAGGAGCCTGTCACCTCACCACCATGGCATCCAAATGATAAGAGGGACATTTTGTTCACAGATAGGATTATATGACAGGTTTTATAATTCATGTCATGGCTAAAAGTTTATTTAGTTTAAATATGTTTTTTATTCTTAACAAAATTATGTTTTTCTTTTTTCTTAATTTTTTTTTATCTTTATATTCAATAAAAGCAATATATTTTTAGAGTTATATAAGAGCAATATTATAATTTTTAAGGATTAAAAATAAATAAAATACAAATAAGATTAATTTCAAAAGAAAATTTTTTTTAGAGAGCAAAAATATTCAAGTAAAATTTGTTTAGCACAAAATTTAGATGCAATTGTTTATGTAATTATCATGTTATTTTCTGATAGAATTGAAGTTTTATCTCCACTTAAAGAAACTATATGTAAGTTTTATCCCATTATTCATACCAAATATCTTGATCTTTAGGTCAGTTGCATTTCTCTGCATGTAAATGAGGCTCATGCACTAGTACTTGATTCTTTGGCTTGGAGTAAGGTTAAGGTGGTTAAGTTTCAATCGTCAAAGATCTCATTGGTCCCTGGCTGCGGTAGAACTCAAGCAGTGAGTTTGTCCCTTGTTCAAATCACGACCGAAAAGACAAAACAAAGTTTCATATTTGAAAAACAAATTAGTACCCTATAACTTCAATAAAAATATGATGCCCTTCAATTTCTTTAATTAATAATTTCAATAAGGCATTTTGACTCTCTAGAATTTGGAAATTTGAGAATAAATTCGGTCACAACATTAGAGGTTTTGTTATTTTCAATTATTCGAGAATAATTCTAGACCAGTAACACCTCCCCGTCAAAAAAAGAAAAAAGAGAATAATACACCACAATCAAATCCCCAGTTAGTCCAATAAATCTTAAAAACATTTCTGATCATTCATCATGTCCGGCTGCTACTGCTAGCCTAATTGCCACTTAGATTGCGCGAATCATGCAAACTGCATATATAGATAGATAGATATTATTTTTTTTATGATATATTAATAACTCTGCCAGCTCCGTTATAATAATGGTTGAACTTGAAGTTCAGGCTCGGTTGTATAATAATATAGTAAAATAAAAGTCAAAACCAATTGGGCATGTTACAAAGAATAAGCCAATAAATCATCATAAACAGAGGCAGCCTGGATAACCCACAACACAAGGGAAGGGAACATGTGCACTTTGCTTTGGAGAGACATATGCCACCTTCTCTTGTTTTTAGGCTATGAGATGCTTGTTTCACTCTTACACCAACTTTCCCTTATCCTCTCCACTGGGTTGACAAAATCAAACTGCAATTAGCATTGAAAGCAAACTGCCAGATCAATCGTAATGGTGCATCTTTTCTTTGATTATTATCTCACTTTTGGTGAATCCTATCATACCACATCAATTTTAAAACTTTAGTACCTTTTTCTACTTTAATCGTGGAGTCATTTAAAAATTTAGAAGATTGTTAACTCACACGAATGCTTAAAGTGAAAACATCCCTTCTGGCATTAGAAGATTTCTAAAATGAATTGGAAGATTGTTTCTGATATTACAATGTGGCACTTAATTTAGCAAAACTTGATCATACTCTTGTCATCCTATAAACTCGAAAAAATCAAATATTTTTACATCCAATTTGGCTTTGTAACAGAAAACTCTTCAAGAAGCATACACTACAGTATTCTATAATCTAAGTACATGTTTGGAACAAATTTACTGAAGCAGATCAATATCCTCTCACCACGTTCAAATGGCCAAAATCAGCAGAAGCTACTTATTATTGCTTCTCACAAACGTGGATCAAGTTGAATTTGTCGTGCAAACAAAAATGCTATAAATGTACAAACAAACTATCTCAACACCCAAAATCTCAATCTGTACTCAAAATCCTGGAGCTTGAGCTTCTGTCTTCCCTAGAATTAGAAGATTGGTGGTCACTTTCGAGAGTATATGACTGATAACCTGTTGGACTAGAGAGCTGACCCGAGCCACTACTGCTCACAGATCTCTCAATATCAAGCCTCCCAGCAACAAGAGGGATTGGCCGTTCAGGAATTGAAGGCACTGACTCATCAGTCTCCATCATTTTAACAACCTGATCCATTGTTGGCCTAGCATATAACTGTGGATGAGAACAAAGAACAGCAATTAACACATACTTCTCAAGAACTTGTGGTGAAGCAGGCTGTGGCATGCCATCTTCAACAACATCCAAAGCCTTCCCCGTTCTAACCAACGACCAAGCCCAATCAGTCAACGCAGAGGGTTGACCATCATTGTTCATCTGAAGAGCCTTCCTCCCACTCAAAAGCTCAAGAAGCACAACCCCGAAACTGAACACATCACTTCTCTCTGTCAATTGCCCATACAAAGCATATTCAGGAGCAACATACCCCATGGTTCCAGCCACCCGAGTGCTCATATGCGTCATCCCCTCGGGATTAAACTTGGCTAATCCAAAATCTGCTACCTTAGCTTCAAACTTGTCATCAAGAAGTATATTACTAGCTTTAATATCTCTATGAATGATGGAAGGTTGAGCCCCATAATGCAAATAAGCCAACCCCCTAGCCGTGCCAAGAGCAATACTCTGACGAATTGGCCAACTGAGTCTCACCCCATTGGAACCAAACAAATGGTCATGAAGACTTCCATTTTTGACCAAATCACAAACAATAATCCTCTGGTAACCCTCTAAACGAGTAGTGACGGAGCAATAACCTCTCAAGGCAACAAGATTGACATGGCGAATACTAGCAATAACCTGAACTTCGTGAGTGAAGCTGGCATCACCCGAAGCAGAACAATTCTTGAACCTCTTAAACGCGACCTCACTCCCATCAGGCAACAAGCCTTTATAGACATTCCCGTAACCCCCTCTCCCGATTATGTTATCCCTAGAGAAATTCTTAGTGGCCTTTTTAACATCTTCAAAGGTGAACTTAATCAAAGTGGTGCTTTGGTCCATGGAATCAAGTCCAGAAACCAAACCCATCTCGGCAACACGAAGATCCTTGTTATCGGAGTCGGTTTTGCGGCGAGACTTGCAACAAGCCCAAAAGGCGAGAAGGAGGAGGGAGAAGGCGAGGAGGGAGAAAAGAGAAAGAAGAGGAAAAAGAATCTTTTTTTTGTTGGAGGAGTGGTGGGAGGGGAAATCGAGGGAGAATAAGCACTTGGCGGTGCCGGGGTCGTCGGGGCCGAAGCGGTTGGCGAAGGCGGCGGCGTAGATGGAGGCGTAGGCGGTGCAGTCGGTGAGGTTGGCGAGGGATTGTCCGAAGGAAGGGAAGGAGGAGAGTGAGGTGAGGCAGATGGCGCAGGGGGAGTTGTTTTCGAGGGATTGGTTGCATTGGGTGCGCGTCTTCTGGAGGGTGGATTGTGGGACCAGGGACTCGAACTGTTGTCGGGTGGTGACGTTGGCGCAGCCTTGGGAGATGGAGGAGGTTTGGAAGCCGCAGGAGGAGCGAATGTCGTAGGTGGGGTCGAAGAGGTTAACGTAGGACTGGAAACTTTGCCAGCATGCCTCCGAGGCGTTCTGGGGAGGGAGGAAGAGGTCGGTGCGCCGGAGGTAGTCCGACTGTACGAGGCGGAAGGCCTGCTTTATGACAGGGCACTTGGAGGAGTCGAAGGAGGAGGGCTTCTCGGTGCCAAGGATGGTGAAGTTGAGGGGACACGTGGCGGAGAGGGAGAGGGAGAGGGAGGGGAAGAGAAAGAGAAAGAGAAAGAGGTTCATGGTGTGGTATGTTTGGCAGGTTGAGGATGAGGATCAAGATAGGTAAGAGAGGCTTATGGTATTGTATTTTGACCAATGGGGATGGAGTTACTACTGGTGTGGCGAGTAGCACAACACAACACAAAGGGTGCTTCCGCGAACTCAACTTTCCATCTCCTTAGCTGCTGCTTTGACTAATCACTAATCAGTACAACCATCTATCCATTCTTCGCCACCTTTTCTTTCCTCACTTCTTCTCTTACGACTCGTTTTTCAACGTCTAGAAGCCACAAATCCAAATATTAATTGTCTACTGCTCCTGCATCAAATCTACACGCACGACGCCACCCAAATCCTTTTCAGGGTAACTATTTCATCTTACGTCATCCATACACATTCATGATCCACAAATTTTTCCCAATTATAAATGCGTGTTGTTTAATTAACAAATTATCACACAATTACCATGATATAATACTAGCCTCATTTTCTACGAGAAATCAATCACAAATACTACAAAATGTTTAACTTACATGGATAATTTTTTAATATTAATTATTCAAATATATATTATATTAATATAAAAATAGCAATAATGATATTGTAATGATAATAGAGTTGAAAAAAAAATTGTATATTAATTATATATTTTGTACATTATCTAATATTCTTATTATTATTATAAATAAGAATATTAGATAATGTACAAAATACAAAAGTTAGGAATTCTTCTAAACTATACTCGAGAAAACTGTTTGAGGCTTTATAAAAGCTTTTTCAACTAACACATTTTGTTCTTTCTACCATGAGATTCAAATCTTAGGGGAATCTCCATGTAGGCTTCCTCCTCCATATTTTCAGACATTCTTAACATCAAATTTTCGTAGATTCCAACCAAAGTGGGTAGCTAGAGGAAGAATGATTCTTAATGTATTCATTTTTTATATAAGAGCAAATATCTCCTTATAATCAATACCATTATGTGTGAACTCCTTGGCCACCAATATTGTCTTTTATCGATCTAATGTCCCATTAGATTTACATTTCACTTTGTATATCCATCTACACCCCCAACAACTTTCTTATCTTTGGGTTTATTAACAATTTCCCAAGTTGAGTTTCTTGCTAATGCCTTCATCTCCTTATTCATGACTTTAACCTAATTTCTATCTGTCAAAGCTCCTTAGTCTGACACAAGTGTTTTGATTACATCAATGGCTGCAATAAAATTTCAATACTGAACAAACAAATGGTCAGTATAAATAAATTGAGAAATAGGATACCTCTCATACATGATCTCTTCACTTTCCTCAAGGCAATATGCATGTCATCTGTAACTTTCTCATCATCATTATCATCCTTAGGAACACTTACCTCTGGTTCTAACAATTCAACTTTCTATGGGAGTAGAGTGGGTTTCTTTCAGCTTTCATATTTCTTTACAAAGAATCAAATATTCTTCTTCTGCATCATTGCAATCTTCCTTTGTTTCTTTTGCATCATTGTGATCTTCCTTTGTTTGTTTTGCATCATTGTGATCTTCTTGTGCTTCTTTAAGATTAGTATCTTGAACATCATGCAAGCAAGGAAGGAAGAGTTAATGATCCAAAAACAAGCTCAACTTCTAGAATAGTCCCCCGTGAAGTTGAGGGTTGACAAAGAAGGATACGATTTCATGAAATGTGGTATCCTTTGAATAAGAAAAATGACAACTTTAAAGGTGACAACACTTGTACCCCTTTTATTAGAGGGGGTAACTAATAAAGACATATTTGACAACTCTTGGGTCTAACTTATCACAATGAGGATTGTGAGAATGAACAAATGCAACACACCTAAACACACGACATGGTAGACTTAATAATAGGGGAGAGGAAGAGAAAAATGATAACATGTATTCAAATGGACTAATATCTTGTAAGACATAAGTGAGTAACATGTTAACGAGATAAGTGACAATTAGGACAACTTCTTCCCAGTAGACATTACGAACATACATATGAAAAAGTAGAACTCTAACAACCTCAAGTAGGTGACAGTTCTTTCTTTTTGCGACTCCATTTTATTGGAGAGTATTCAAACAGGTTAATTCATGGATAACATATTACTCTGTAAAAAACTTAGAAAACTCAAGATTAACATATTTAATTTCATTATTTGGCCAAATTCTTTTTATAGTCTTACCAATTGATTTTTGATAAGACGAAAAAAATTGACAAATATTTGACAAACCTTGGATTTGTGCTTCATAAGGTAAGTCCATGTCAGAATGGTACAACCATCGATGAAAGTTACACACCATCTAGCTCTAGAAATATATTTAATGACAAGTCCCTATACATTGGAATGAACAAGATTAAAAGATACAATACTTTTATTATTACTAGATAAAAATGATGCATGATACTGCCTAAAAATTTGACAAATATCACAATTAAAAGATTAAACAGACTCTTTTATAAATAAATGTAAAAATAGAAATTTAAATAAATCAAATGGAGGATATATATATATATATAATATTAAAATGATGAAAATTAATATTAAAGGTGAGATTTGGAACAAGGTCAAACATTGATTGTAAAGAGAAGGTAGTTATAAAAATTCAAATTAATCTAATAAATATATTAGCATTAATTTCTTATAAAATATTTATAATTATATATTAGCCAAAAACAAGTTGTTCCACTTTAAAAATTTTAAAAGTCAAAGTTTATATTGCATACAACTTGTTCTTGGAGAGTTTTAGAAAAGGTGTGATCTAGTATGTAATCTATAATAAAATTATATATAGATAGATAAATGATAGTTTTATTTAATATACATATTTTTAAGATTATTTTATTTTTTAATTTTTAAATAATAAAGAATAATATGAAAAATTATTCTTATGAATATAAGATTTAAATTTAAGATTTTAAAATTTGAAAATCAAGTACACTATCAATTGATCTAATAAATATTAATAATTTTTAAATATTTTTATTAAATAAAATATATAAATACAAAAAAAAATTAACTTACTAGTCTACATAAAGTGAATTAAGAATAAGTTAAATTCTTATATTATAAAAATAAATTTTAAAAATCTTAAATCCAATATAATCTTGAGAGACAACAAAAATTACATTAAGAATTTAAAATGAAAAATTAAGATAAATAAATATATACTTCTGTTTTGCCATATTCCAAGAGTGAGACGAAAGTTTACATGTGGTGACTCTGCGTACACACAGTAGCTCTGTTTCCAGTGTGACGCTGAGGGCACATGCAGTTTAGGTTTTCGCTGATTTGGAAGTCAACCACATGCAATTGAAAACAATATACGTTTCAGAGATTTCAAACATTGCTTGGAATCTGAAAAATGTGACATGTTAATCTTATAAGTTACACGTCCGTCGGATTCATCTTAAAAAGTTCACTTAAATTATAACCTCAGCCCCAATCTAAGATCCATACGAAAAATGGAGGTCAAAATAATAAAATAATATATTAAAATTATTGAAAGTGTTAAATATAAATAATTATACACTTATATATATATATATATATATATATATATATAGATGAGGGTTCAAACGATACCAGTGTAACTTTAACTAAGTGTTACACCGCTCAATAACTTTATATTAATTGTGAATTTTGTACATCTAAATGTTAGATTAAAAGTTCATACCACTTTATATGTGTATATCAAATTTTGTTAAAGTTGAACAACAACTTGAGGGTAATCAAAATGTTCATATTTTAGTATATTTTAAAATAAATATATTACGTCAATTTTGTTTTATAAGAATGAAGTATCAAATCATCTTGGATTAATATAAAATTTTGTATATATGATTTAAGAGATATAAACTTTTAATCTAACGGTTGGATTTACAAAATTCACAATTAATATAAAGTTATTAATATATATGTGTGTGTGAGAGTTATAATTACATCGATATAATTTTTACTAAGTATTATACCGTTCAATAACTTTATATTAATTATGAATTTTGTAAATTCAACCGTTATATTGAAAGTTCATATCACTTTATATGTGTATATCAAATTTTGTTAAAATTGAACAACAATTTGAAGGTGATCAAAGTGTTCATATTTTAGTATATTTAATTTTGAAATGAATATATTACGTCAATTTTTTTTTATAAAAATGAAGTATCAAATCATCTTGAATTAATATAAAATTTTGTATATATTATCTAAGAGATATGAACTTTCAATCTAACGATTGGATTTACAAAATTCACATTTAATATAAAGTTATTGAGTGGTATAACACTTGATAAAAGTTACACCGGTGTAATTATAACTCCCCTCATATATGTATATATATGAGTTAATCATTCATACACTACCTGTGAGACCCGCAGCTCTCCCTCCCTTTTCTCACTTTTCTTCCTCAATTTCTCTATCATTCTCTCACACCTTCTTCTTTCCTCTCTTTGCCTTGATTTCGTTTCTCTGGAACCATTAGGTAGAGGTGCTGAGTAGGTGTTGGATTTCTTGTTGAGCCGTGCGAAGCTTTCTCAAGCTTCTCCTTCTTCTCCATTTCTTCTCTGTTCAAGCTTTTCTTCTTTCCGGAGCTTAGAATCTTCGTACCGAGGTAAGGGAAGCTAGGTCTTTGGCTGATTGTGTTGGAAATGTGTTCATAAACTCATTTGTGGTTGATTTTCTGGATGATTGATGGCTGAGAGTGAAGAAAATTCGTTTTCGGGTTTTCGGGGTTTTGGGTGAAAACTTGGGATTTTTCTTATTTGTGGTTGCATGTTGAAAAAGATGGTATTTTTTAGCCGTTTGGTGAAAATGTGGCACTTTGGCTGGTTTGCATGTGCTGGAAATGTTGATTTTTGCAGGATTTTAGGCAAGATTTTGAACTTGGTGAGTTGCTGTTGGGTATCACGCTGGGCGCAGTTCTTGGCGTCGGGCGCGTGACCACCAGAGGGCGAGCTTGAGAATGTGAGCCTCTGGATGGCCCACGCTGGGTGTGGTTGGACCGCGCTGGGCATGATATTAGTAAGTGACATTACTTGTAGATTTTCTGGTGTTGCGCCGGGCATGACCTTGTCTCGCCGGGCATGGAGACTCCTTGGGAGTCTCTGCCAGAGGTGGCGCCGGGCGCAATTGGTATTACGTCGGGCGTGAGACCTTGGGGAGGTCTTTGCCTTTCCTGCACCGAGCGCGGGTTTGGCACGTCGGGCGTGTGAGACCTTCTGGGGTCTCTGCCTCCTAGCACGCCGGGCACAATTGGAATTGCGCCAGGCACGTTTTAGCCTTGGTGCTCTCTAGTTAGGCCACGCCGGGCGCGACCATGAGTGTGCCGGGTGCAGATGCAAACTTTATACTATATGTTGTTATATGCTGAGAAATGATGTTAGCTGATAATTGTTGATGTTTGCCGAGCTGTGCTGTCAATTGATGAGTGTTGTTAAGCTCACTTACAATATTGCTGTGCCGAATGTTGTTATGCTGATTAACGTTGTTAATGTCGTATGATGAGTAACCGTTGTGCTGTAAGTTGTTAAAACTGTGTTGTATGCTGTTATTGCTGATATTGCTGTGTTGTGTTGTATGCTGATATAAATTGTTGTAGAACGTAAGGCTGAGCTGTTGTAGGCCGTAAGGCTGAGCTGTTGTAGGCCGTAAGGCTAAACTGTTGTAGGCCGTAAGGCTGAGCTATTGTATGCCGTAAGATTGAGTTGTTGATCATTAAGGCTAGAGGAGATGTTTTCAAAATTTCTCATTCCATGGTGTGGATTGAGGGAGCTGTGGTGCTCTTAGAGCCCAATTTGTTGAAAATCCTCCCTAGGAAGCTGACCCTTGGAGTGGTCACTATACTGTTCTCCTCTAAGTACTTAGTTGGTCCCGTGTGTGGGCAAGGTCGAGGCACACGTGTACGAAGCGACCACGGTATAGGGGCAAGGTCGAGCTATACCGCTTACAAGCGACCTGCATGACGACACATTGTGTGTTTACTGCTGTTTATGCTGTATATGTGATGGATTGTATGCTGATGATGTGTTGATAGCTGTAGCTGTTTATCATTCATGTATTGATATATATATATATATATATATATATATATATA
>NC_033806.1:24657336-24703274 GCF_000340665.2 Cajanus cajan | reverse complement strand
ATATATATATATATATATATATATATATTAATTATAATTTCAAATTATTGGTTGTTTAATACTAATTGTATTTGAAGCAGAATTATATAATTTTTCATGATTATTAATACTAAAAAATTATTCGTTAGCCAATAATTATTACAGTTATAATTTTATGAAAAAAATGATCAAATTTTAGTTATTAAAAAAAATTCAATCTTTATCTAATTATGTCAAAAATTAATTAATTAAAAAAATACAAATTCAAAAAATTTTATTCATGTGAGAAGAAAAATATAAAATAGAAAAAAGAAAGAAAAAAAGAAAAAGAAAGAATTTAGGCAATTGAAAATATCTTTAAGTCTTTTAGTCATATACAATTCTTTTATAAATAAATAAAACACAACACTACTAGTGATATTCATCTTATGTATTACTTATTGTAAAAAGTTCAATTTTTTTTAATGGAATATATCAACACGTCTAATTTAATATTGACAAATTCTCTTTATTCTTTTCTCCTGCGAAGTTAATTATTTTGCATTAACAAATAATTATAATTCACCAACACATTGAATCACAAATAATAATAATAATAATAATAATAATAATAAATATAATAATAATAATAATAATAATAATAATAATAATAATTACCTTTGTATCTTTTTGTATACAAATGTTATCAATTCCTCATTCTTCTTTTGTCAATCTCATGCAATACTAAAACAAAATGCCTAAAATAAAATTTCACAATGAAATTATAATATTTCTCAATTTTCAATTGTCCTTCTCATATAAAAAGAGATATTAAATCCCAAAATATGTATGAACAAATAATAATAAGAATGGAAATAAAAGGAAAAAATGTATCTTCTATCTTCTTGAAGACGAATATAGTGTAGGTCAGGGACGGATGCATTCATATTATTGTGGGGGTAGTTTCCCCCACTAAAATTTTACACTTATTTATTTTTATATATATTATTTACTTTTTATAATATATATATAAATTATATTTTAATTTATTACAAAAAATTGTTAAATAATGACACACATTTTATAGAGATATAATACTTATTACTAAAATTGTTTTTACATATACTACAGATATAATATATGTTGAAATATTATTAAAAAAATGTAAATATAGACTATAATAACACTTTTTGTGATTATATTAACAATTTTTGCAATGATTATTTTTATATCTAATATGTTAAAATATATTAATATTGTATTTATATTTTATTTTATCGTGTAATTTTTTTATTTTATGACAAAATTTTCTTAACTTTTTTATTATTATTATGATAATATACTTTATTTTTTTACTGAAAAATTTATTACTTCTTTTTTTTAATTTTTAATCCTTTTGATTTTGTATATTTACATTATGTGTTGGTAGAAGAGAATCCAAATTAAGAAGAATGAGAGTAATTATCACACAAAATATTTATTTATTTTTTTACTTAAACATATTTAATAAAAAATAGGTGTTGTTCTCATAAAATACTTTTGTTTTAAATGAACATAAAAATTTAGAAAAGATACAAAAGAAAATAAATAATAATTATATTATCTTTATCTTAATAATTTATACCATTTTGTTCCTCTAAAATTAAATAAATCACTAAAAATTACAACATCACACTTAAATATAATATCAGACAGAGAAAAAAATGAACAATTGTCACTCTACTTATGAGAAAATTTTAATTTATAAAAAATAAGTATATTAAATTTTTATCACAAAAATATACTTTTTTAAAAATTATTATATTTTTAATAAAAAATTATAAAATATTTTATTGCCCCCACTTAACAATTTTTCTGGATCCGTCACTTATGTAGGTGAAAATTAAACTATAAAAGAAGAAATTAAATATCTATTAATAACGCAAATCACATAGTGAATATGAAAAATATGTTGAATAGTAATAAAATAGTCTTTTTTGGTAAATTTTTCAAGATGAATAAAATATAAAAAGAAGGTAATACCCAAATCTTATTGCAATCATGCACAACTTTTTAAGTTGTTATTAAATTTCATCACCATCAATCTACCATTTATAGAGAATATAAAAAAAAAATGGTGTAAAAATCGATTCTACAAAAAAACTAATAGAATACAACTTTGGGTAGTAAGTAAAGAAAGAGAACATTGAAAAATTATTCATGCACTAACAAAAGGCTCATGAAAAGAAAAAAAATAAAAATGAAAATGAAAACATAATTGACTTTATAAACTATTAAAAACGTAATATATTTAATTCACATCATTAAACTTATTCAAAATTAATAATTTAATTTTAAAACAAATTGGAAATATTTGAATTCTGAAAGACATAAGAGTTTTTTTTTTAATTTAAAAAAAAGTAAGTTCAGACTGTATAATTTTAAGTGAAATTTTTTTTAGAAAAGTATTCTACTTCTAATAATATATATAGATATACTTATACATATTTTTACTTTTAATAATATATATAGATAAAGATATACGTATAGATATTTTCATATCAAACAAATTCAATGGTTTAAAGGTAGAGTACTTTTAGTCGAAAATAAAAGTGAAGAATTCAAATTTCATCTTTATCGTATAAACACCACATCATCTATCATATTATTTTTCAACGCCGCATAGATAAAATCCTTTATTTATTTTTTTTATATATATTTGATTAGTTGAAAATTGAGAGGACCACAATTGCTTAGTTGGAATGGAGACTAAATCTAAAAATGACTGCGACTAACATAATGGTTGAAGTTGGGAAGGGGTTGGAATAGTAAAAAATACGTGGAATTAGTTTCGATTTTCATTGGGATTATTTTAATAATTTTTCCTATTTTTATTGAAAAAAAATAACTAAATCTAAAAAGAGCAGTTAAGTCTACTTTATTTATTATGATCTATTGAACCAATCTAGCTTATTTTTTAATTGGTTTAAATTGGATCGATGAATTTGGTTTGCTTCATGATCACTCAAAATATGTAATCCCTCCAATACCAAAAATTTGCAATAAGAAAGAGATACACACAAGATGTTAAATGGTTAAAAAGAATTAACACTCGACCTCACTTTAAGTGTTTCTCTCTCTTCTTCAGAAAATTTTCATTACCGGATATGAGACAAAGTCGATCCCTCGTGTAACTGAGTCTTGATTAACGAGTAAATAATTGCAGCAAATAGTGTGTCCAAGAGAAACATTCGTAAAGGTTATGATGTGACTGATAGAAAATATTACCTTGTTGAAGTGTTTCACACACTGAAATTGAAAAGGGTAAACACAACGGAGTTGGTGTAATAGCTAAATGCCTAAATCCTCCCACTAATACGAAATTTCTTTTGTGGTGCAAACGTTGGGTGAGATACGCCAACCAGGACCAAGTCAATTTGGACACTGCTTAAACCTCAATCAATCGCAAACTATTAACTATTCCATGATTCACTCATCCATCTAAAAGATACCAAGGAAAGAAAACAAAGTGATATTCATTAATTCTTTTATAATATATGTATATATATCTGAAAGAAAGTGATAGTTAGAAGATGAAAATGCATAGAAATGATTGATTGTGGAGCCTGGAAGATTATTTGGTGGTGAAGAATGTTGAGTAATAATAACAAGGTATATATTGAGTGTTGTAGTTCAGTTTCTTGGCTGAGGGGTTTGGTTTGTGCGTAGTGATTGTGTTAATTACGTTGAAATGATAGCGAATCGAGTATAATATGAAGGAATTGGTAGGGTGTTACGTTGTTTCGAGATAACACTTTCATTAGCAAGCAAGTGACAATTGATTAGGAGATCCATTATTTAACTTATTAATTAGTGTCTGTGTGCCTCTCTTACGTGGACAGAAATAAAAAAAGCCAAACCTTTTGCCTTGCCTTCTTAAATACTAATAAATGCCAACATTTAAAAGGGATTTCCATAATGGCAATAATAATGACCATAATTATGCTGTGGGCACACATATAACTAACTTCCCGACTTTAATAATAAAAAATCAAAATAAAATAAAATAAACTCAGTTCTAGAAAATTTCTACAACATTCTTTTATCTTTTTTTAATAGAAAAGTTATATTATGATATGAAAATACCACCTCCTTTCTAAATCTTTTGTGTTATTTCAATAGTTTTTTTTTTCAGGATAATTATTTTATTCAATGCATTGGAATGATAATTAGAGACCAGTAAATATTGTATGAGAGTATTCTTCAGTAATAAGCAAAAAAGTTTTCATAATTATAAAAAAAATGTTCTGTAAAATTTAATAACTTGATTATCATATTATATAAAATAAGATTTATTAAAGATTTAATAATTTAAATGAATAGTTTAATCATAATATATACTTATATTAATAGCGTTGTCTATTATAATTAAATCAAATATCTTATTTTTATCTGTTAAAAATTAATAAACTTTTGAAAAGAAAATGAATAATGTAATATGCATGTTATGTGATATTTACCTGCGTAACGAAATATTCTTTTATAATATATAATATAAATATAATAAATTTATAGATACTTAATAGATACACAAGTAGAAGACAAAATTTCATTCCACTTAATGGATGCCTATAGAATGAGTGTGACATAATTTTATTCCACACTGATGGAAGCTATTGCTACTATTTCTCACCTCACCTAATTATCATCTTTATATATTACACAGTTTATTTTCAAATATAAAATGTGTTGAATCAAAATTATTATTCACCTAAAGAAAACATATGTAGGTGTAAACTCCTGCAGAAGCATTTGCGACAAAGAAAAAGAACCTTAAATTTTCAATAGTTTAAATTTGTAGAGTATGTTTTAAAAAAATTTAGGGACAAACATTATCAAAATAAATAAATTGAGAATAATTATGATTTGTTTTCACAATAAAATTTTATACTCATCTTATATATGTTTTAGCTTTTCTATTTTTTTTATCACATCGTTTGTATGACTTTGTTTAAACAAACTTTTCTAAAAATTTTACATAAAAAATTAAATTACACTTTTATTCTTTTATACAATTCAATTGAAATCTTAGTTTCTCAAGTTTATAAAATTTATAATTTTGTTCTGAGCATTATTTATTAAATTAAGTAAATGATGTGATAATTATTATTTAATAACATTTTACTTAAATTATACTTAATTATATTTTTACTAATAAAATGATAAAAATAAATTAAATTATATTTTTAATGATTTATCATTTTTATTCATTTTGATCTTTTATTTTTTAAAATGTTCATGCATTTTGATCTTTTATATCTTTAAATTAAGTCAATTTGGTGTTTTTGAATTCTTTTTTGATTAATTTAAAACTTAAAATTTGTCTTATTAGATCTACTTATATAAAAATTATTGAATATAATTAAAGTTTAAACCAAAAGTATTATATACATGGTAAAAATATAAAATTAAAAAAAAATATAATTTTATATTATTTTCTAGTTATTTCACAATTTTTATTATGTTTATAACTCTTTTGAATTAAAATATCAAGTATATTTTCATATGAGTGAATCTAATGTTACAAGTTTTAAGTTTTCAATAGTCAAAAATTGATTTGAAATCTTGTCACAAAATTGAAAATAATTATTATTTTAAAATAACCAAATTAATCTAAATATAAAAAATAAATATAAATAATAAGATAAATGACCAAATTATAATTCAATTATAAAAATAAATTAAAATTTTTTAAAATGAAGATCAAAATTAAAATTTAAACTAAATATTATAAAATATCAATTATCACATCATTCATTTAAAGTTAGATCATAATCAATATTATAATTTTAATAGTATTTAACAATTGAAACAAATTTATTAAATTTGAGACTAAAATTGTAAATTTAACATTGAGTGAACAAAATCACAAATTGAATATTATAGCAAGATTAAAATTGTAATTTAGTCAAAATAAAATGATTTTTTAATAAAAAAATATTTGTTTTCTACGTGTGTAAACAATTATTTTTTAATTGCAACATGAATATTTCCATACTTCAATATTTACACCTACCTTAATTATATATAAAAAAAAATGTCTACACCTACCTTAAACCCTTATTTATTTTTTAATGATATTTATCATTTTTTTTTATCTCTTTTAATTGTGTCACTTTCTTCTTACAGAGGGTGTATTGCCAAAAACACGTGCTCTAGAGAAAACATTGGAAATATAGAAAAATGAGAATTTGAATAGGAGAAAATATGAGAAAGTCAAACATACTGAATTTATAACTTCAACACACGTATCTGATTAAATAAGTTTACAAATTCTTCATGACGGTATATGACACCTTGGGCAATGAAGCCAAGTTTGAGGTTGGTTTGCTAA
Organism: Cajanus cajan; assembly: GCF_000340665.2. Taxonomy (NCBI): domain Eukaryota; kingdom Viridiplantae; phylum Streptophyta; class Magnoliopsida; order Fabales; family Fabaceae; genus Cajanus; species Cajanus cajan. The sequence continues at coordinate 24,696,943 of NC_033806.1, read as the reverse complement.
AAAGCAATAAACAAACCCCATTTTGCACGTGCCGTATCCTACAAGAGACCATGAGATGCAGACACACCAGAGCCGTCTATGACTCTCTCACCCACAAAGCTGCCGTGACAAGGATAAGGATCATGTTTTTTAATCATAACCTTTTTAGATCATTAATATAAATTTTGTTAGATAATAAATAATAAAACATTTTTTTCAACAAAATGGTAGAAGATTAAAAAGGTGTCAAAAATTACATATAAAAATCATTTTGTCTTTGCCACCTCTTGTGTCTTCCTCAACAATCCAAACCCCAAATAGCACAATCATAGTCTTCACCCTCACCTTTCATTTCTTAGTTTATACGGTGCGTTGCTAATTGAAAATCTACATCATGTAAAGTATATTATTAATTATATCAAGAAAATATACGTAACGAAAATAACACTCAAAAATATTATTTGATTGCCATTTTTTAGTCTGCAAAATATTCACTTTCTTTCGATATGTGAAATTGAATAGTAGCTGGACAAGGTTGAAAAGGGCAATGAATCATGATAGTTGTTTGTTGAAGCGGGGAGGCCAAGTAAAGCAACCTCGGATGTTTGCGTCTCTGTTCTCTCCTCTGTTCCATTTTTGAGTTGAAAACAATATTCAGATATTTCTCTCGGTGAGACCCCTTTGATTGAATTGTGTCATCTAAGTTTCTGTGTTATTCACCTTTCGAGTTTCAAAGATGCTGTGTCGCTATATGGATGCAGAGTACTGTCTCTGTTTCTGATAAGTATGTTTTGGGTCTCTTCAAAATATGGTTTACTCTGTCGCTTTGGCTTATTCCTCGGGCTTCTTTGATTCTTACACTTCAGGAAGCCTTCCCTGTCTTTCCCTTTTTTCACCTAAATGATTATCTAGGCCAAAAAAATAAAGTTTTTAAGGTAGAGATTCCAAATTCCAATCCTTGTTTTCTAGGATACAGTTGTTTTGGGCAATGTCCTTCAATTTATTATTTTTGCATCCACTCCTTTTCTCCTTGCTTTGGTTACCTGGATATTCCTAACTAGGCTAATTTCATATTTCATGGGTTGCTCTTAATTTATCATCTTTTAATTTATATTTACTTTTTTAGAAAAGAAACATTTTGTTACCTGAGAAAAATCCATTTTGTCTTCCTTAAGTTATCCTTCATCATGAAATTTCTCACTTTCCTGGTGGGTTTGTGATATCTTCTCTTTTACTAGAGTCTTGAGGGTTTCTGTTTTTGTGGGTCACAAAAAAATGAAGGAAAAAGTGGATTCCCCGGTTACAGTCCTTGAGGACTATTTCAGGAGCTCAGATTCAGAATCAAGTTCTTCCAAAGAGCCTTCGGCAGATTCCGAGTCTCAGGATCTTTCAAAACCTGCTTCTAGGTGGCATTCATTTCTGCAATTGTTGAGGAGTGGATCAAAGAAACAAATGAACACATTGCATCCTCTCAGTGTCCTCAAGCTCTCCAAAAGAATGAGCACCAGCATGAGGGAGTCCATTCTCCCCAGTTGTTTCATAGATGCAGCTGCTTCACCCTGCAGGTCACCTTGGAAGATTTTTACCCACCATGAGATACAAGTTGCAACCAATTCTTTTAGCCAAGGTATGCAATGTGCCTCACAATTAGATTTCTCCTTAAGCAACATTGAATTGCTTTGCTTGGTCTAAATTTTGTATTCAATTTTTATACTGCAAATCAATTAGAAATTATTTTAGACATGCCTTTTAAAGTAGTAATGCAAAAGTTAACAATCTTACCATAGCAGGTTTGATTGGATGATAGTATAAAAATTTATTACATTGATAGTGTGTTTAAATTAAATTCTTAAATTTTGAGTTGGTTGGTGCAGAAAATTTGATTGGGAAGGGTGGTTATGCTGAAGTTTACAAAGGGTGTTTGGCAAATGGACAGCTAGTGGCAATTAAAAGGTTAACAAGAGGAACAGCTGATGAAATCATAGGGGACTTCTTATCAGAACTTGGGGTAATGGCACATGTAAACCATCCCAATACTGCTAAACTTGTTGGCTATGGGGTGGATGGTGGAATGTATCTAGTTCTTGAATTGTCTGAAAAAGGGAGCCTAGCTTCAGTTCTTTATGGTAATGGTTAATGGCTTGCACAATTTTTCCCTTTTTTTTTATTTGTTATTGACCCAATTGTTAACGTTTTGTTCAAAATTCTCATTTCTTTGATTCCATTTCAGGTTCTAAGGAAAAACTACAATGGTGTAATAGGCACAAAATTGCATTAGGAACAGCCAAGGGTATATTATATCTTCATGAGGGTTGTCACAGAAGAATTATCCACAGGGATATAAAAGCTGCCAATATCTTGCTTACAGAGGACTTTGAGCCTCAGGTATAAATGAATTATGAATGCCTTGGATTCTCTAGCATAAGTTTGATTCTATAATAATTGATCACCACAATTTCCTTCTGTTTTTTGCATTTTGTATTTATCCCGTGGACAATTTTTTTTTGGTAAGATTCTTCATTATGTGACAGACGAAATTTCCCTGGTTTTTGTCACATCATTAACTCTAGTCCGCACTTCATTTTTATAACGCACTATTTCTAAGTTGTGTACGTAAGTGGACTTAGATATTTCAGGAACAAATTAAAACGTTACGAAATTTTTGCGCAGATTTGTGATTTCGGGCTGGCAAAATGGCTGCCAGAAAATTGGACTCACCACACGGTTTCAAAATTTGAAGGAACTTTCGGGTTTGTTTACTTTCAGAATCACTTTCTGTTAAAAACCTTGTGGCTTTGTATTAACTAAGGTTCCATTTATGAGTGCCACAGTTACCTAGCACCTGAATACTTGCTGCATGGCATAGTAGATGAGAAAACGGACGTATTTGCCTTTGGTGTATTGCTATTAGAATTAGTGAGTGGGAGGCGAGCACTTGATTATTCACAGCAAAGTCTTGTGTTGTGGGTATAGTTGCCTATCTTATTTACACACAAATTTCATTAAATCTTGTTACTCTGTCTAGATTTTGACTTTTCCCTCCTAACAAATTTTCAGGCAAAACCATTGCTCAAAAAGAATGATGTCATGGAGCTTATTGATCCTTCACTAGCAGGTGACTTTGACTCTCGGCAGATGAATCTTATGCTCTTGGCTGCTTCTTTATGCATACATCAGTCCTCAATTCGTCGCCCCTCTATAAGACAGGCACGTTCTTTATAAAACTTTCATTTACCATAGTTTTTTTTCTTCTTTTTTTTTCGGTGATGTGCATAATTTATTAGGTATCTAAAAACTAACAATTATATTAACTTGTATTCGCAAAGTGTGACTTCTGTTAAAAAATATTATTTTACCATGGTAATCGATTTTGAGAATATTAAATTAAGTATCTGTTTTTCTTGATAAACATTATAACCACCATGACTTGATTATCATTTATCTTAATTTAGTAATGTGAACGACATTTTCTTAAAAAAAACGAAATTAAAATTTTAGTAAGATTATAAACTAAATAATTGACTATACAATATTAAGAATTAAATGGAGGTTCTCTTTTAAGGATTAGATGTAATATTAGAAAAAGTAATAAGTAAAGATGTGCGAAGTAATATTCATATCTTCCATATGCATTGTGGTCCACTTTTTCTAGTGGCAGAAGATATAACCCATTAATTTTTCTGTGTCTCTGGAACTTAAAGTGTGTGACCAAGTCCATTATTAACCACGTGACTATGACAAAGTCCATTATTAAGCATGTGATCCTTTGGTGCAGGTTGTACAGCTTCTGAATGGCAACCTTAGCTGCTTTAAGGGCATGAAGAAAACTCGAATGCCCTTCTTTCGAAGAGTGTTCCGGGAAGAACTCCTTGATTCTCAATAGTAACAAAATAGAAATTGCCTCATCAATCTGAAAATTTTGCACTTTGCGGAAGCCCAAAAATAGCACTCTAAAACCTTTCAACCTGTGTATATAATAGTTTTTTTTTTTTTTTTTATGTATAAAAAATGATAATAGTCAAATACTTAGTTACTTGCAATGAAGAAATATTGTATTACCGTGAGTCTTGACTCACATCGCATCAGATTTCTTGTTCCCATCCAAATAGGTCTTCCTAAATTTATAAAGTAATTTAAAAGTAGTTCTTTTCTCCTTTCTCTCCTCTTTTACATAATTACAAATACTTATTTTTTTAGGTGAGAAAAGATCCTAGGTGGAAAGCACAAAAATGAAAGCCACTTTGGATGTAAAAATGTTCTGTTTAAGATTTGGATATCTTACTTGGAAGCAGATGATTGCAAATTTGCTTTGTGTTGCAGACAAAGTGCGAGTGCATAATCTTCGATAATACGCGTGGCAGCTCTTGGAATCAAATCAACTACAGCGCATTACAAACATCATGAATATATGCTCTTAGAATGTGTTTTTAATATAAAAATATCATTATTAAAAAAATATCATGAAGAAACTGAAAAATTAAAATTTTGAGTAATCTAATCCATATACACATTTACGTCGTGGTTTTATAATTTTTAATGAGAAATTTCACTTTGTTCTATCCATCCATTCATATTAATACTAATAAACCTTATTTAAAAATGAGTTTAAAAAATAGAATAATAATTTTAATAAAAACAATTTTTATATATTATATACGAATGACTATTTTATATAAGAATATTTTTAAAAATTATTCTTTGATAGAAGTATTTTTAATTTTTTTAATTTCTTATTAGATTTATTATTTATTTATTATATTTATTTATAAATTAAAATTTAATATTTTAAAAATAAATTATCAATAATTAAAAATAGTATCTTGTCATAATATAAATTATTATTTATCTTAAATTAAAAATATAATGTATATATTTAAATATATAATTTATTATAAAGTTTAGTTAATAAAAATTTAGCTTAGCATTGAGTAAAATAGTAATAATAAAGAAATTATGCGACTTTGTTTAACATGGAATGACACGAGAGGTGATGAACTTTTCTAAAGTATAAAGAATGTATTCTGTATCATATTAAGCTTTTCTATGTTTTAAAATTAAATAATAATAAAAAAAAGAGAGAGAGACAACACTACGTGATGATAGTAATTTTAAAATAAGCAAAATTTGAAAAGAAAAATAAATACTAAAAGAATTAAGAATGAGAAATGGAGGGAGTAGTATAAATTTAAGGACCTGACAATAACGTATTGAAATGACAGGTATAGGATAGGAAAGTAGAAGAATAAGAAATAATCATTGTTTGTTTGTTTGTAAAAGGAAAATAACTAAATAATTTCATAATATACAAAAAAATACACACATACATTTTAAATTTCATTCTTCTAAACACTTTAAACAATAAAGTGCGATAATAATTATTTATTAATAATTTATATAAATTTAATTTTATCATAATTCTTGTTGATTTTTTAATTAATAAATATGAATGCATTATATTTTTTAAAACATACTCTTTCACTTTAAAACAATTAAATTCGTATTTTTTTTAGGTCACTATAATATAAAAGTAATGTATCTACAAATTTTTGTTGATGATTAATATTTGTAGAGTGATTTGATTGAAAAATTTCACTTTTCAACTATTCCTTTTAAATAAAAAAAATCAAACTTAAATCTTATTTATAGAATTTGAATTCAATTTTGCTTAAATTAATGATTTGATATTCATATATTTTATTATAAACTCAATAATAATAATAATAATAATAATAATTATTATTATTATTATTATTATACAAATTTTTCTACACTTTTTACACTTTAATATAGGATGAAAATTAAATACATTTAATATTTTAGAAATATAAATAGTTAATACAAACGTAGTGCTAAGGATTTGCCGAAGAATTTAGAATTATTCTCTTATTACAATTATAGGTTTAAATATGTATTTTTAAATATTTTATTGAGGAGGTAGGTGGGAAAGAAAAGGTTGAGAAGAAAAAAGTATAAATAAAAATTTAACTAAAAAGAAATAATGTAGAAATTAATTTTTTTTGAGGTTGTTTATTTTTAAAAGAAAATTGCATATAAAAATAACATTGTTAAAAATATATGTTTTTAATTATTTTTATAATTAGTAATATCAATACTAATGTTTAGGTGTAATATGAGAGGGAGAAGGACTTTGTTTAACATGGAATGACACGAGAGGTGATGAACTTTTCTAAAGTATAAAGAATGTATTCTGTATCATATTAAGCTTTTCTATGTTTTAAAATTAAATAATAATAAAAAAAAGAGAGAGAGACAACACTACGTGATGATAGTAATTTTAAAATAAGCAAAATTTGAAAAGAAAAATAAATACTAAAAGAATTAAGAATGAGAAATGGAGGGAGTAGTATAAATTTAAGGACCTGACAATAACGTATTGAAATGACAGGTATAGGATAGGAAAGTAGAAGAATAAGAAATAATCATTGTTTGTTTGTTTGTAAAAGGAAAATAACTAAATAATTTCATAATATACAAAAAAATACACACATACATTTTAAATTTCATTCTTCTAAACACTTTAAACAATAAAGTGCGATAATAATTATTTATTAATAATTTATATAAATTTAATTTTATCATAATTCTTGTTGATTTTTTAATTAATAAATATGAATGCATTATATTTTTTAAAACATACTCTTTCACTTTAAAACAATTAAATTCGTATTTTTTTTAGGTCACTATAATATAAAAGTAATGTATCTACAAATTTTTGTTGATGATTAATATTTGTAGAGTGATTTGATTGAAAAATTTCACTTTTCAACTATTCCTTTTAAATAAAAAAAATCAAACTTAAATCTTATTTATAGAATTTGAATTCAATTTTGCTTAAATTAATGATTTGATATTCATATATTTTATTATAAACTCAATAATAATAATAATAATAATAATAATTATTATTATTATTATTATTATACAAATTTTTCTACACTTTTTACACTTTAATATAGGATGAAAATTAAATACATTTAATATTTTAGAAATATAAATAGTTAATACAAACGTAGTGCTAAGGATTTGCCGAAGAATTTAGAATTATTCTCTTATTACAATTATAGGTTTAAATATGTATTTTTAAATATTTTATTGAGGAGGTAGGTGGGAAAGAAAAGGTTGAGAAGAAAAAAGTATAAATAAAAATTTAACTAAAAAGAAATAATGTAGAAATTAATTTTTTTTGAGGTTGTTTATTTTTAAAAGAAAATTGCATATAAAAATAACATTGTTAAAAATATATGTTTTTAATTATTTTTATAATTAGTAATATCAATACTAATGTTTAGGTGTAATATGAGAGGGAGAAGCCATAATAGATTATGAAAATCAGAAGAAAAAAAACTATAATTAATTATATAAATAGAGAAATAGAATAATTGATTTTATTCTTCTTCCTATTCAAGTAGTATGCAATTGTTTAATTTTTTTGTGTGTATTGGGAAAAATAAACTAGATGAACAAAAAGAATTATAAAGGAGAAAGAATATCCTCTCTCACAAACTCAGAACTAAAAATTAAAGAACTCATTCACACAGTATAAATAGTTAAATTCTTAGCCTCCCAACCCATAAGAGCATGACCCACTTTGTTTATATCCCAAGAGATATTCACAAAACAACCTTCTAATCCCAAGCCACCAACCTCTTGATATTGCTAAAAATATCCTAATGCTTGTGAAGATAACTCCTACAATTCAACTCTTGAATCACCGACACCTTCTTAACACAATTTGATTCACAAATTATGTGTCACCAACATGAGTGTCAACACAATTCCAAACCTTTCATTATTGTAAACAATTATGCATGAAGTGGATCACCATTACTCGTTGAGCTTTCAAAACCATTGTTCCAACCTTCCACTACATCCCTCACAACACCTCCAAACCCCATAACTTTTTTGTCACTCAACCAACTGCCATCTACATTCAACTTTAACCACATGTATTCAAGGAGGACCAACACACATTCTCCCCCCAACTCTTCTTCTACTTCAAATATAGGAGATTATCCATAGTAGTTATCTCAATTTGATGCAACATACACTGACTACTCCATCCTTTTTTCTTGGAAAACCATATTGTTGTGAAACCTCCATACCCACCAAAGGACCATTCTCAACCTCATACCATCCCAATGTTGAATGATAGTTGAGAACCAAGTGTCGATATCATTCATCATAAACACCCAAGCAAATATCTAACCCATTTGGAACCATACTTCCTTCGAATTAGCTTAAGGCATGTAACAAAGTTTCTATTGAGCACAAACATCTGGGGCATGCGTCACTAAACACGGGATGTTGAGAGAACCTGAACTGATTTGTAGGTAAAGCCATATGTAATTCTTTCCAAAGAAAGAATTTAACCTTCTCTATATATGTCGTTTCCATAAACCCTTTCATCTGTTATGTTGCAAACAAGATGCCTTAGTTTGAAGAAAATGAAAACCTTAAGCAGTAGTGAAATAACTTGATACATCACCCTTCCACGAAATATGATCCTTGCTACCCTTGACAGAGGGAATGCTAATCTGCTAAAATCGTAGGACCACTCATTAGGAAGTTGAGTGTATAAGAACTTGAAATCCCAATCTCCATACCTCCAACATTGCACCACTATGACTTCCACGTCATGAATATGAACAAACGATACCTATGCCCCTAGTATGTCCGTATCAGACCAATCTTTATACCAAAATAAGGATTTTCCATCACCCAACTGAGGTTTGAATTCTTCTCATATATAAGAAAGAGCCTTAACACTGTTATTCCATATTTGAGACGCTCTAGTTTGTTTCTTAGCATGCAATACCAACTCCCCATGCAAGTACTTATCACATAAAAGACCCACCCACAGCTTCTAATCCAAACGTAAGAGGTCCCAAACCAATTTTCCAAGTAAAGAAATATTCACCTGTCGAGCATCAAGGACACCCAAACCGCCTCCTCCTTTGGTTTTGAGATGGCACTCTAGTTCACCAAAAACTAGAACTGAGTTACACCATCCTTTGCCCATAACAATCTTTGACATGCTTGATTAATCTTGTTACACACTTCTTATGGTAGCCAAAGCGACTACATACAATATATATATGAATAGAAAAAATCACAGAGTTAACAAGGCACAAACGACCAATCCTGTTGAAGAGCTTACCCTTCCAAGATACTAAACGAGCATTAACATGGTCTAACACTCGATTAAAATCAACAATATAGACCTTCCCTTAAATCATTGGTATTCCTAAGTAGTTAGAAATTTTTTGTGGGTGAACTTGAAGTTTAGTGAAAAACACACAGAATGAGGGGTTGAATGTGTGTGTACAAAGGATTTAAAAAAATGTTTTCGCAAAGGTGCTACTTTCCATTAGAAAATAATGTTTTAGTTGCGTAAGGAAAGTGTAATGTTGATTAAAAGGAACTATGCATCCGAAGCTCTATCGTTTGTTTGAAAATGATTTTCTTAGTCAAACAAATATGAGTTCGTCTAAATATTATTTAGAAGATAGATAGTAGTAGACAAAGTTTTTCAAAGTGATGATCAATATGATTGAAACTGCATTTCTAAGTTAAATGATAGTGCAAAGAGTTTTTATACTGGTTCACTCGTTCTGAGCTACGTCTAGTCTCCTTCAACTGAAGGATTCCACTAATCACAACGAATTACAAGTATTCTTAACCACTTATAGTTTGTCCACCTCACTTGTTGACGCTAGTATTCTTAAACCATTTCTGGTTCCCCAAGTATTCTCAACCACTCCTAGTTCGTCAACTTCACTCGCAAACGCTAGTATTCTTAAATCACTTTTAGTTACCCAAGTATTCTTTTGCTAGCCTCTTCAGGCTTTTACAGACGATAATTATTGAGTGCGTTGTAACTCTTGTAGAGAGGATGAAATGGTTTCAACACTCACTAAGGTTTTCAACCTTAGTTTTACAGGAATGTGTTTAGAGTGTGTATGTAACTCTCACATAGAGGATAAAATGATTTCTACACTCCCTAAGATAAGCTATCTTAGTTTTACACGGATATTCAACTTTTTCATAGGAAGAGAGGTAAGTTTGTTTTTTACGCTTGTTTTGCCTTATTGCTTGTTGATTTCTCTTCACCTTTCCATCTTTCTAGGTCTTGATATTTATAGCCTCATGTACCCGTTATTTGAATTTGAATGTGTCTGTTGAGGCGGAGCTTTCCATTGGTGCAGATAAGCGTTTGTTCATGGCTACACAAATCTTCTTCATTTAATGCATTTGATTTTGCATTAAATGCTTTGCTTGCTCAATTTGTCTCACATGAAGTATTTTGCATGATTTGTCTCCTTTTATTTTTGACTTCAATCATGCCCTAGGTATGTTTGTCCTTTTTCTATCATTATAGTTGTGAAGGCATTGCTTTTTTGAAAAGTAGGTGTACTTGCCCTGACACACGCAGTTTTGACTTGTGGATTCGCGCTCTTGCATTTTTCTCCCTTCTTTTCATATCTTTAATAACTTCATGCGCCTTTCTTATAACTAGAGATGATGTATGATCTTCTTTTTTGTGACTAGTGGATCTAGACATTTTTCATCGTGCTTCTTTTACGTTTGGAAAATTGAGTCTCTGTCTAAGATTTAGACTTTGACTTTTTCATTTCATCTTATCAGTCTTGATGAATAATTTTTATTCCGTCTGAAATGCTTCTTCGTCTTGAACTATCCAATGACTGATGATTGCTTTGTTGGTTTGAATATGTATGATTGACCCTTGAGTTTCGTCTGAAGTTTGTTTGGTGCTTGAGTCCACCTTGTCTTGGTTCTTGTTTCTGAATTCTTCCATTTCACTCTGGATTATTCTTGGCGTATCTTTGTTTGGTGTTCATTATCGATTGATAGGCACGCCATGATTCTTTTATTGTTTGACTTGTCTTGTTGGATCCTTGTTTTGCTTGACCCTGCTCTTATACATATCTGAAACACTACTACATGGTTTAGTAATAATAATATATATTATATTTGTCATATTCTAAACTTTTATAGGAATTGCTTCGTCTGACTTAACAGAACTATCCCCAAAATCATTTGCAAGTCCTCAATGCATTTATTTTGGATCCTTTTCAAACATATAAACTATGACTTGACTAGATTAACTTTTAAGCTTGATGCCAATGCAAACTCCTTCAACATTGATACCACCACTCTAGATTACCAATCCAAGGCTTTGCAAAATATCAAAACATCATCAAAAAATAGTAAGTGGGATGGTGAAGGTCCTCCAGGAACAAGCTAAATCAGACTCCTCCTACCTTCATTATTCAATTCATTTATACATAATGTTAATCTTTCCATGCACAATACGAAGAGATAAGGGGATAGTTGGTCCCCTTATCTCAAGCTCTGAGTTGAGGATGTAGGAGGTAACTTACTACCATTCCACATTAGAGATAATGAAGAATTAGAAACCTCCCACATTATCAATCTCGTGATTCTCTTAAGGAACCCAAAGACACTTAAAGTAGCTTGGAGGAACCTCCAACTCACTCTATCATATGTTTTTTCAAGATCTTGCTTCAACACCAATGATCACCATTAGAATTATGAATAAAATTAAAAGCCTCCTGGGCCAAAATACTATTATCCAACATACCTTGACTAGGAATAAACTCCCTTGGAACAAACCAATAATATCCATAAGGAAATGGCAGAGACGAGCCACTAAAAATTTAGAGACGACTATAAAAGCCACATTTGCATAAGCTTATAGGCTGAAAATATTTTAGTGAAATAGAAATATTGACCTTTGGAATAAGCACCATTAAAGCCTTAAGAAAAGATGGATCAATCGAACCAAACAAAAAGGCATCATTCATAATATGTCATACCTCATCCTTTATAATATGCAAATATTTCTTTAAGAAAAACGGTTGAAAACCATTAGGGCCTAGAGCCTTAAATGACTTCATACTCATCACTGTTCGACGAACCTCCTTCTTCATAACAGGTGATAACAAGGTTGTAACCGCCTCTACACTAAGTCTCAGAGGGATCCCAAGTTGCATGTTCATAAAGTTGCCATGGTTATCCTCAGAAAATAGGTCCTCATAGAATCTCCTAATTTCATGTTATAGTATTTTTGTATTAGTCAACCAAGAATCGTCTTGAATAAACAATCCACGTATTTTGTTTCGTTTCCGATGAGCAAGCGTCTAGGCATGAAAAAAGGTAGTATTCTTGTCCCCAAACCACACCCATTTTTCTTGTGATTTATGATACCACAAAAACTCCTCCTGAAGACAAACCTCATTCAACTCCTCATACATTAGATTTTCCAACCTGTTGAGATTTTCAGAAACATCCTTTTTAAGCTCCAATTGAACACCCTTCAATCTCGCCTACACCTTCCTCTTACGTTTAAATTTATTTCCAAAAACATATTTGTTGAATATTACCACATTGTCTTTAACAATGTTGAAACCCTTAACCAAAACATAAGTGTTTTTAAACCATGCATCCTTGACCACCTGCTTAAACCCCTTGTGTGTTGTCTAGGCTTCTTGAAAGCGAAAAAAGCATTCATGTAGTTTATTGCTTAAACCACCGCACCTGATTAGTAAATGGAAATGGTCTGAAAAACTTTGCACAAGTTCTCTATGAATGCTTTTAGAAACATCAACTGCTAGTCAGATGTGCACAAGGCCCTATCCAAGCATTTAGCTAGAAAGAACCTTGTTTCCTTCGATACTAAGTGAACCAGAGTCCTTTAGCACCCAAGTCTAACTAAATGCATTCATCCATGAGTTGAGCGAATTAAGATGCTCTTGATAACGAGAATTTTCCTCCTCGACACTTGAATGAGAAGAACATCTCATTAAAGTCTCGTAACACAAACAATGGAGTCAAGATTTTACCACGCATCTATCGTAAGTGAGCCCACCCTTGAATGTGAAGGCTAGAATTTGGGTTCGCACATACTGCTAAACACGTCCAATGCTTTTGACCTTGTTGCACCATTAACGTGACAACTTGATGATGCAAAGCTATCTCACTAGTGAGAAGAGAGGCCTAACAATTTGAAACAACTCATATGCCCCTTGAGTATCCCTATGTTGCCACCTGATGTCACAATTGGAACCTACGCTTCCTCTAAAAAGCTTTCACTGTCGAGAAGAGATAGTGTGTCTCCATGACCACCAAAATAGAGGGTTGGTATAATTAAAGCAACTCCTTAATGCGTCGTTTACCCTTGGCATTACCCGCACATCTAATATTCCAACTTATGATATTGAAAGTATCATTGGAAAAACTTAAAACTCGCAAATTAGGAAAGCATAATTGTGCCTCTAGGATCAAAATCCTTTACTAATGAATACCCTCATAATCGACAATGGTGAGAATTCCATCCTTCGTGCTCTCATGATAGGAGAACTTCGCACCTATAACATGAGTGGTTGGGAGGGCGGACTTAAATGGAACCAAGGCTTTGTTCATCCCACCATCCTTGTCCACCGTCGACCTTGAGTTGACTTTCTTGGAAGATGTCACATTTATACATACTAGTTTTTTTTTCTTTCCTATTAATCTAAGCACATGTAATAAGGTCCATCACGTGCAATTTATTTGAAAAAATAGGATCATGTAAAATGGTTTGGATCCCACCTCCATTAGAGACAGGAATATATTTTACCTCGCATGTAATATCCACATGCACAAATTCCACGTGATTAACCAAAATCCCATGTAGTGAATCATGTCCTCTAATCGGGAATCATTGTTGAACCTGTGTTCCTCGATTTGCACTTCCCAATCAGCCAATCTCCGTGAAGATTGGGATTGGTATGATCCTTAGAACCAACCAGCTTCAATGGTGCACTCTACAATTGTGCCACCGCTTGTTGATCTAGTTCCACCATGGTGTCCAACTCTGTCTTCTCGTCTTGTAGATCATCTTTCTGCGTTGGGGTTTGCATGCAATTATGTGCAACATGGCCATAATAGCCATATGAAGCACAAATGAAATGAAGTCCCTCATACTCCACATTGTATCATTCTCCATTCAAATTAAACCTGTCCACCATAGGTAGTTCAAGGCTGATTTTTACACAAACATGGGCAAGGCGACCTTGTGTCATGTTTAGAGTATTTCTATTTGCCTTAATAGATTTCTCAAGCATAATAACTAGTGTGAGAATGACACTTTCATCATAAAAATCCATCCCTAACCAAAGAAACTTAACCCACATCATTGTTTAATTTCTTTGACACTAGTATTTTAGTTTTGTGTATTATTAGTAAATATTTATTATATATAATTAAAATTTATAATAAATTATATATATAAATAAATATGATATTTAAATATATACATTATATTTAAAATTTTAATAAATAAATATTTTTAATAAATTATAGAAATTAATGTCTTATATGTTTGACACTCTAAGCTCACTAATGAATAAGTTTATGAATATTTTTCTGTTTTCAAACTTATGTGCATGTGCATGAATGTTAATATTGTAAACAATTTGTCTTTGAAATTGACATTATTGTTAGACAAATTATGTACTTCCTATTAAAGTGTCATGTTTAGAAGAAGGCTAATATAGTAGTACATGGAAGGGACTATGTCAAATAAGTGATGTACAACCGTCGTGACTCTTATTAGTTATTGTTCTTAATTATGACTTATGATATTATAAATGTATGATACATTTATTTTTATTAATGTGCATTATGATTGATATTTTATTAAACTATGATGTTGTATTTTGTCACATAAGCCAAGTGGGAGAATGTCAGAAATCAATGTCTCGTGTATGGCAAATGAAAGGATATGACTTTTGGGAATGAGTTATTATGTTTTAATGAAGGGATATATTGTTTGATGGAAACAATATATATATATGTATATATATATATATATATATAATGGAAGGACATGAATAGTCTCTATCTCTCTCTATGAAGGTTCGTCTCTTAAAATTACCATCAAGAAAAGAAGAGTACAAAGTAAAGAAAAAGAGAAAGATAGAAAAGATTCTTCTTACAAATTCTAAAAGATTCAAAGTCCTTAATCTCATCATGGATCAAGGTTAGTGTTTCTATCTAATCTTATATGTGAAAACTATGAATTCTATGATCCTATTTGATCATTCAAATATCATGAAATATTTACATAACAAATTCCCACATATCTACAAAATAGAATACATCTTAAATTGGTAGGGTAGTGGTTTATAAAAATTCCTCTAAAATATAAATGATAGAATCCTATGGTGTGTATTGTCAGAGTTTGCCCCTATCTAAAAACATATTGTTTCTTCTACCCATTTTTATTTAGAGATATTTACTTCGTTTGTCAATGCTACTGATTTTAGCTTTAATTTTGGGGTATTAATTCCACAAATTGTTTTTTTTTAGTGTATTAATTTTTTTAATTAAAATTTTCAAATTATTGTATAGAAAAAAGTACTAAAATGCATGATTCCGTGATTAGAGAAAATGGCAAAAAAAAAAAAAGTAATATGTACATAGTTTGGAAGCATCCTAATTTCGCGATTTTCTCCCAAATAAATTATTCTTGACATTCTTCAATTGTATATTTATGACATGAATCTCTACTTTAAATATGTATGGAAAGTGTGGGCAAAATTAAGAGAGGGTTATTTAGAATCTTAAGACATGATTTTAAAATTTAATTGTGATTGTCTAAATTTGTAAAAAAGGGAAGATTTTTGTAAAAAGAGAAAATATAAAATACAAGGTAAATATTCTTCAATTTCGTATTCATCACATAAAACTCTACTTTAAAGATGTATGGAAAGTGTAGGCAAAATTTAAGCGAGGATTATTTAGAATAGACATAATTTTAAAATTTAATTCTAATTGTCTAAATTTATTTATAAAGAAAGAATCTTGTAATAATAAGAGAAAAACACATGGGAGGTAAAAAAATTAGGAATTATAATAAGTTAAATTTAATTTTTGTAGTAATTTATATTAAATTTAATTTTTTGTAGTAATTTATAATAAGTTAAAAATAAATTTTATTACTTGTTTATAATAACGTGACAAATATCCATTAATATGACATCATCAATAATTACGGATAATATATGCATATTGTACGGGATAGGAACCCCGTTGACTCGGTCAAAGGCCGAATACGACAAAACCGAAGGGATACCCTCACACCCCTTCGTCTAGAAATCAAACTTGGAACCCTCGAACACCATCTCGGCTATGAACCAGGCCGAACACCCTCTCGGCCGTGGACCAGGCCGAACACCATCTCGGTCATGGACCAGGCCGAGCACCAGCTCCTCCAGGGAACAAAACAGTACCTCCTAAATCCAATTATGAGCAGTCACTACAAAAGCCGAGCACCCTCTCGGCCATGGACCAGATCGAACACCCTCTCGGCCATGGACCAGGCCGGACACCATCTCGGCCATAGGCCAAACTGAACACTCACTCGGCCCCTGACCAGGCCGAACTCCCTTTCGGCCTCAGGCCAGGCCGAATACCTCGTCGGCTTCAGGCTCGACCGAAGGACCTGACAAGAGGGGAATTCACCTAAAACACGTGGCTAGCCAAATGCCTACTATGCATTAATTACCATGCCAGATTAAGACAGGATTAAGGTTAAGTAAGATATTACCCATCTCTCAAGGTTGAAGGCCCATCAGGCCCACATATGTCACTATAAATATACAGGTGATGTGACATAAATGAGGTATGTTACTATTCCTTCTAACGCATTATTGCTCTGAACCGAACACTGACTTGATCATCGGAGTGCCTTTTCAGGGACCTCCCCCACCACTCGCAGCTAGTGTCCGGCCGGCACGGAAGATTCAGAAAGACTTGGAGGCAGCTAGGAAGGAGCAAGGAGAGGAGTGTTCCTCCCCGGAACACATATCAATGTAACACTATGAATAAAAAATAGAAAGTATTAGAAGAGAATTAAAATTAATAAAAGAAATTTAAGCAAATTAAAAAAAAAATAGAAGTACATTTATCAACACAAAAATTATAGTATAGACACGTTATTTATAAGCTTTTTGGCACAAATAAATTAAAAAGAAAAAATGACATAAAATAAATTAAGAAAAATAATTTACCGTTCTAGGTGATTTTTGTCATGTGGCATATTTGTTAAATGGCGCAAGGGAGACAAGAGTTTTGTAAACAGACAAAATTTAAATAGATGGCGCATGGGGTCCCCTACTCCATTAGCTTTTGATTAACATGACGCAGGGTCCTCTTATGCTTTGTTTACCTTTTAGATGACGCATGGTGGTCCCTGCTCCATCCACGTAACATCAGAATATATATATATATATATATATATATATATATATTATTGAATTTAAATATATTAATTAATATAATTTGATTAAATTTATAGTAAGTTATGAAACGAACAAATAGATAAATTTCAAAAAAATAAAAACTTCCTTTTATTTATATAAACTTAGGAATCCAACTGAGATTAAATAATTTAGGCATGTATTATGAACATTGTTGTCCAATTAATATATAAAATAAATTATTTAATTTTTTTATTAGTAAATAATTTTTTTGATTGATATAAAATAGATTATTTTTGAAAACCATTCTTTTTTATGAGCTCTAATTGGTTTAGTGTAAATTTATTTTACTGTGTTGGTACAAAAAAATTAAATTATATTAATATTATTTGAATTAGTTATATTTATAATATTGAGTAAAATAGTCACATTTATAATATTCAGAATATATTCAATTATTAAATTTAAACTATATAATTTTAAAATTTAAGATTTTAAAATTTAAAATTTAAAGATAATTTAATTTCATAAAAATTATTAAATTATCCACATTAATTTTTAAAATTATCTTTCATCATTTAAAAAATTGAATAACTAAATCATATATACAGATTTTCAAGTAAACTAGGCATAATTATAATATTTAGTTATTAAATTTAAAATATATAATTTTTAGATTTAAAATTTTAAAATTTTAAAATTAAAGATAATCTAATTTCATAATGCATACCAAAATATCCATATTAATTTATAAAATTACCTTTCATCATTTTAAAAATTAAATAACTATGTAAATTTTCAAGTAAGATAATCACATTTATAATATTTAATTAAATACATATATTCAATTATTAAATTCAAAATATATAATTTTTATATTTAAGATTTTTAAATTTTTAAATTTAAAGATAATTTAATTTCATAATGATTACTAAAATATGTCTTTCATCAATTTTAATAATTAAATAACTAAATCATATATACAGATATTCAAGTAAAATAGGCACATTTATAATATTCAATTAAATACATATATTCAATTACAAAATTTAAACTATATAATTTTTACATTTAAGATTTTAAAATTTTAATTTTTAAAATAATTTAATTTCATATATTTTAACAATTTTAATCATTATTTTTAAATTAGCAGATAATTATCTACATATATTTTAAACACATATTATATTTCTTAAATTTACAATATACAATGGATTTAAAAAAATAAAAATTTATATTTACTTGTAACTAATTTGCAATAACAGATGTAAAATTAAATTTAGTTATCTAACATGCAAAATAACACAAAAAAAATATTCAAAAACATAAATAAATAAACAAGAAATTATAAATAAAAAAAATTAACTTACAAGAGTAACCAAAGCAGGAGATTGGGAATGAGAGAAGAAGGTAAAAATAAATATATATAGAGGAAAAAGGAAAATAGGAGGAGATTACATGGATAGAACAGAAGACTCTATCTCTATGCGTCATTTAAAAGGCTAGCAAAGTGTAGAGTCACGTTAGTCAAAACAGATGGAGCAGAAGGCCCTATGCGCCATCCATTCATATTTTGTCTGTTTAAATAGATGCACCTAAAATGTAAATTGTTTTTTTAAAATTTATTTTATGTTTTCTTAATTTATTTGTGTCAAAAAAACCTTATTTATAACCGTCCGGAATAAAAGTTGTGAATGGTAAATTGTTTTTTTAAAATTTATTTTATGTTTTCTTAATTTATTTGTGTCAAAAAACCTTATTTATAACCGCCCGAAAAAAAAGTTGTATGGAGTTTTGAAGAAAGGGGGCGAGTCATTGCAATCGTAACAACGACAAGCAGAAAGGTGTGAGTGAGTGGTCAAATCCTCATTCTCAGACACGAAATCTTTAATTTCGATTCCAAGTCAAGATCTCGCATCCACCAAAATGACCATGGATGTTGTTCAGTTGCAGATGAAGCTCCGTGACCACCAAGCCTTTATGTTCCAACAAGTTCGCTTCCTTTCTCTTTTTACATTGCTACTCTTCATTCCTCTTTCTTATTTACGTTCAAATATCATTGCAATACGACGTCGTAGTTGCTCCCTGTGTTTCTTTCATTCGACTGCAAGGTATTTTTCCTTCAATAAAACTTGACCCCATATTTAACTTTTTATGAAACCATTTAATTATGATTGCAAAATTTACTTTTTTACACGGGAAATCCGGTCAAAACCCTGATGGGTACTGTTTTTCAATTTGTAGTACATGGTTGGCGATGTTGGATTCGTTCTTTGGGGATAAATGACTAATGGGTTATTTTTGATGAAGGGTTTATTGGATGATCAATTCAACCAGCTTCAAAAATTGCAAGATGATAGCAGTCCAAATTTTGTGGCTGAGGTTATCACTATGTTCTTTGATGATTCTGAGAATCTCATCAACAACATGGCATGTTGTCTGTGAGTATTGTTTATGGGGTAATTGGTTTTGTTTATGTTATGTATGAATATGGATGATGGTGTGAAGGGAAATAGTGTTCATGGGTTGGTTGTTTTGCAGAGAAAAAGTGCCAACTGATTTCAAACAAATAGATTCTCATGCTCATCAATATAAGGGAAGCAGTGTCAGGTGTCATACTATATTTGATTAGTTTTTATGTATTGCTGTGAAAATATTTGTAAGGTTTTTTGATTATGAGTAGTGATGTTTGTTGAACAGTATTGGTGCTGCCAAAGTTAAAAATGTGTGCGCTACCTTCAGAGCTTTTTGTGAAGCTAAGAACCGAGAAGGGTGAGTTGAATCTTTGAACGTGCACTTCATGTTATTGCCCCAATATTCATATCTCATGTCTCATGTCATGTGACTTATTTTGGTTTTGCATTGATTCATTAGTCTCCAAGTTTGTTCGGTGATCAAGTCACTAGGACTTTACATGTGATTCCTCTTAAACTTTAACAAACTCCCACATATCTACAAATAGAATACATCTTAAATTGGTAGGGTAGTGGTTTATAAAAATTCCTCTAAAATATAAATGACAGAATTCTACGGTGTGTATTGTCTGAGTTTGCCCTTATCTAAAAACATATTGTTTCTTCTACCCATTTTTATTTGGAGATATTTACTTTGTTTGTTAAGGCTACTGATTTTAGCTTTAATTTTGGGAAATTAATTCCACCAATATTTTTTTTTAGTGTATTAATTTTTTAATAAAATTTTCAAATTATTGTATAGAAAAAAGTACTAAAATGCATGATTCCGTGATTAGAGAAAATGGAAAAAAAAAAAAAAAAAAAAAAGTAATATGTACATAGTTTGGAAGCGTCCTAATTTTGCAATTTTCTCCTAAATAAATTATTCTTGACAATTGTATATTTATGACATAAATCTCTGCTTTAAATATGTATGGAAAGTGTGGGCAAAATTAAGAAAGGATTGTTTAAAATCTTACGAAATGATTTTAAAATTTAATTGTGATTGTCTAAATTTGAGAAAAAAGGAAAGATTTTTGTAAAAAGAGAAAATATAAAATACAAGGTAAATATTCTTCAATTTTGTATTCATCTCATAAAACTAAAGTATAGGCAAAATTTAAGCGAGGATTATTTAGAATAGACATAATTTTAAAATTTAATTTTAATTGTCTAAATTTATTTATAAAGGAAGAATCTTATAATAATAAGAGAAAAATACATGGAAGGTAAAAAAATTAGGAATTATAATTGAAAACCAAGTGAAAATAAATTGGACCTAGTGTCACTGAAATTGTTTTCCTAATCAAAACTAAGACACAAAATCTTAGTGCCCGAAAGGAGTAATCTGGTTTTGTAAGACAAGACAGCCAGCGAATCTCTTTTGGAACAAAGGAGCTTGTTGATTTATAGTAATAGAAATTTAAAATCACCTATTAAACAAAGAGGACTGAGAGATTTGAGAATATTTTCATCTATGTTCTTGTTCATCCGTGAGATGAGTGAGGGGTTCAGTTTCATTATGCGTGAGCATGATTACACTGCAAAGTTTGTACATAGTAATGCTTTTTTATGTGTCACTGTAATTCAACTGTCTGTATTTTGATGAATGAGTAGTATTTTGTTACATACTACATATTTTCATTTAATGTTTTTGATTTATTATTTCAAAATTTCGGTGATTAAATTGATCTTTAAAGTAAAAAGTGAGCTGTTTCTTATGTTTTAGGAGATATGCTACTCACAAGTCGCACTTAATTGATCTATGTAGGAAAATAACATGAAAATGTTGATAGCTTGGGGATTATCAAATGTACCCTTTTCATCGAGCCTTAACATGATAGGCAATATGATGTTTACTTTTTGGCATGAAGATATGGCCTTGACTGTTATTCTGTAAATGTAAAGCAAATCACTAAGAAAAAGTGTGTTAGTGCAGGTGTGTGAGATGTCTGCAACAATTGCGACAGGAATACTCTCTACTGAAGAACAATCTTCAATACTTATTCAGGGTAAGTACTGATGTAGTATTGTATGCTTATCCTTTTCTGCATGCTGTTTGAATTCTAATATATAGTGCTCATTGCTCAACTATATTTCATGTATTGATTATTGCAGCTGCAGCAAGAAATCAAGGCTGCTGGTGGTTCTATTCCCACACAATAGACTGGATGATTGCCAACTAGTGAAAATCATAACAAAGTGAAACTTTTGATGACAGTTGATTTTGTTCTTTTTTTCTTCTTTTTTTTTTGTCTTTTTGTGAATTATTCGTTCAGAATTACGTCAAAGGTTTGAACGATGGAATAGTGCTGATATGAATAAACGTTTCTTCCCTAGTTTATCACATACATATATGATTCTTTTCCCATAAGGTGTTGGCATTTTTTTTTTTTTCAAGCCCTACTCAATTGGGTTATAAAATTTATATTGATGGCCCTGTTAATACTTTGTGTGTGTGTTTTTTTTTCCTAAAGTGTCTTCGATATAAAATGCGTATAATATAGTGTTTAGAACTTAAAATTCAAAGAATTCATAATTTGGAAAGCGTGGAATTCTGAGCTCTTGAGTTGTCAGAGATATGTTTCTAAGTTTAATAATTTGAGGTAAAAATATTTTTGAAATTCTTATAATTTTCTCTATTTTACTTTTTAGTCTTTATAATTTAAAATATATTTTTTTAGTTCTTCTATTTATCTTTTTTAATATTTTTTTAATTTTTATAGTTTAAGATGAATCTGTTTAAATTCTATATATATGATTTTTTAATTCTTTTAGTTTTTATTGTTATTTTTTTAACATTATTTTTTTTTGTATTGACATAATAAAAATATTAATTTAACTCTATATATCCGATACCTAATTTATTTTGTTAAATTTATTGTGAATTAGGTTTCTTGAAATTTTGTATCTCTTGTATTTTCACTTATAATTTAATTGTTATACTTTTTTTTATTTTCATAAAATTAAAAACATCTACCACATCAATATAAAATAGATAACAATACAAAAAAAATCAACAATAAAGATTAAAAGAAAAAAATATTACAAGTATATAAATTAAAAAGAATTATTTTAATCTATAAAATTAAAAAAAGATTAAAAAAAATGTAAACTATATAGAAACATAAATTAAGAGTAATGCTTCGGCTTCTAACATGAAACGACCGAATTATCCTGTTATCACGTGAATTTTTTGCAAATTTTAAATTAAATTAATATTTATATTAAAATTAATTAACAGTTATCAATTTTTCAATGATTCGAAGAATGAATTGGCGAATGCAATGGGAAGATAAAGCATTTTCCATTAAGTTAAACTAAATGGAATACGATGTTAACCATTATTTGAAAAGCGCAGTATGCGATTGTTTTTTAATGAAATAAACGAATTACATTGATGACATTTGCGTGAATAAATTAAGATAATTTCGTCTGCGATATTATAATTCTCGTTTCTGTATACAATTAATATAAATTTATATTTTTGCCAATTCGTCCCTGAAGTATCCACTTCAGGTGGTGGTGACTAATGAATTTAGATCCTTTCCTGCAATTTTCTCTCTCCAGCCTCTCTCTTACAATATTAATAGTCATGGGATATATCTAATGGCTCAAATTTAATCTTATAATTAATGTAACTTCTTAAATGATTAAATTTGAGCAATTAGATATATCTAATGATTATTAATATTGCAGGAGAGAGGCTGGAGAGAGAAAATTGCAGGAGAGGATCCAAATTCGGTGACTAATCTCCTCGCTATGTTGGAAGCACCTCAAAGGGTGGGATAGCTGATCCCAAGGTTTAATGCGGCTGCATACACAAGGCAGGATTCAAACTTCTGACATTGTTTAAGCGTGGATCAACCCTTGTTGAACCACACGCTTAGGGTTCCAACAAACCATATATATAAAGTTATATAACCTTATCATTTTAAATTTATAAAAGAATTAGAATTAATTTGAATTTGAGTAAAAATTTAATTTGAACTAATTAAATTGGATTCAAATGAGTTTGAATTTTTTTTTTATTTAACCCGAACTAAATCAATCTTATGGTGATTGAGATTTGGGTGGTTATATTCAGATCATCAGATATCTAATAAATTTAATGAAATTAAAAAAAAAACTTTTTCTTCTCAAAATAAATAGATTTTTCAATATTAAATAAATTGATATATTGTCAAAAAAAAATTAACTAAATTGACATATTTGTAATATAATTCATCTTGATTTTCTTTTCTTAATCTACTTAAAGATTTCAAATGTAATATAGTGTGTAAATTTTTTTATTTTTATTTTTTATAAAAACAAAGTTAACATAACATGTCCATTAAAATCTATTGAAAAACACATGAAAGTATATGAGAATAATCTTTGAGATTAGAAATACCATGGACAGTACTAGATAACTTATGGGCTACTAGATTTGTTGATCCATGAGTGAAGTTTATACTACAACTTGATAAACTAAGAAAAATTGATTTACGGTTGCTTATAATTTTCCCATACTCAAATGAATCAACATGTGGCTTAATAACATTGTTCACCACATTTTAATGATCGAATTCAAACATCACATTCACGATACCTAGTTCGTTAACCCAACCCAAAGCTTCCTTCAACACAATCGTGTCACCTTCATGAGGATCAAGAGCAAACCAAAAATATTTTGTTCTAGCCATGATGAACACCCCTATATGATTGCGAATACAAATCTCCACTCCAAAGGATCCCTTGGTGTTGAACAAGTCTGCATCCACATTGTGTTTAACGACTCCATTCAAGTGGGCCTGCCTTGCGACGCATAATAGATGCAACAACCAGATGAGTTTTCTTAAGTTGCCTCACTTGTGACTAAACCCCAAAACAACCTTTAGCCCTATACAAAACCTCATTATTTGCATCCCATTTTGCTCCTTCCAACAACTCTAATTTTTTGCTCATCCATACACTTCAAAGGATCATGATGAAATCAATTGTCTATTTATGGTCCTATGCACTAACAACGTCCATCACCAGATCCTTCAAGCTCTTTAACTCTATTATGATAACCCTAACCTGAACATCAATATAACAATAGAACTAGCGAATTTGTGCATGAGAATACCCAACAAATATGTGTTAGGTGTTCTCAATATTGTTATCACACAAGACATAACTTATTGGGCATTGCACTCCCTTTGTCTGTAGCCTAAACCTAGTTGGAAGGCAACCATGACAAACTCTCCAAACAAATGACTTAACCTTTGCATGTATGGGGAGGTTCCAGATGGCCAAACTAGTTACCATGCTCTTTTAGGTGCTCCATATCCAACACACATGGTTTAAATAATCATGCTAGGCCGAATAGGTAGAATAACTACCATTGTGATTCCACTTCCACACTATTTTATCATTGCTTCTAATATTCCTTGATGGGATATGGTAGATGGCTTCACAATCTTATATATGGCTCAAATATCACTTCTATCATGTCAACCTTCCAACACATGTTTTCTTTTTCCAGTATATTTACTACAATTACTTGTTGTACACCCTCCGACTTAATCGTAGATATACAACCCTTGTTCTAGGTTTTTGTTAATCACGACTCCCTCCATATAGGGATATTGTTTCCATTTCCAACCTTCCACCTCAAGCCTTCCTTGATCAAATGTTGTGCACTCAATATACTTTTTCACATGAAACCAAGGTTATGACCAAGAGGTGTTGTCAAATAACCCTCTTTTAGATAGTACTTAGCCTTATATAAGCGACTAATAATCAAGGAATCTTGGTTGTTCAATAATCGCCATGCTTGTTTTCCCAGTATTGCGATGTGGAAAGCATGAATGCTTCTGAATTTGAATCCCCCAAATTCCTTCTTCGTAGCTAGTTTCTCCCATCTTAACTAGTTTATTCCTCTATTATTATCAATGTTAGAGCCCACTAGTAAGAATTCATTGTCATCTCCAACTCATCTCCCAAGTTTTGAGACATCAAACAAATGCTCTAATTATAGTGTGTGAAGATGACACTTAATATATTACAATATAGTTTCTCTTAAATAAATAGTTGAAAAAAAGAAATGAAAAAAAAATCTATATATTATAATACAAAAAGATCTTTAAAATAATCAAAATGATACATACATATTAATCATTAAAAAAATAAAAATAATAATAGATAAATTAATTGGTTTAGTTCATATTAGACCTGAAAAAAAATCCAAACCAATTGAATTGGTTCAATTCAAATTGTCAGGTTTGTCATATTGATTCAATCTGATGAACATTCCCAAAAAAATTGGTACTTTAGTATTTGAAATGTTACAGATAAATTTTTTATATAATTAAAATTTACAAAAAAATTATTTTGAATATATAAATTATATTATAACTAAAATTTGTAATAAATAAATATTTTATTATGTATTCACCTCAAAAAAATATTTTATTATGTATATTATAATTTTTATTCATATATAAATTATAATTTATAAAAAGTGATTTATATTGTGATAAACTATTATTTTAATTATTGATAATTTATTTAAAAATATCAAAATTAAATTTATAAATAAGAATAAAAATGATGGATTAAAAGAGATAACAGGTTAAAAAAATCCTAAAAATACTAAGAAGAAAAATAGTTAAAAAATTCATATTCAAGATAATTATTTTATTATATATATAATATATAATATGTATATTTATTTATATATAATTTATTATAAATTTTAGTTATATATAATAAATATTTAATTTGTGCATTACTCGTAGTAAAATACTAATTAATAAATTAACTTAATAACTTTTAAACTTAATTAGTTTTTTAACTCTTAAATCTTAATTAGCTTATCAATTATTTTTCAAACAGGTAAACGATCATTGAGTTTTTAGATGTCTTCATGAATACACAATTCTAAATAACATAAAAAAAAAACTAATTCCAAAGAAATTTGACAATGGAAAATGTGTTAGTCATATATTCAATTAGTTATTTCTATCCTAATTATAATTCTTCCCTCTTATTGCTTTTTCTTTTAAAACATAATAAAAATAAATTAAATATAGTAAAAAATCCATTATTCATCATAAAAGGGAATGTGAATATATATGGCAATAATGTCGTAAATAATACGAGTAAGGATAGCCTCTAATTTGTAAGGTTAAAAGTATGTTTAAAAATTAGTTGAATTGAATTAAATTAATTGAGTTAAAAAAAAACTATAATCAATAAGAATAACATTTTTTTTAGTTGAAAAAAGATTACAGTAACAAATTTTTTATTTATTTCTAATAAAATACGTTTTTTTTTTCAATAAAAATGATATTAAATTGGTATCAATCATACATTAAATCAGTAAAGATAACTCGAGTAAAGCGATGTTGACGCAGACAAGTGGTAAACTGATAATAGATTTTTCTTTTGTGGTCCATTGATAGAGTATTTAAGGCTTCCACCTTCAGTCGACAGATAAAACAGTTGGCCCAAATCAAAAAGGGCTGACACAATTGTTGACCTAATAAAAAAAGTCCGAAACAGTAACTGGCCCCAGAAGTTTTTTTCTTTTTTCTTTTTTTTTTCATACACAGAGTTGATCCAAAAATGTTTTTAGGTTTTAAGTAATACCCTTTTGGTCCCTTATAATAATTGTTTGTTTCAATTTAGTCCACTTTTATTTTTGGTTTCAATTTGGTTCCAAATAAATTAATTGGTTTCAATTTGGTCTCTAATAAATTAATTGGTTTCAATTTGGGACTTCCGTCTAAATTATTTAAACGGAGTTAATTGTTGGCCACGTGCATGCCACGTAGATGCATAGGTGGATGCCAATTTTTTTGAAAACACCTAGAACCAGAACGGGCCATTCTGGATGCACTATTAGTGTGTTAATTTTGCATCTGAAACGGGCCATTCCAGATGCAAAATTAACCCACCACCAGTACATCAGAACGGCCCGTTCCAGAACGCCAGTTAAGTGAAAACAATAGAATTATTAATTTGTTTTCTTTTAATGTCCTCTAAATTTTTATACTCATTTAAAACAAAAATATTTTATATGTTAATTTGAATTAATTTAACGAAGTATCATATGATTTTTAATTTTTTAAAATTTTTATAAATTTGATCTATACATGAAAAGCCTTTTAATTCAACAATTAAATTTTAAAAAATTTGATATAAAACATTAATTATTAAGTAGAATAAATCTATCAAGACTTACTCTTGAAGTAAGTAAATTTTTTCTTCATTAAAAATGAAGATAATTTTACCACAAAATAAAAAACAATTAAACAATAAAATAAAATATAAAAAATTTTAATGTATTTATTATATTAAATATTATTGTGGGGGCAAGTGCCCCCACTATGATTAACTTAGATCCGTTCCTACATGTAGCTGTGTGGTGAAATGTTAGTCTTGTCTATCCTCTTCCTTTTACTTTAGGTTCTACCTCTTTAAGAACAGGTTCTTGTTGTTGGTAGTAAGTGGTTCACTCCAGCTTGACTAACAATGAAATAAAATCTGCTACCATTATCTTTAGTGATACACTGCATTGTCCTTAATGATACACTGTATAGCCCAACTGTTTAACAATTAAAGTTATCAACTTTCATTGACAATATTATCAAATACAGTATTTGAAATGTTTTGTACCAAATCCACGTGGATGCCACGTAGATGCACACGTGGATGTCACTTGGATGGTTTTTTTTTTAAAACACCTGGAACCAAAATGGCCCGTTCTGGAACCAAAATGGCCCGTTCTGGAACCAGAATGGGTCGTTCTGGTTGCACCCTTAGTGTGTTAATTTTGCACCTGGAACGGGCCGTTCCGGGTGTAAAATTAACATACCTAAAGTTCACCCAGAACTGGTCGTTCTGGTTTCAGGTGTTTTAAAAAAAAAAAAAGTCATCCAAGTGGCATTCACGTGTGCATCTACGTGGCATCCACGTGGCTAATAGTTAATACCGTTAAATAAATTTTGACATAAGTCCCACATTGAAACCAATTAATTCATTAGGGACCAAATTGAAACCAATTAATTTATTTGGGACCAAATTGAAACAAAAAATAAAAGTGAGACTAAATTAAAACAAACAATTATTATAAAAGACCAAAATAGGTTTTTAGCCTAAATATTTTTAACGTATTTATTTATAATATTAGAGTGATTTACCTAAATTTTTTACTTGATGATGTTTTTAATTTTTACCTTTTAAATTCTTCTAT
This sequence comes from Cajanus cajan, assembly GCF_000340665.2. Lineage (NCBI taxonomy): Eukaryota > Viridiplantae > Streptophyta > Magnoliopsida > Fabales > Fabaceae > Cajanus > Cajanus cajan. Next base: position 24,667,982 of record NC_033806.1, on the reverse strand, counting down.
TTTTTATTCGTTTAATTTTTTTCATCTTTTTCACTTTTTTCACGTATATGTGATGTTAAGTTCTTCAATTATTAAAAAACAAAAAAAATATTTATTTATAATAACTTGATAGATTTATTCATTTAAGAGACATAATTGATATAATATATTTTTTAATAAGTAAATATCAAATGAATCTTTAAGGTATTAAATATTTAGACTAATATTTTTAAGTAAATTATAATAATCTAATTTTTAAAATGTATAATATAAATAAGAAAATCTATTCATTTTTATTATTAAATTATGAATGATTCATAATATTAAAATAAAACATATTTAGTACACACAAGAAGGGAGGGAGCTGAGGTGGGATTTAACCTCAAGTCCTAACAATTAAATGCAAAAGAAGATTGATTGCTGAATTTACGAACACTTTTATGATCAGTACCAAAAGGTTGGGGAAACTGTATTTAGAGTTTTAATCGTTTGTTTACAAATGTTTATGGTTAAGCCTCAGTGTGTATAACAATAAAGTAACGAGCTGCTACATTGTATATATCATCTTTAATTTACATGAAATTAAAATAAATTGAAAATATTTAAAAGAAAATTTTAAATTATAATCAAAATATGTATAAATAATAATTAATTTAAATAAATAAAAAATTAAGTATATATCAAATTTAGAAGAAAAAAGCAAATTTTTAAATAAAATCAAAGTGGTATTACAAGTAAATGATATTTGAGATAAAGAAAAGGTCGTAATATAAAAACAAAAACTTTAGAAGTGATTATTTTGACATTAAAAATTTATGAAAAAAATAATATAAAAGCAAATTTTAAGTGAAATTATTATTACTATTTTTGTGTAAGGAAAGATTCAAAGTTTTATAAAGGAGGAAAGATATGTGAATGAAAAAGTGATAAATCGCATTATGAAAAAAAGTGTAGACTAATTTTGTTCTGTCGTTTTCTTTAATTGACTAGTTTCTCTATTATTAAAAGATACAATTAATTAGTTTCTCTATTATTAAAAGATGTAATGCGATAATTTTTGTCCAATTCATACCTAGATCTTAGCTCCTTGTACATGTGACAATAACATATATAATTACATCCAAAAAAGAAAGTAATTTTGTTAAGTTTGATAAATAGTTGAATTTTTTAAATATACTTGTTGAAATGCAATTCTTGACCATGCATATGATACTTCATTTTTTATTTTTGTGAGAACTCTTATGTTTTATTTTTGCTATATATAAAGATTTATTAGATTAGTGATAAGCCATAATATTACGAGTGAGATTGGTCTTTAACCAAATAAATTAAAAATATTTATAGTAGAAAAAAAATATTGTTGAAGATAAAACTCATTTTAATAATATCATTACCTTAAAAGCTAGCAACCATAATACTAACTAGGTAGCGAGAAGATATTCGATCTAGATAAATCCTCACAAGCCTAGTATCTCCCATCCTTATTTTACGTTTAGAAATGATGCAATCTTCACACTACGTTTTGGGCACAATACACACATAGCAAAATTTGAGTTACTTCATTAAGATTTGTCCAAACTTATTTTCTTACATGTATTCAATTAAACCAAATGATTGCATTTTCCGCATAAGATCTGTTATGTATGCAATATGCATAGTGGGAAGTAAAGAGGGTTAAAAATGTGGTACAAAAATAACCATGTGGGATCATTGCAGAAGCTGGATGAAAAAGACAGTACAATGAAGTTACATTAATACGCATGCGGAATAAATATGACACTAGAGAGTAGAGTAGAGTAATCACGACGCAAGCCACCACCCCAAACTCCATAAATTGAAGACTCTATGAACCAGAATAAGTAGGTGTTTTGGTTGTTGTGGTTGGTGTATGCAACTTCTAATTAGACTGGACCATTTGGGGGATCATGTGGATCTTTTTTTTTTTTCTTTCTCTATACTGCCTCCCACGATTTCTATGGTAAAAAAGTAATGTGGGGTGGTTTTAATCAGATAGCTACATAGCTAGTATTATGGTTGCTCGCTTTTGCATGTCTTGGGACCAAACTCGGAGACATCATTCTTTCACATTCATAAAAAATATGCTTTCTATCTGTCTTTATTCTGCTTGGCTGGACTTGAGTTTGTGATGCACACATTTCTATCGACAATATTAATTTGTAAACAGGTTGTGTTTTGTTCACTTCTTTATATCCCAAGCCATATTCATGTGTTTGTCTCAGCTACTCGCAAATTCCTTAGCTGCCATATTGTCTCCGATTCTTACTAGAGGTTATAATCATCAATTTAACAAAATTATAGTTAGGTATGAGGTTGGAGAACTATAAATTATAGAACATGAAATTGTCTTGTGGGGTTGTGAGAAAACTTGCTCTTAACGTAAAAGCTTGTTGTAGAATATAAATCACTGCAGAGTGCTAGGCTAATAGCAACAAAATAATAGACTTTTCTTTTTTTTTAATATTTAAATTGGGTATAGTTATTAAACTAACTTTCCAAGTTGGTGATGGTTATCAAACATTGTAGCTACAATCATATCTGCTTTTACGGCAACCTCAAATATAGGCCTATTTGGGATTACTTTCAATTATTTTTCGTGGGGGTTTGAAATTTGAGAATATAATTTACAACAGTATAGCTTTTGACCCACGCAAGTAGAGCTGAGATAGTTATAACAACAAAAAAGTGGGTATACAAAGGATAGAATAATAGAGCACAGGTAAAAAAAAGGGGTAAACAAAGGATAGGAATAGAGTGCAGATAAAAAGTGGACAATTTAGGAAAACGAAACGAACTTTCCCTTAGTACGTAGCGGAGCACATGATAGGTGCTTTGATTCTGTTATGTTGACTTACATTCTGTAACCAAGAAAAAGAAGGGGGCATGAACTCATTGTTCCACACGGTAATTGGTGAATGTGAATTGCGAAACAAGCTTTGGAGCATGCATATCTTTGACCAGAAATGCATTTGACTCAGCTTACTTCAGCTTCAAACCACCTCCTTTCATCCAACAGAAAGAGAGGCATTGGTGTAATTACTAATTACTGATTACGTTTATCTCTAGCTATGAGAATTAATGATATTAGCTTGATTTTTAATGCTAGGACAATTTTGGGAGGGTGGACTTAATGATGAGGGCAGAAGTTATTTTAGTCTAATTAGTGACATTTATGCTATGCTTTGGGGCCCGGCCCTGTGAACTCCAAGCAAGAATGGTACTGACTACTGATGCATATCAAGTATCAACCTCCTGATGATCCATTTTGCTTAAATTCATAACTTATGATCAATTCTGCTCTATAGCGAAATAGGGAGGGCCCCATATTATATACCAGAAATAAATATAACCAACCTCCTGAATCACACAAGAAGTGGGTGAAATTAGAAAACCCATATTTTATGTCGTATTGGATAATCCACTGTATAACTTAGCTGTCACTCACTCACATAAAACCCACACTTGCTTGCCCTTGCTCTCCTCCTGACAATGTTGGTTGGCTTTTGGGCCTTTTGGCTCACTTGCACATTTCTTATGGAGTGTAGAAAGACTATAATAATATTAATATTGTTTATTGAAAAAGAAAAGAAAAACATTCATTTTAAGATATACAATTACTTTTTCATAATCATATAATAAAATTTTTAGAACAAAAAAAAACATGTATAGAAAATTAATACTGTAAAGTGTGTAAATTTTGACTAAATATAATTTTCTAATTAGTATAAAACATTTTTTATGCAATTTATTGTATTTTATTTTTTTTCCTTCTTTTATATTTTTATTTATCTAAATAATTATATTTTCACAATTCAATGACAAGATTAGGTGTGTTGAGAACAGTAAATAACTAATATTCTAAGAAAAAGAGGAAAAGTGCGTGTTGTTTTGTTTAATAATTAACGAAAAGAATGGGTGTGTCCCTTGTCATAAGTGAAAAGTGATAACCTTTGGGTAGATGTTTAACACGTGTCATGTATTTTTCCCGTGCCAGCGACCCAATCATTTTGACAGCTGCCGTAGCTAATGGTTTGGCGTGTGGTTCGGGAGAGACGAGGGTGATGAGGTGTGAGGCAGGGAGGCCACGTAGGCTCGGACAACCGTTTGATAAAACTGTTCCCGAGAAAGGAAAAAGAATAAAATATTACTGCAACCATAAAAAAAATATAATCAAAATTGATTAACCTGAGTTTGGTTGGTTGGAAGAGAAAGAGAAGCAAGTACACCAAAGTAAAAAGCAGTGTAGAGTGATTGCCAATGCCAATGCCAATGCCATTGCCATTGCCATTGCCATTGCCATTGCCATTGCCATTGCGCCTTCTCTGAGAAGCCAAAGATAGAGAACTCACTTGCTTTGACTATTAGTTCCGCCATTAAACCCTATATATAAATCGCTCTCTTCTGCTTCTTCGTCCATTGAGCTTCAATGGCGAAGTGCGCAGTGCTTTTCTTTTTCTTCTGTTTGCTGCATGTGCAGGCTATTTTGGACCCTGCGGATTTTCTCGCTCTGCAATCCATTCGCAAAGCCCTACAAGACATGCCAGGCTCCGATTTCTTCTCCTCCTGGGACTTCACCGCCGACCCCTGCACCTTCGCCGGCGTTTACTGCGACTCCGACAAGGTCATCGCGCTCAACCTCGGCGACCCCAAGGCCGGCTCCCCCGGCCTCACCGGCCGCCTCGACCCCGCCCTCGGGAAACTCTCCGCGCTCGCCGAGCTCACCGTCGTTCCCGGACGCATTTACGGTACTCTCCCGGAGTCTCTCTCCGATTTGAAGAACCTCAGGTTCCTCGGCGTCAACCGCAACTTCATCTCCGGCGAAATCCCAACCAAACTCGGGGAGCTGCGGAACCTCCGCACCATCGATCTCAGTTACAACCAACTCACCGGACGCATTCCTCCAACGGTTGGATCACTGCCGGAGCTAACCAACTTGATCCTCTGCCACAACCGTCTCTCCGGTTCGGTTCCGCGGTTCGAGTCGCGCGCACTAACCCGGCTTGACCTTAAACACAACGCTCTCTCCGGTTCGCTGCCTCCCAACTCGCTCCCTCCCTCTCTGCAGTACCTCTCACTCGCGTGGAACCAACTTACAGGCCCAATGGACCGCCTCCTGACCCGCCTCGACCAACTAAACTACTTGGACCTTAGTTTGAACCGCTTCACGGGCCCAATCCCGGGCCGGATCTTTTCTTTCCCGCTGGCGAATCTTCAGCTGGAGAGGAACGAGTTCTCGGGCCCGGTCCAGCCCACGGAGCAGGTGTCGATCTCGACCGTTGATCTGAGCTACAACCGGTTGTCGGGTGAGATATCGTCGATGCTGGCGAGCGTGCAGAATCTGTACCTGAACAACAACCGGTTCACGGGTCGGGTACCGGCGAGCTTCGTGGATCGGTTGCTGGACGCGAGCATTCAGATACTGTACTTGCAGCATAACTATCTCACCGGAATTGAGATAAGCCCCACCGCGGTGATTCCCGAGAGAAGCTCCCTTTGTCTCCAGTATAACTGCATGGTCCCTCCCGTAGAGACCCCCTGCCCCTTGAGGGCTGGCAACCAGAAAACCAGACCTACCCTGCAGTGCAACCAGTTTAAGAACTGACCTTCACCCAATCAGATACTTTTTTCTTCTCTTCTTGCCTTTTCATTCGTTATTATTTATTTTTCTCATAATTATCAATTATTATGGAGGGATGAATAAGATGATTGTCAATATTTTTGGATTACATTTATTAGATGCTGCTTTACCTGTTTTCATCCGGGAGCTACTCAAGTCTCATGCTCGCTCGCTCTATATATGTATTATCTATATTACTAATGTAATATGATTACTCCATTAGTAAAGTTATTCAGATACTATCTCTGTCACTGTCACTTGAAAGAAACCCAGTTCCCTCATTTCACTCTTTTTCTTGTTTGTATTAACATCAGCGTAATCGCATTAGAACGCTTTTTTTCTTTTCTTTTCTTTTTCTACTCGAGTATTATTACTTAAATATTGAGGTAAATTAGTTTCTCCTCGAAATCAGAATTCATATTTTTAGTTTATATAATTTTTTAAAATAATATTTTAGCCTTTTAGGACTATCTACCGGAACAAATTCACTAGTATTAAGTTGAATTTGTATTAAGTTGAATTTAATGTGATTTTGTTAAGTTAAATTTTGTGTAACAGATATTTTGTTTGATAGATTTGCTACCAATATGTGAGTAGGGACCGAAATAATTTATTTCAAATATTACATGATTAAGAATCAATTGTAAATTGGATAGAATAAAAATAAATTTACATACTAAAAACATGTTGGGTTTAAGTTTTTTATTTTTTATTTTTTATTTTTTTTTTATCAGTGGTATGGCACCCCTTCCGTTCATAACTTGGGTACAAATTGGAAGAGGAGTGATCTAATTCAATGCCAATTGATGATTGTTCCATCGATTTCAGTTTACTTATTTTTACAATGATTGTATAACACATGATTACAGATTCAGATTCTATCCTTTGAAGTGGAGTGGTGGCCATTCGGTGTAATTACCGTTTCTTTAGCCTTTTTAGCTTTCCATGAGCACGAGTAGCTGCTCCCTGCAATGGAAAATGGTTGTAGGGACAACAATTTGGTGGATCTCTTGTTGCATTGTAATTGTAAATGCCTTTTAAATCTTGGCCCGCTCTCTCTTTTTCTGCCCTCTGTGCGAGTGTGGCGACAAGGAAGCACCATAGTAAAAAGCAAATGTTTAAAAAACAAGAAGAAAAAAACCAAGTTTAGGTAGGGCTGGATTAAATTTACTGAAGGGCACATGAAACAGCTAAACAACCGAACACACATAGTCAACCACCCACTGCCACTCCTATATCTAACTCTTTGTCTGTCTCGGCTTGTTGCCACGATAAATTGGATGTACTAGATCCGGTCACACGTTCGAAATTTTGGCAAAGTGCATGTCTATATCTGCTAATGAGCCTGTTCGATACAAGTTAAAAAGAATTTTTTTTAGAATTTTTTTTATTAAAAATAGAGTATTTTTTAATAAAAATTTCCCAAAAATATTTTCAAGTTTATATCTAAATAGGCTCAATATATGATTAAATCTATCATCACTTCTATATATATATCTATATATTTTTTTTTTATTATTTTTTTTTTTAAGTCAATCCACTGGGAGTTTTCTTGCTACACCTAATCTTCACATAGAAAACCTTCTGGGTAATAGTAAATAGCAATCTTTTGCAACTTGCCTTTAATTAATTCAAGTATTTCTAAAATTTTATCTGGCCGTTGTCGCCAAAAATAAAAAGGCTATAAGCTTTTTTCTGTTAGAGGCCCCAACCCAACCCTCCATGTTTTGTTGCCTTCATTGTACTGAGCGTACTTAATTTACTCCACATTTCAGTCATTTTCCTTGTGGAGTCCCACGTTTTTTCATCTCACAATTTGTTTGTAGCTTAGAATAACATCTTTGCTTGCATTACCAATACCCAGACGGCAGAGAGAAGGGTCCCCCATAGTTTTACAACTGGTTAAGAAGTGTGGCCCTTTCGCAGAAACAGCTACTCACGCCAGTAATGCGAGATTTTTCTCCATTCTTTAAAGGGTAAAAGTCATAATTTTTTGGAACACTTTTGCTTTTTAAGAGAAAGTTATAAATCAAACCTGCTCTTCTATAACAATTATTATGAGGTCTATTAAAATCAAGGAACCAAGGTATCGTGACAAAGATATAATACGATAAACAACCAAGACAAGACAACAAAGTATGAGCCCATAAATAAAGATTCTCATGACAGCCACAACGGCACAACTATTGTAATATAGGCATCTTGGCAGTGGCGATTTGGCAAATATATGCTACCACTGTTTTTTCTATGCTTTACAGCTATCTGAAGGAGGGAACGGCCTAACTTTGAAGAAACCAGAAGCATTGTTAGCTTTATTCATGATCTTTACAAAAGGTGCTCCACAATAATTAGGGGTACCGTGTACGTGTAAATGCTTCAGCAAAAAGCACCATGCAGCAGTCTAGGTTCACCACAAGAAGACCGCACCAATTAATGACGCATGGGTACAATATAAATAATTGATTACAGGCACTGCGTACTAATGAATCGATCACAATCTCAATTTACATTGTTATTTATGTACCTAGATTTTGTGGCAGTTCATGTCGTGCCTTATTATGTCAAAACATCCTATACAACATTATTAACAGGGTGTGGATCTCCCAGATCATTTCATAACTGATTTGACTGACATCATAGATAATCTTCATAAAAATGTCTTGTCCATACCCTCTTCTTTGTCGAGGAGGCTGGCATATTCCCAGCAAATTCCCATTTCACAACATCTCCATCCCAAGAAGAGCTAACAAGCATAGTGTGGAAGGGGTGCCAACTACAATCTCGTACAGGTGATTTATGGTGCTTCAGCGTCGCAACTTGAGCCCCACTCACCTGTAATGAATCATCAACAGAGAACCAACTTGAACTTTTTTTGTTTTTTCTTTCAAATACAGAGGTTCAATGAATCTAACTGCAAAATTTTATGATGTTCATGCATAGTGGCTAACAGGATATCCATCACGTTACACCGCTCTTTACAATTTTATTCAGATTTTATTCACAATAGCTATCATCATGGTGTGATCAGTGTTTCCTCTTAAGCAAACCATTGTATGGGTAATGAAGACAGAAACCTGTAGTCTTATTACTCTTGCTCAAAGATTCATGCTTCAAATATATCATAATCCACATTTTTATCTCATAAAAAATGCAAAATGGATAGAGACAAAAGGGTGGATTGTCGTTTAATATAATGGATATTAATGTCATAAAAATTGGTTATGAAATATACTTTTGTTAACTTGTACCTAAATAATATTGTCCCCATTATGCAACATGGATACAATGTCAGAGCAGTAGTAACTAAAATACATACCAAATCATATATATAAACACATGCGTTGTGTGATCCAGTATAGATGTACTTCTGGCCAGTGCTGTAAATTTGAAGACAACATTAGGTTAAAAAAATTAATAAAATCCCCAATAATTCAAAAGTCATAAAATCTATATGGAAAAAACAGTATAAAACACAATAACTAATATGCTCAAGCAAGCTTCATGGCTGGTCCAAATATGAACCTGACACCCCCAAAAAAACCAAGCATACTTTTTTACAAGCAGTTTGGTTGACTAAGAAACAATTGCAGCTTTAAGACAGAAAAAAGTCAAAAGAGGACCATGACAAGAAAATGAAGAATAATTACAAAGCAAGGCCACCATAGTGCTTACCTAAAAGCTGGGGAGAAATAGCAGCGGATTAGAGTGCGTAAGACTGAATGGCCTCTGTAAGTAGCCACTGACTGATCACATGGGTGAGTCAAGTCTTTTGCTTGGGGTGGGTAATCCATCCACCTGTAATCCCATTCATAACTCCTATACCCAGGATTGCTGGAATAGAGAGAAAATTCTGTTATAGTATGTCATTGCATTGACAACAATTTCATCTAGAAATATCATAATCCTAGAAAGGAACAGACATCATTAGCTGATTGAAAATCTATTAATATCACATGCAAGACGGAATTCTGTAAATTATTCCAAGATCTTCAATTTTCCACATAATCATGCATAAGACTAATGACCATGTGGAAAATTGAAGATCTTAATTCTTAATTATGTAGATTTGATTTCATTTCCCACCGCACATGACCATGTAGAAAATTGAAGATCTTAATTCTTAATTATGTATGTAGATTCAATTTCATTTCCCACGGACTCAATGCATAAAATGACATGACATATTTCAAATGGAAGTTTACATTCTTTTTTCTTATTAAATTTCACATGTCCTTATCTTTCCCATGATTCCATTTGATAACATTAGCACAAGCAAAAAGTATCACTATTACTATTTCTTTTTTTCAAAATTTTATTTTAATTTAAAAAATTTACAAATCTGCCAATGTATACATCTTTAATCTTTATCTCTCCATTGTTATATTCAACCTACATAAACTAGTTGGCAAAGTAAAACCAGGCAAAAATATGGGTCAAAGTCTAATTTACCCATTATTTATTTCCTTTTGTCAGAACATATTGTACGCTTACAATTCAAGAAATGTGGACATCAAAATATTACTGGGGGAAAAAGCATACCAGGTAACATTGGAAGACATTTTGCGTATGTCCCAAAGTTTGATGGTTTGATCTTTACCATTTGAAATGAAATAACGTCCATCTCCACGGGTATCAATAAATGTAATGCCCTCAAGGTGTCCCATTAAAACCCCGGCTGGCTTGCCTTTAGCAATTAAGCAACGCCGATCCCAGACCTAACCAAACTCATACGTTAGAATTTGTCCTTCACGGAAAACTGAGGAGAGGACCAAACAACTCTAATTATTAGATATGGAATTTCTGCAATAAGTGACTGTGACCAAAGGCACAAAAAAAAAAAAAAAAAAAAACTTGCACTTATCTTAAGTCTCAACTAATAATAACTTTCAGATTCAATAACCTCGATTCCTCTGTAAAAGGTGCTCACCTCACCACCACTTCCATAAAAAATCAAAAGTTTACTCAAGGAAAAAGCACATAATATCTTGAAAGGAAAAAAAAAAAAAAAAAAAAAAAAAAAAAGGGGCATTTT
>NC_033806.1:24643501-24657312 GCF_000340665.2 Cajanus cajan | reverse complement strand
AAAAAAAAAAAAAAAAAAAAAAAAAAAGAAGAGGCATTTATGGTGTAGAGCAAACCTTGCAGAAGCTATCATCACTCCCAGAGTAAATAAGATGGCTAGTTTCATCAGCAAAACATACAGTGTTCACATCAGACTGCAACATGATATGAAAAATGTTATAACCTCTATGTTAATATTTTTGAACCTTTTGAAGTCAGCACAATAGGAAAATAATTTCTGCATGAAATGAAAAACAATTGAAGTCCATTCCAAATCATATATTTTGGCTTGGATATTTTTATTAATTTCCATCCGTAGTTTGGGGGGAGGTAGGGGTACTGAGAAGCAGTGTGGTTCACAAGCCAGGTTATTCATAACATCTCTGGATTTATCTATTTCTTATACACCAATATAGTGAATCATATTTGTTAGAGTCTATTTGGATAAAAGCTTAAAAGCGCTTTTGAAAACTTCTCTATTGAAAAATACTCTATATTTTCAATAGAGAAGCTTATAAAAGTACTTCTACCTTGTATCCAAACAAGCTCTTAGTCTTCTGGATATTTCAAAGGCAAATAAGGGATTAGACCTTTAACATACCTCTCGGCCAAAAGAAGATGCAGAAATCTGTGTTAATTACTAGTAGTAATTTCATATTTCATAACCAAAGCTATTCTCTCAAATCATATTGATTTTTGCACACAAGCAAGCAAAACATAAACTTAGCATTGTGAGCTCAAAAAGAAGCAAGGTATAAAATCAAGATTCCTCCTTAGGATACAAAAATCTACCCACATTCTCCAAATTTCTATACATTTTAAATTCTATTTACAAATATATCAATAACATACAAAATCTCAAATAGAATTTCAAAGGCACTAATGTGAACACACTGCCAATACATAAAGAGGTTCGAATTCAGTTGAGCCATCTATAACACAGAATATAAACTGCCCCATCAACTTATCCGCAATCAATTCTATATAGCTTGTAGAGACTGCAATTATATCATGAAGTCATGTCATTTAATTCATTCTACAACAAAATTACATAAACCAATAGATATCACACAATAGCACAAATACTGTGAAGCCAAATAAATGTATTATTTATGGCAATGCCTAGTAAAAATACCGTGTGAGCTAAAATTCGAAGTGAGAGCTTATTTGCTTCGAGATCATATACATATATAGAATCACCACTACTTCCTGCAACTAATTCTCTCCCATCTTTTGAGAATTTCACAGAGAAAATTCCAAAAGAGTATCCCCCATCATCATTTGATGAAAAATCTAAGCCATCGTGTATCTCCTGCATATTAGAAGAAATGAAAATATATTACAAATAGGAAAAGAATATCACTAAAAACACCCTTCAAAAAAAAAAGAATATCATTAAAAACAATCCATACACCAAATCTACCAGTAACGATTGACAGCTTGACACGTTTTGAATATCTATTGTTCTGTAATATTTTATAGCTTTCAAGACAATTGCAGTATTTATGGAATTAGGAGGGGGGAACAGTAGCTTTAGTTGTGAATACCGTAACATTTGCTAGGGACTCTGTTTCAGCAGATCCGGCATTTACAATGTGTACAATGGGTGACATACTGGCATAAACCTGAAATTGAAGAGTGCAAATGCCATAAGTAAAAGCCTAAAAATAGTAGAATTATACAATAGTACCTTTACAGAAAGAAAACAATAGATTCAAAGGGTGTAGAACACATTAACTTACCAGATGGCGTTGATCAGGCGAAAGAGATGTATCAGTGATTGTCCATCTCAAACTTTTAGCTAGAATGTTCTTCTGAACTTTCCAACCTTTGTCCACATTGTATATTCTTATGTGACTTCCCTGCAAAGTGACTTAATTGGAATCAAAACTATAGCAGGCATATAAGGTTGAATCTGAAAATGTTGTACCTGGAACCCAGCAACAAAAAGAGTACCATCAGCTGAAAACTGGGAGATATATGCCCGACTAGACATTTGATCAATAAGCCAGGGACCATTTACAGGCAAATATCTGCTCAAAAGATGACATCGATCGGCTGAAGAAAACCTTCCCCGTCCTGAGTAATTAGATTCCCGACCCACCAGCATCTTCACAGGAGAAACAGGCAACTCTGGCCTTCCAGTTCCAACTTGGACTAATTGCTGATGGGGAGTTGACTTCAACTTCGTTATCTGAGCAATTTCATTGTCTAAATTTTTTACTAGCCTTTTAGTTTGTCCACTACTAGAATGGATGGCATCTCCATCTTCACAGAGACTGGATTCTACCTCCAGTCTACTCATAGCATAACCCATTTCGTCAATGTAAAGTGCACTGGCTGTGGCATACATAACTATTCACAAAAACAGGCAAAATTTTGTAATGCCGGAGCATTTTATCTCCCGCAAAACCTTCATAAAATCCCTGTTTTCGTCAATCCTACGAAAAAGAAACTACAGCCGCAGAAATGAGTAAATTTTTAGATTTCATTCTTCACATAAATAATTAGAAACCATTATTAGCAAAGGGAAAAATATGAAACAATGAATAATCAAAGATAAATCTATTTCATTTCTCACTAGAAAGTTAACACACTACAGTTGACTCAAGTTAAGCTCTTTCCTAGAGAAAAAACATCTACATATTAGTATCGATTTGGAAGAGCTTTCTGTTTTCACCTTAAAATGGGGTTGGTTTGTCGTGTTTTAACGAAATTCAACAACCTTCGAACGACCCATATAAGGTTCCATGTCAGGGAACTTGGCAAACATGATAACATTCTTAATTCTAAAGAGTATTTGCGAAACTAAACAACCCACCTCGCTGCACTCAAAACCCTGTCCATGTTCCAGAAACAAATTTTACGAGAAAAGATGGTAAAACAGGAACGAATTAAGAATTATCGCACCTGTTCCCCTTATCCCTAACAAATAATTTTCCAGCGTGCACAACAATTATCGTCAAAACAAAGTGAAAGTCAACTGAAACGTCAAAGCAAGGAATTGGTGCCGAGTGGCTTGGAGAGTCGCAATTTACATGAGAGGAAATAGGAAATAGGAAATAAATTAAAGGAAAGAGATTCGATTTAATTATGTAAATCTTTGACATAAAAAATAATATAGTGGTACCTCTTAGAGTCTTAAGAGCTTTGGATGAGAAGTGATATCTATGTAACCAAAAGGGTAACATTCGAGGGATTTTTCTGCTTTTGGCGCACAAACAATCACCCCAGATATGCGTATCATGTTATTATTTGTATTACCATTAACTTTTGGATAAAGGGTTGGTGAAGGTGAACAAGATTCTCTACACTGCATGTGCAGGTGGGAAGCAGCCGCAACCGCAAGTCCGCAACACACAAATCACAAATGTCCCTATGTATTTTCTTCTTTTCTTTCTTATTTCACTTATTTCTATTTTCAATGGCTTAAATTTTTTTTTTTCTGCAAAATTAAATTCTGTTCAATATTTACTAAGAATAAAACCTTTCAAGATTTCATTAATATCATATCATGTGGCATTCAAAGAAAGAAGAGTAATCCTCATATAAAATTGTTAAGATTGTAATTGAAATGGTAAGTGATTAAAAACTATTGAAATGAGTCGCGATCTAATAATAATAATAATAATAATAGAGAAATTAGTATATATATATAGAGAGATTTAGATTTAAATATGTTGTTGTTATTGTGATTATGATCAATAAGAAATTTATAAATATTTATAATAATTAGTTTAATTTTTATTGTTAAAATAATTTTTAATTAATGGATAATATAATTAACTTTATCTTTGAATGTTTAGATCAAAAGACTTTATCACCTGGCGTTTGGTGACTTTTAAAATTTTTACATCTTAATTTTTTCTCTTTTTACTTCAATTTCTTGTTTGAATCTTCAATTATTTCAATAAAACACTTTAATTTGATTTCAACTTTAATTTAAAATAACACTTTGGAGAAATCAATTCATCCGCCAAATGCATCTCCCAGTACTTAGAAAATTAACAAAGTTACATGGACAGTAATAAGGGTATTTTTTTTTTTGGGTTAAATAGGGACCAAAGGCCCAAACTAAAAACCTATAAAAAAAAAAAGAAGAAGAAGAAAGAGTTGATACATCAATCAACAAAAGAATCCAAATTTAGTAAAAAAACATGTACCCTTTCTGTCATTAATCATCTATGCTTTGCTAGTATATTTGCTACCTAGTTAACTTCTCAATAAACATGTCTACAAGTTATCTCTTTATCTTCATCTACCACATTCACAACCATGTTAACCAATGTGTAACATGAGTGATGCTGAAAACAACCATTATTCAAGAATTTGACTACTAGAGTCGAATCAAATTCCACTAGAATATTCTCATTTAAAATAATATCATGAGCTATTTTTAAGCCATGATAAATAGCCCATAATTCAGCCTAAAGCATCGAACACGATCCTAAGTTGCAGGAAAAGCCAACCACAAAGGATCTAAAATAATCGTGAATAACTCCACCACAAGAAGCAATACCTTCACTAACTACACCATCACAATTTAATTTGTAACAACCCCCAAAGGGGCAATCCCAATGAGTAGTGATCGGCCTCATAGAACTTGGTAATGTTAGGCAATCTTGCCTAGTGTTCATCCTCCCTATTTCTTGACCACGACTACAGATCTAGTGGGCAAGTTTTAAGGAATCAACTATTTCTCCTTTAAAAATGTACCTATTACGAAACTGTTAGATAGATCAATACCAATAGCAAACACAACCTCCCAATTAGCCACCATTTGTTGTTCTATTTATATTCTCTTCCAACTATTTTCTAATATCCATATTTAAAAATAGAGTTGGGACATTGCCATGAAATAAAATATGCCAAACTCGTGCAACATAATAGTAGTCCTAAAGCACATGCAAAGTTGTCTCTTCTCCCCACCATGCACAAAGGGTAGCGAGTGTCAATTGCCATCCCTCTACACATACGCCCTGCATCAGTTAAAAGTCCCAGATGCGCAACCTTCCACATAAAGACTTTTATTCTTTTTTGCCTTGTCCATTTCCAAATGCATTCAAAAATTGTATTATTGGTCTCAATTGGTAGTTTTACCCTTAAGCACTCATACCCTATCTTTATACTATATTACTCATTATGAGTCATATTCCATGCAATGATATCAGCTTCCTCATACAACGTCAATGGTGCATGACCAATTATTACACACCAAACACGAGAAGGGATAAGGTTTTGGACCTCTTCCAAGTCCCACTCCCCCTACTGGTTGACGTAGTTAGCATCAACGGGACCTCACTTGTAGTGATATTTACGATAACTGGAAGGTTTGGTAGTCAAGGATCTAACCAAAATTGCACACTAGTTCCATCTCCAATTTCCCAATAGAGTTGGTTCTTAACAAAACCCCATGTAGAACACATACCCTTCCATAGACTCAAAACTTGAGATCTACATTGTATGTTCGGTATGCCTTCAAGACTTTGACCCATAACTTATTAGGTTGTGTGCACACCTCCCAACATCTTTTCATCATAAACAAGGAGTTCATGTGTTTTGTACTTTGAATACTAAGTCCACCCTCTCTTTTTGGCTTACATACAACAAACCAAGCTGCTACATGCACTCTCTTCTCTCTAAGTTGTTGTCAACCCAAATAAAACTACAACAAAGCTTATCAACTTTATTGCACAACTGTCTAGGTAGATATGTTGTCTACATGACATACAAAGGCAAAGCAATAACATTGACTTGGTGAAAGTTATCCTTCTAGCCAAGGATAAATGTTTAGTCTTCCAGCTACTCAACCTTTGATGCACCTTATTCATAACCCTTTTATACAAGGACCAACTCACTTTATGATGATGAATTAGGACCCCTAGTTATTTACCCAAATTTTATGTTCGTTGGAAACCAAACTCCTTATTGATTTGTTCTCTAACATTCCAAGAGACGTTTTTAGAGAAGAAAATCCTTGTCTTTTCCTTACTCACCTTTTGACCAGAACTATTGTAGAAAAGCTCCAAGCATGCTTGTATTACTTCCACCTGGTCTAAGGATGCTTCTACAAACAAAACTACAAACATAAGAGTAGAGGAACCCCCACTAGATATCTGAATTAGTTTCCATAACTTTTGTAAGAATGCAATCTTAATGAGATGGAATAACCTCTCTATGCAAAGGACAAATAGATATGAAGATGAAGGATTTCCCTTACCCCGTTTGCAAAGGACAAATATATATATATATATATATATATATATATATAATATTTTGTCCCCTTGTGTTGATAATTTAAGAAGGAACATCAAGGTAAAAGAAGGTAGAATGATAATATCAATTTTTTCTCTATTTTTCAGGAAAAGAGAAATTTTTAAGTTTCACCATTCAAGCCTTGAGCTACTATCGCAGCTATGGATCTATGAAGCTTAAACAGATTCTTCGCACCATGGCTCCAAACCAGCAATGAAGCAATAGAAGCTCAGCAAATTTTGGGCGCCATGGCGCCCAACCAGCACTTAAGCTGTAGAAATTTGGAATTAATTGGGAAATAGGGCATTTCATCGCCACAACGGTGAATCAGCACTCAAGCTGTGGAGTTTACTTCAAACTAAAGTACTTTTTAGCACTACAGTTGTGAGCCACCATCATAGCGATGGAAGAACAAAACTTCAAATTTTCCTCTATTTTGAAAGTCAGATAAATACCATTTGGGAATAATAAAAAAAGTGAACACATGAGGAAAAGTGAGGAAAAGAGAGAAAATAAGGAATGAAGGATATTTGATGAACAAGATTGTTTGGGAACAAGGACCATCAATTCTTTTTCTCTTCTTCCAATTTATAGGTTGTATAGCATTCTCTTCCGGTTGGGATTGAGTTTATTTGTCAATCTTGATGTAAACTCTTTCAAGTTTATATATGTAGAATTCAGTTATTCATGGTGGTACTTGATTCAATGCTTAATGTTTCTTTTATATGATTTTGATTTCTAATATAGTTGGAAACCATATTTGTGATCTAAACTGAATCAAAACGCTTGATGATTATTTGATGTTTAGGAATAGCTTCAAATTCATCAATCAAAACAATCCATGAACTTAATGCAAGAACATTAAATTAATACATTGAGGGATCAAGTATTGATTTAAGATTCTTAGAGTTTCAAGCTTGAGGAATCAATTTAAATGAATATTTGTGGATTGGAATTATGAATGAGTGAATAAATTTTGATAAAAAAGAGTACTGAGAACTTTATAAAATGAACATCAATCCCAAAATCTATGAAATATAAGGACTTATGACACTTAATCCTTGTATCAAGTTCTTTTTACAAGTTGATAATAGCCTATTCATGTTTTAATGTCCACAAATCTCTGAAAACAATATTTGATCTATACTACTTCCAACGTAATATATTTGCTGAATCAAAAATTAACAATCATATATGTGAACCAAATTATTTCTATATTGAGTATTAAATATAAATATTTTTATAAAATTATTTTCAACTTTTTGTCTCCCATGGTAGGTGATTTTATTGAAATAAGTTGATTTTTAACTTTAAGTTGGAATCAATTTACTTCGACTTTTATAAAAGTTTTCTCCTTTAATTTTTTTAAAAGTTGATGTTAATAAGTTAATTTTAATTTATCAAATAAATTTATTTCACTTTTTTAAAGTACTTATGAAAATTTTATTCAAATGAAATGAATATATATAGAAAATATAAAAACCTTACACAATGTGTTCTTGGGAATATAGGATAGTGTGGAAAAGAGTCTTCATTTGAAACTTCAAAATTATGTTACAATATGGCTAGTGGATCATATTTGGATAGACTTGTTGAGTAATAAATTTTAACTCGTGAATTTATAGGCATGTTTGTATTCGTGTGGTGGTACAAAATGTTGTTTTCTCATTTTCTGCTTGAATAAGTGTGGTGATACAAAATGTTGTAATGAGTATCCAAACATGCACTTAATTAACTGAATGATTCGCACAGTTGTTCTCTTTTGAAAATGGATAGGAAAATGATCACTCTAAACCCTTGGGAGCAAGGACTTGATGCTAGATAGAAAATCAGAAGAATCATAGGTGACCAAAGAGAGCATCTAATTGCTCGAAAACCATTTCCCAAGCAATCATCAATCCATGAAGAATTGTAGCTAGCTCTGCATGAACGTTATTTCAGAGCTCAATATGGCTATGCAAACCAATCAACTAATTCCTTATGAAAAAACATGACAAATTCTATCCAACAGTAAGGTTGCAACTTGCAAGGAAGTAAACCTCATTACTCTGAAGTGTGAACCAAATGGACAATCTCCTCATGCACAAAATCAAATTCTAGAAATTCAAGGTCATTAGTAAATCCCATAATTTCCATATGTGAAACACACGAGAATGATGAAGAAAGCAATGCATGTCATTTTTTAGCTTCATATTGTTGCGTGTGCACATATATAAAGCGCAAATTAATAACTTCACTTTTTCATGACACCTCAGCCTTTAGATCCACTTCCGCATAGTTTGAACAAAAGAATGGTACTTACATAAGAAAATCGATATTCAACCAATTCAAGTGCCAAAAGGACTTTACTATTAAATTCCACATCTCAAGAAAAATATAAGTTAATCGTTAATAAATCATTTCAAAATATGTTCTCAACAAAACAATAACTCCCTTATAATTTATTGAATAAACCAATAAAACTAGATGACACAACTCAATTGTTGTACTTGTAGTGCACCTTTATATGCTGCAATATTTTGGTGGCTATGATCTCTTTAAGAAGTTTTAAATTTAAAAATGTCTAATATCCTTTTATGATAACCGAACAAATTCTCTTTTAAAAAAATAATTTTATCATATTTGAAAAGTTTTAAAAAAAAAGTATTTTTGAAAATAAAAATAATTATATATTAGAAGTATTTTTTTAAAACATATCCCAACAATCTAGTAAATAAAGTTGTGTGCACAACAAAAAAATTTATTATTAACGACAATTATTTAATGACAATAAATTAATTGTCACTATTTAATTATATAATAAAAATATTAATGACTAATATATAATAATTGCTAAAAATATATTTATATTACACTAAAGTTTATTATTAATGACAAATATTTATTAGAAAAAACTTAAATCTCACGTCGACTAGAGATAAAAAGTATATAAGTTGTGAATTTAGAAAAGGAAATGATTGAAATAAATTATTTAAGGTTTTACTTGCAATAGATAAAAGTCACTAAATGAATGGAAAGGAGACAATTGAAAAAATAATAATTTTTAATGACCTTTAAAATGAGTACTAGAATTGTCACTAAAAAAATAAGTTTTCTTGACAATTTAGTGGGTCTTCTCTAGTATTCTATATAAATGTCGGTAATAATATTAACAACACTGAATACACCACCCATTATTTAATTGCTGGTAAAAAAAATAATGATAATTTATATGGTCAATAAAGAACAAAATAATAGCTACAAAAGACTAATTTTGATGTAATGATGTGTACATGATTGCAATTTGCAACTCTTTAATATTGAATTCTATTCATACTGATAAAAATATATAGTAAAAAAATGATATCCTTTATCAACCAAATTCAGTACAATTAACACATAATTAAATTCATTAAATACATTGATTAAGATTTAATCCTTAATTATGTGGATATAAAAATTACACGGAAATGATAACCTTTGAGACCTTAAAAATAGTTTTTAACTATCAACTGTGAATACCTTTAATGCACACACAAAATAAAAAAGTGAACCCCTCTTACAATTAGTTTATCCTATATAACATTAATATCTAAAGACCTTTATTCGCTCAAATTGGTTTAACCCAAATCACATTTATTTTGAATAGGATCTGAACTCTTATAAATTCAATTCTCATTTTAATGTAGATTACACGCAATAATTTTTATCGATTGATGAAACAACAAATAATATTTTCGTTGGAAAAAAAAATGATTAATTGTTACCCTAAATTCTCAAAATTTGGGAGAATAGTCTCAACATGTGTTGTATGGATCGAATGGACAATTCAACTATTACTAATGTGTCACAAACCAGATCGCAACGGGATGACGGAAATATATTAAAAACATGAAGTCATCACCAATATTTTATTTTTATGAAAAAATATTGAAAAAATTATAAAATAAAAAATGATCTACGAAATCAGATTTTGAGTTCGAAAGTCGATTATGTATAAGAAATATATTAGTACCTTACAACGTCTATCATAAAGATAGTTATCTCTAATTAATCAAGCAAAACTTTTAAAATATTTATCTCACTCCCAAATTATTAAAAATTAATGATGATTCATTTTTCGAGTAGAAAACCCTTGGCTGAGGCTTAAGAATGAAGGTTTTGGTTGATTTAAAGGGTGAAAAAGATTCACAAAATTGATTTACAATGTGATTAGAAATTGATTTGAATACATGTTATTTTAAAAATAGAAAATAATCATATACATAACAAAATTATATAGAATATTGATATCTAAATTTGATTGTACACTACCTTCATTTCTTATTCTACTTGCTTTTTGCTTGAGCTCTACTCACTCTCAGTAATTAGTCACTTGGTGGTTCTTTATTTGAAACTTTTTCAACCTCTTATTCATGTTATGTTATCATATTTATAGAATTGTGTCCCAAATTGATTTCTTTGATAGCTTCATTTTTTCAGTAGTAGTCGATGATAGACTTGAGGCTTTGGTTACATATCTGGCAAAAGTGGGATTTCTGGAGGCTTGTTGGTGGCTAGCGGAGAAGGCAACAACAGAGTGTAAGGTGGCGGAGATTTGATACAAAGAAAATTTTGGTTTCCATTTTTCTTTGTTCTTTTCTAATTCTTTCTTTTTTTATATATGTATATATTTTTATTTGAGTTTAAATATGGTTTTTAAATTATTGATTATTCTAAAGATAATTTATTTTATTGGAATGAATTATTATTCTAATTATGATTTGAGAAAGAAATTAATGGGTGAAATTAAGGAAAATTGGTGGAAAAATATAGGAAACAAAATTGGTGTTTACATAGTGCAAATTATATATTTCCTGACATACTTTCTATGATGGGTGTTATCCACATGACATAAAAAATGGCATGATGACATTCTTGTAAATATGGCATGGTGAATTGTTAGACATGTCACGTGTAGAAGTTCATTAAACACAAAAATGAACAAGTTGATTCAGAGATGGACAATCAACTAGAGGACATGATTTGTGATGTTGAGTCTAATTCTTTCAAACGTACACACTTGTATGATACTTTATGTAGTGATGATGAGAAACCATTGTATGCAAACTGTGCTAATTTTACACGGTTGTATACCGTGTTTAGATTGATCAATCTTAAGGCAAAAAATGGATGGATTGATAAAAATTTCATAGAATTACTTGATTTATTGAGTGACATGTTTCTCGAAGGTAACATGTTGTCAACACATGCTTATTATGCAAATAAGATATTGTGTCCAATGGGTATGAAGTACAAAAAAATTCATGCATGTCCCAATGATTGCATTTTGTACAGAAAAGAATTTGATAACTTATATGAGTGCCCACATTGTGGGGTATCACGATAAAAACTAAAGGAAGATAACTTTGAAAGTGGGGTGAGCAAAGGTCCTCCTACGAAGGTGTTTTATTATCTTCCTATTATTCCAAGATTGAAGCGTTTATTTGTTAATGTCCATGATCCCAAAAACATTAGGTGGCACGTAGATGGGTGAAAGAAAGATGAACAACTAAGGCATCTAATTGATCCTTTGCAATGAAAAAAAATAGATTTCATTTTTTCAAATTTCGACAATGATCCAAGAAACCTTAGGCTTAGACTTGCTACAGATGAGATGAATCCATATGGTAACCTAAGTAGTAAACATAGTTCATGGTCTGTCTTGATAATGATTTACAACTTACCCCCATGGTTATGCATGAAGCATAAATATGTGATGTTATATATGATGATTTCGAGTCCAAAACAACCAAAAAACGATATTGATGTTTATCTAAGACCCTTATTTAAGGACTTGTGAATGTTGTGGGACGAAGAAGTTGATGGGTTTGACAGATTTTCTGGCCAAACTTTTAACATGCATGTCATATCTTTGCCCAATTAATGACTTTCCTACCTATGGCAACGTAAGCAGCTACATTGTTAAAGGACACAAAGTTTGCCCTATGTGAAAATGATACATGTCACCTTCAATTGTATCATGGAAGGAAATCAATTTACCTTAGATATTGAAGATTTCTTAGTCATAATCATCCTTGGCATAGATTGAAGAAAGCATTTAATGGTCTTCAAGAAAATGAAGTAGCTCTGATGCCTTTAACCGGTGACCAAGTTTATGAACAGGTGAGAAACTTAATTGTGGTACTTGGGAAGAATGAAAAACAACCAACTGAGAAAAACATATGGAAGAAAAGGTCAATATTTTTTTATATGTTGTGTTGGAAGATACTTGATGTCAAACATTGTATAAATGTCATGCATGTGAAAAAAAAATGTTTGTGATAGTATTATTGGAACACTTTTTAACATTCAGGAAAAGACAAAGGATGGAGTAAATGCTCGTTTAGATATGATTGACATGAGTATAAGGGAACAATTAGCTTTACAAACTCATGGTAAGCATACATTTTTGCCCCCAACATATCATACATTGTCAAAAAAGGAAAAGAAAAGTTTTTGGGAGTATTTACGAGGCGTGAAGGTTCCAAGTGGTTATTCTTTCAATGTCAAGAGGTTTGTCTCAATGAAAGATCTTAAATTTTTAGGTTTAAAATTTCACGAGTGTCATGTATTGATGTAACAATTGCTCCCGATGGCCATTTGAGACATATTACCTAAGAATGTTAGACATGATATCGCAAGATTGTGTTTCTTCTTTAACATAATTTGTAGTAAAGTAGTTGATCCTAGATGTATTTTCCTCCATCATTTTTCAAAATTATGGTTCACTTAATCGTTCATTTACTCAGAGATGATAGATTTTGTTGTCCATTGTTCTTAATTGAGCAATGCATGAAGATATTAAAAGGAAATGTGAAGAATCAACACTATCCAAAAGCATCAATTGCTAAAAGATATATTGTAAATGAAGCTATAGAGTTTTGTACTGAATACCTATCGAAAGTTGAATCTCTGGGGGTATCTAAGTCTCATTATCATGGAAGAATTGCTGGTAAAGCTTTACGAAGTATAAAGATTGCGAGGAGCAATGCCTTAATTGGGAGGAGCAAGGCCTCCATTACTTCTGAGAGTTGGGAACATGTCCCTAAGAACGTGAAGAACCAAAAAGATATGAAAGACTGTCACAGTATGAAACATTATCTTTGTATATAAAATGATTGTTAATTATATATCACAGTATGAAATATTTTATGACGGGTTAAGTCTTATCCATCATAAAATATTCATATTTAATGATGGGTAATGTCATACCCATTATAGAATATGCGTATCAATATATTAAATCTTTATATTTCGTACCTCTTACTATTGTAACGACCCGGCAGGTCACCACACTCACCATCACAATACACCGGAAACTCGAGACAGGATAGAACGAGTATATAAATATAGTGTCTAGAATATAAGTATATACAATGTCCTACATCCGACTAGAGTTAGAGTGTAGAGTACAAAATACATCCAAAACCACTATATCAAGTAGCCGTAACAAAACAAAACAAAACATCCATAGGAGTCAGCTCCGCCTACCAGCTGCAGACTCACCACTATCCACCACCTATCCCTGCTCTGCTCCCATACATAGTATGATCATTG
>NC_033806.1:24588635-24620896 GCF_000340665.2 Cajanus cajan | reverse complement strand
CCTTATTCACAAAACGAGTTTGTACGATGATCCAGGGACCCTCCCATTTGTCGCTCCCATCTTTCTTGCTCTTTTTAGCCGTCCGATCACTCTTTCATTCGGACCCACACATCCATCACCGCCGTTCCTTTTACTTCATCTTCATCATCTCAATTCTCAAGTCATGATGATTTTTTATTTTTTATTTTTTATTTATTATTTATTATTTATTATTTATTATTTATCGAATGGGTACGAGATGCCCATCTTATTCCAACTCCTTCCCATGATAGATTCATAGATTTGGAACCTTTTGGGTCATTGGAGTTTATGGAGACGTGTATCGTTTTTTTTTTTTATAAAAAAAAAAAAAGATTTGTGCATTTGATTATATGTTACTCAATTGTGGAGTCGGACGATTCTTTTCCAAGCCTTATCGCCAAAAGATGGGGTTTTCTTTTCGTTGCTTTTTCATTCTTCCTTTCCTTTTTGCTTGGTTCTATTCTATCTTTTCTGTATAGTGGCAATCCTACTCTTTTTTTCCAAAGGGGAGGCAGAGACCTATCATTTCATATTTTCTCCATTCCAACACTCTAATTCATGCCATTACCACTTCTTCAAAATTGCTAATTTCTTTGTGTTCAACCATACAATACAAACACTCGTGGAGTTGTAGGGTTTTTTTTAGTAGGTCCTTCCAAAAATAAACTTATTAAAATTCAAATGATACCTCCATTAACATAATATTATGTTTACTTTTATTAAAATAAATATCTCAGTATTTTAATATAAAAAAAAATATAGCATATGACTCTTTATTGAAAATAAAACAATTTATCTCCAATTTAGTTTTAAGTCTCACTTGTAATTAGCTCATTAATTAGACATGTTAATGATGTATATAATATGTCCAACATATGCTAAATATTTTTTTATTTATTAAAATTACATGATGAAACTAAGATTCGAACTTAAGATTCTATAAATTTTATTAAACTCTTTTATCACGAGGTTATCCGGATCATATGTGAAAATATTTTTTTTAATACAAATATGTGAAATGCTTTAGATATTAATATTAAGTAAATGTAATTTTTTTATATCCATCTTGAAATTCATTAAGGATTTTATGTTAATTTACACACTGTACTCAACAAAGTTAAACATAATAATAATAATATACTTAAAATACATTTTTAAATTAATCTAAATTATAACTTTTATATTAAAACGAGTAATACAATAAAAAAAATAATTTTACTAATTTAACAAACAGACACTGAATAATAATATAATTAAGATCAACCTAATGATGAAAGATTATAATAATATATATGAAATTCTAAGTTCAAACTAAATTACCATCTATAATTTAAATTTTAAATTTCTAAAATTCTCCGTTAATACACACAATTACAAAACTTGAATAAAAGCAATCATTCATATTCGAAATATCTTATTGCCTAAACAAAACATAAACCATATACTAATTCAACGTGTAAAACAAAAAAGGACACTTATGAATTAATTATCACTCATGACAAGACTAATACTTTTGCATGAGTAAGTATCTAAATTTTTTTAAGTAAAGTTTGGATTAAGTTTTGTTTAAACAAAAGTAAAATGTTTAAATATAATTTTAATCTCTTAAATTTAAAATTATTTATTTAATTTGTGTTTTTTTTTTTTTACATCTTAGGTCACCAATAACATATTTAAAAGTAATAAATTAAGATAATTATACACTACTAGTTGAGTTTAATGTGATATTTTTATTAATAAAAATACTAGTAGGTAAATTTTATGCGATAATGTTTAATAGATTTATCAACAAAATTTGAGTATAAGAACTAAAATAATTTTTTTTTTAAATTATAAGGACTAAAAAAATCAATTTTTAAATTTGAGAGATTAAAAATAATTTTTTCTTAAATTTAAGGGACTAAATATTCCTAATTCAAATATAATTACTTCTATAAAAATATAATTGATTAAAAAAAATGTAATTCAACAACATATATATCATCTGAAAAAATATGTTAAGGAATGAGGTTTTCAAAATTTAATGGAAAATAAAAGAAGAGAAAAAAAATATTTTTAATAAACACATACTAATTTGATGGTTAGATTGTTAAAATTTAATGTAGAACATGAATTATTGAGTAAAGTAACTCTGATATGACTTGCTCTTTGAGTAAATGGAGATCCTCCACACACACACACAAAGAGGATGATTCAAATGAAACCAATATAACTTTTATCAACTACTACATCGTTTAATAACTTTCAATTAAATGTAAATTTTTCAAAACTTACGGTTGAATTGAAAATTCCTTACTCTCTTTTTTTTTAAGGGAAAATTCCTTACTCTTAAATCATATATACAAATATAATATTCTATATTAATCGAAAATAATTTGATACATTATTCTTATAAAACAAAATTAACACTATATATATATATATATATATTTAAATATATATATATTTAATGATGAAAGATTATAATAATATATATGAAATTCTAAGTTCAAACTAAATTACCATCTATAATTTAAATTTTAAATTTCTAAAATTCTCCGTTAATACACACAATTACAAAACTTGAATAAAAGCAATCATTCATATTCGAAATCCTAAACAAAACATAAACCATATACTACTTCAACGTGTAAAACAAAAAAGGACACTTATGAATTAATTATCACTCATGACAAGACTAATACTTTTGCATGAGTAAGTATCTAAATTTTTTTAAGTCAAGTTTTGGATTAAGTTTTGTTTAAACAAAAGTAAAATGTTTAAATATAACTTTAATCTCTTAAATTTAAAATTATTTATTTTAATTCAAGTAATTTTTCATTATTTTTTGTTATAATATCTTAGGTTACCAATAACATATTTAAAAGTGATAGATTAAGACAGTTATACACCATCAATTAAGTTTAATGTAGTATTTTCACTAATAGAAATACTAGTAGGTAAATTTTATGTGATAGTGTTTGATAGATTTATCAACAAAATTTGAGTACAAGAACTAAAATAAAATTTTTTAAAATTATAAAGACTAAAAAAATCAGTTTTAAATTTGAGAGACTAAAAATAATTTTTTCTTAAATTTAAGGAACTAAATATCCCTAATTCAAATATAATTACTTTCTATAAAAATATAATTGATTAAAATAAAAAAATGTCATTGAACAACATATCTGAAAAAAATATGTTAAGGAATGAGGTTTTCAAAATTTAATGGAAAATAAAAGAAGAGAAAAAAAAAATATTTCTAATAAACACATACTAATTTAATGATTTAAAATAAAATAAAAAAAATCTTAAACTAGTATAAACTGAATGTCTGTTCTTTTTTTTTATATAGATATAATTTAAATCTAATAATTTTAAATAAAGAATTTTTAAAACTGAATTTTTTTATATAGATATAAACTGAATTTTTTTCCTTTCCTTTTTTTTTAACACTATAAGTTTTTGTTAATTGTTTTATTTTTATCAATAATTATGGGGTGTGTAGTGTTTTAAGATGTGGTTGAGAGACTCAAGGAGTTACGAAATTCTTGAGAAATCTTTAAGTGTTTTAGAAGATTTCTCTTGGTAGTGGTCTAATTTGACCATAAAGAGGGAAATATATAAGGTTTCTATTAAAAATTAAGTCTCATAAATTTAATTTTTTAAAATCTTAGAGAGATAAGCTATAGAAAATTTGTTATGGGTTTGTGAACTCTCTTCTTCTCTAAAACTTCTCTTGAAACGGTGATTCTTCCCTAGATTCTTTTGCAGGTGAACCCCCCTCAATGTGGATAAGCAATCGGATTGAAGAGTAAAGAGCAGGGAAGACATCAACATAGAATAGAGAGTGGTATCTTGTTATAGGCACAAAAAGTAATTTATTTATTCAGATAATGAGTCTATTGTATTAAAATTAAGTGTATACAAAAGTTATACAATTCTTGTTCTTAATCTTTGTGAAAAAACTTCAAATTGTGTTCATTTTGAGACAGATGGAGTAATTCATTAAGCCTAGTAAAAGTAATTATAGATTGATTAGTTTTAATTAATAATATCATAATTTTATTAAAAAATACTCATAAAATTAAATGGTACTAATTGTAGTTATATTTAATGACATTGCTAAAAAAAATTGTTTTCAATCAATGAACGCAACTTATAGTGTTAGTAGTCCAATAAACACATCTTTTTTTTTTTTTTTTTTTTGGTTCGTAGTCCAATAAACACATCTATATTCATGAAAAATGAGTAAGTGAATCATTAATAAACTTTTAACAAATCAATTAATACATTTAAAAGTAAACTTATGTTTCTTATAATTAAAACTAAAATAATACTCTCATTTCTTATATGTGTGTTCATAGGTGGGAGTTCGAATCCCCTTGAAGTCACTTTCTTAACTTGGTGGGCAACCCTTCCAAGGGAAATCTTGATGATTAGAGACTAATTGAGCAGTTATGATTGTCCGTTATTAATGAGCTTCTACTAAATTTTAATATGTCATTGATATCCTACTCGATAGTATAAGAAGTACCTTCACATTCTACTATTTTATGGATCCAATATATATATATATATATAGAGAATGCTAATATACTCCCAACTATTTTTTAATGGAAGTATGTTAGCAACCTACACCAAAATTTTAGGACAAAAAAAACACTAATTTCTTTTGATTTGGTTAATTTGTATAAAGGATATTATAGTAATTTAATTTAATTTTAAATAAAAATAAAATATTCTCTCTCTCTTATTAATTTTATTCTCTAAGTCATTTCTCTCTCCTATTAAATTATTTCTCCAATTCATTTCTCTTTCCTATTAAATTTTTTTTCTAACTTATTTATCTCTCTCCTATTAAATTCCTTCTTTAACTCATTTCTCTTTCATCTCTCATGATGTTTCCTCCCTCTCTCTCTGAACAAATAAAAATTAATTAATAGAAAAAATAAATGAATTGGAGAATGAAATTAATAAGAGAGAGAAAATATTTTATTTTCATTTAATATCAAATTAAATTACTATAATTTCCTTTGTACGATTTAACCAAATCAAAAGAAATGAGTGGTCTTTTTGTCCTAAAATTTTAGTGTAGGTTACTAACATACTCTAACTAAAAAATAGGTGGGAGTATATTAGCATTCCCCTATATTATATATATATAGAGAGAGAGAGAGAGAGATTCACTTACCCCAAGAGTAAGTCTAACAAGACTTACTCCACTCAATAACTTATGTTCTATATCAAATTTCAATAATCTAACTGTTAAACTAAAAGTTCTTATTGTATATATTAATGATGCAAAAATTTGAAAATCATATAATACTTCGTTATATAGATTTTAATGAATGTATAAAATAGTTTTATAATTATCCGTCAATTTGAATAAATGAAACAAAGTATCATATAATTTTCAATTTTTTAAGAATTTGTAAACTTGATCTATACATTAAGAAATTTTAATTAATAGTTAGATTGTTGAAATTTGATGTAAAACACGAGTTATTGAGTAAGGTAACTTTGACAAGACTTGCTCTTGGAGTAAGTGGAGACCCTCCACACACACACATAGAGGAGGGTTCAAATGAAACCAACATAATTTTTACCAACTAGTACACCATTTAATAACTTTCAATTAAATGTGAATTTTTCAAAACTTACGGTTGAATTAAAAATTCTTTACTCTTAGATCATATATACAAATACAATATTCTATATTAATTGAAAATAATTTAATACCTTATTCTTATAGAACAAAATTAACGATATATATATATATATATATATATATATATTTCAAAATATAAAAAATTGAACAATTTGATTATTTTCAAATTGTTATTAAATTTTAACAAAATTTAACATAAATATACAATGTGATATGAAATCATAATTCAATAGTTAAATCTACAAAATTTTCATTTAATATAAGCTATTAAGTAGTATAATAATTGGTAAAGGTTACACTAGTATCATTTAACACACACGGATAGAAATTATTCAAAGTTATTTCAATTTTAATTAATTTGTTATTAGAAATAATATTTAAATATAAAATTAAATGTTACTTATATTTACGTAAAACCACCTTAGTTCTATTTCAAAGTGATTTTAGATTATTAAATACATATAAAATATTACATACAATACATAATATAATTGATAAATAATCTTATGAGATGTAGTTCAGATTCGATTTCCATGTCTCCGTAAATATGAAATAACAACTGGCCGGAGTGAAAAAGAAATAATTCGTAGCTTTTAGTCTACAAAAAGATATAGTTATAGTTGTGATTGATTGTGAGCACTTGTAATTTATTTATTTATTTACTAGTCATTCTCTAGGGCTGGGAATCGCCTTTACAACACAAGCACAGAGGGAAAGAATAAAGATCAGCAGAAGGTTAAGACCATTTCCCAGACCTTTAATATATCATCTATCTTCATGTTCATGTTCATGTTCATGTTCATGCACTACAAGTACATTTACCTTTCTTTTCTTCATGTTTTTAAGGAACCTTTCTCTTGTATTTTATTACAAGAGAATAAAGTTTTAATGATTAAAAATGCACATATTATTGAGAAAAATAATAACATTAGTTAAATTAATTAAAATTTTAATTTCTGATAAAGTAGCTAGTGGTTAAAAAATGTGATAATATATAATATAAAAGGAGAGGTAGTAAAATAGAAGCCCCAGTGTGCATTTATTATGAATTTGGCTGCACATCTTGTCGTTAGTGTAGGAATGGTGGCTAAGCGTGTGCCACGCGTACACACAAATTATGCCAAACATACTGCCGTGTTGCATAATGCTTCCTTGTTTCTTCCATTTTTTTCTTTCAAATTTAAATATTTTTTTTATTTACGAAATTAAAAAAATTATTCTAGTCCTTTTATCAAAACACCTACTAAATGTGCTACATAATTTACTTACTATTGTCTTTTTAATGAGTGTATCACAATACTCACTTAATTTATGTAAACTACTAAAATGGACTTTGTAATGAAAAACTATTACTAAAGTATTGAGATTAAAACAATATATTTAAATAGAGAGTGAGTTAAGGCAATTATTGGTGCATTTGTGAGTGTGTTGGGGAAATGAATGTTGTTGGTTTAAAATAGTAAAATGAAAAGTTAGTGGAAGCATAAGGTGTGGGCCAGGAATGGGTTTGGCGTTTAGTGCGTTAGGTCAACAAGTAGGAGCAGGTTTTAGCCTCTTGTGGCGATTGCTTCAATCCAACCAAATGGAAAGAGAGTTCATTTATTATGCCTGTCGCTGTTTAATCCTCTGCCATGTAATGTAACGTGGAGAAATCTAACACACAAAACAGAACCAAAACCATCTAATGTTATGTAACACACAAAAACCAACCATGTCCTTTTGGATTATCTCTATTGCATTTTACCCATAAAACCTTCCTCTTCCCTGCATCCTATGCCTTCCCATGTCTACACATCCATGTTTCTTGCAAATCCATGCCCCCTTTCCTTTCTCATTTCTAAATCCCTCTACACTTATAACCTCATTTACATGCTCTACCACGTTTATCTCTTCTAATTTTTCGGTAAAAATAAAAAAGATTACAAAAATGAACGTAATGAAGATTGAACCTAGGTCTTCATATTTCTAACTATCTCAACTCCTTTCCACCAAACTACTAGACTAACCCTAGTAGTTATTTATCTCTTCTAATTAACATTATTCCTTGATTTCTAACATTTATCTTCTTAATATAAAATTATTTATTTACTATACATTTTAATTATATAAAATAAAAAATTGTTTTGTGTACCGTACGTCTTACACTACTGATTCATTATAACATAAACGGCCACCGAATTTGTTACAGTGCATTTACGTGTCAATAATTAATCTAAAAGATTCTTCCCTGACCAAGAGAAGTATTACATTTATCTTTGCCTTGTCGTGGAGAATTTTTCATCACTCATTCTCAAAAACAAAAGAATAAAGAGAGGAAGGTTGTAGTTTATTTATTAAATCCTACCTCATTAGTCACTGCTGTCACACCCTTTGAGGTGCCTCCAACATAGCGAGAAGATTAGTCACTGTTGTCGACGATGGATACTCCAAGAACGAACCAAAAAAAAAAATCCTACCTCATTATTAGCTTATTCTAATTCTTCGGGTTTTGATTAATGATTATGATGAAATCATATAAAATTCCATACACTATAGAACTGCCCCAACCTATTATTCTCTCTATTTAAGTCCCCTATTAGATGTGGAAGTTGTTTTTTTTACGAAGAACGTGTTAGAAACAATTTAAGGCTTTGTTTGAAAAAAAAAATAAAGAAACAAGTAAAATTATTAAATTAAAATGTTTACCAATTTAATTGTTGAAATTGTTGATAAATATAAAATAATATAAAATTATTGTATAATTTTTTTGTAATTAAAATATATTTTCATGTCACTAAATTTAAATAAATTTTCAATTACTTTAGCGTGTTTTTTTTCATTTAAACTTATTCTTGACATTTAAAGGATTAAATATTTTATAAAAGTACAATAGTGAAGAAATGTATTAAAATAATTGGAGATGATAAAGTATGAATGATCAAGTTAAAGTGAAAAGCAAGTGTACTAAACTAGTAAGAATAAATGGTAGAAACCTTGCTTGATGCATGAATACTATTTTTAACATATTATTTTACGAGTATAAATAAAAATAATGGATTCAGAAAAAAGAAAAATAGAATAAAATTATTTGATCGATATACATTTCCCTAAAAAAATTAAATTGTGTTTATGATCGTAATTTAAAACGTGATAGACCGATAGATAACACAAATAAAATTATTAAATCGATATACACCTTTTCATTTTG
Organism: Cajanus cajan; assembly: GCF_000340665.2. Lineage (NCBI taxonomy): Eukaryota > Viridiplantae > Streptophyta > Magnoliopsida > Fabales > Fabaceae > Cajanus > Cajanus cajan. The sequence goes on along the minus strand of NC_033806.1, from coordinate 24,612,038 downwards.
TTTAATAATTAAGTCTTGAGGAAAAGAAAATTTCAAATGATTTAATCAATTAAATGTGTAAATATTTTGTGTAATAAATTAAATACTTACATTTAATCATAATAAAATGACACATTAATCATAATAAAATGATTAAAAATAAAATGCAATTACATTTAAGTTTTACTTTTTAAAAAAAAGTCATTCAAAAGTAGCTCAAACACACAATGGTAATAAATACTAACTATAAAATACTTTAGACTGGAGTTTAGAATTATACGTACAAACAAATAATTTGAAGTTGCTACAAAAGATCTTTGTTTTTGTAGAGAGGTGGTTTTTGGATGTACACTTGAGCATATCTCAAGTGAACTACTCAACGTGGCCAAAGCTAAGCAAATGCTATCACAAGGACATGAACCTATGTGTATCCACATATTATATGTCTATTCATATCTATGTCAACCCCTTATCTTTAAAGTTCCTACAAACAAATGCTAGCTAACCCAATATTATTGGGGGAGGGGGAATAGGTGATATGATACTCAAAAGGATATTGAACTAAACTGAGTCATAAAGTAATTATTAATTGTCGTTTTTATTAGTGTCTCAATCTGGCCAAAAAATTGTGATGAGAGACAATTGAGGTTTATCGATAGAAAAGGAGCCATAATCAATTTTATTAAAATTAGGAAATATCAGATCTTTTTATTTTTAGAAAACTAATTTTAATTTTTTTTTCAAAATTTAGAAATTTGATTACGCGAAGAGAAGGATGGAAACTTAACCTCATAATAACCCTGATACATCTATTAGAAATAATTACATCATATTTAATTGTGTGATTATTGATGATTTTTAAAATATTTATTTTAACTTTAGAATAGGATAAAAATAGTATTTTTTTTTCTAAATCATTACGTTATCTATTTTGTTGATAACTATTCTTCAAGAAAGAACATGATTGATTTACCTTAATTGAACTCTCCTCTCTACTAATTTTTCAAATTCGAGAATGTTTGAGAATTCCGAACCTAATATCATTCGAACACGTTTTACTACATTTTAAGATTGGCCTTATTATCATATTGTCATGCGCGAAAACAAGTTCGGCCGAGATCCAACTAGAATACGAAATTGGACAAACCACGCTTTCATAGTTGGCCCAATAATTATGCAACGTAAGCCTTTAACTTAAGGCCTGAACCACATCATTAGCTCTTTACCTAGCCTAAACACTAAGCCCAACTAGTTCAAGACTTAAGAACATATGCTGACCCAATTTCAGATAGTAGCCGAAACACTAAACCCAGCAAAATATAACATAAAAAATAATAAAAAAAAACTACCGTCTTTTAAAAACAGTAACCCAGATTGTCACATGATTGAAATGTAAAACTTATACTTTGAAATCAATGAGTATGCATGAATGTGAAAAAAGAAAGCAACCAAGTTCGTAGTGGATAAATATAGCAGACAGATATATGATGGGGGGAATGTGTTGAAAAAAGAGTCCATAAACGTAAGAATAAATTTAGCGTCCCTACCCTATGAATCAATTAATATGGATGATGCCAAAAAGTTGGCACCTTGCTTTGCACTTGTTTTCCGTGCTGAGTCACCAACAAGGGACAAAAACTGTTTTTGTTCAATCCAAACGCATTTAAAATAAACACTGGCCCAAGTTACAAACCAAATTATTAATTTTCAGAATTGGGTCACAAACCAATCAAAATAAACACTAGTCCAATTTCATATATTTCGGCTACCATGTTGTCCAGCAGAATCAGCACGAGTACAAGGAAGAATATTCGGATGAAATAATTTTCAATTATTACGAGTTGAACTCTGATGATGTACCCATTTTGACACTCAAATCAGTGTCTACAAGAGCAGAATAAAAGTGTAAAAGTTGAAGGAATTACATGAGGCCATAATGGCCTATTTATATCATTCTCTTTTAGGTTAAAGTGGTGATTATTGCTTGATGAAGCGTGGACTATGCCTCAGTGAATCCTGTGAAATTTATTACATTGCATAAAGAACTTAGCCGTCAAATATAGTACATCGTGACTGTGTTGGAGTTGGGGTAACGTCAAAAAGTTCACAATGTTGAGCCTCATGGATCAGTTACTAAGCTCAATGGTTTTGGACCAATGCATTACTTCATTCTTAATTGTGAGCTGAATCCTCAATAGAGGGGTTATTATTATTATTATTATTATTATTACTATCATCAAAGTTATTATTGCCTATTGTAATTTTAATTTATTTATTAAAGATAATTTCAATGTGGGTGGGGACAAAGTAATAATCTCAGTTCTCTCTTGTTTCTTCTTTGATATAATGATATATCAAGATTGCATATTTTATTGCAATAAGAGCAAATAGAGGTATGAACGCGTATTGTGTTCCAACACAAGAAAGTGGAATAGGATGGAGGCATATAGAGCTTTCGGATGAGAAAAATTAATATAAATGGATGAAAATAAGTGAGTGCAAGCAATTAAGTAAAAATATACCATGAAGGAAATGCATTAACTAAGTGAAAGCATGCAAATGTTGGATGTCGGTGAAAGCACCGTGAACGCTGTTAGTTGCTGAATGTAGATGAAACTGAAAGAATGTAAAATGTAGAAGGCAAGTGAAAGCATGTAAATTGGTTAATGTAGGTAAAGGCATATAAATTTAGAATTGGGACAAACCTAATTAAACTAAATATTAAACCAATTTCATACATCTTGATTATAATTATTATGCCTAAAACAAGGATTTAACATTTTTTATTTTTATTATTAGAGAAGAATTAAAAGTGAGTTTGGACAAAATATAATATTCACAACTACAAATGTTTCAAAACGTTGTAATTAACGAGTAATAAATGATTAGTTACCTTAAATACTGATACTTTCGAAAACAAATAAATAAACACCGCAGTAATTCAATGCCGCTTGACACGTTGATTTGGACTGCTGTCTTCAAAAAGAAAAAAATATATAATCAATACAGAAGGATATTCGAACCTGTAAACAGGCAAAGGCTTTAATTCAAGTTTGCTAAATGTGAATCCTGAATACACATTCTGTATCATATAGAAACGGTTAGGCACCTAAGCATAATGAAATGCAGGAAACAGAAACGGGTTAGAATTTAACAATTAAAATCATATCCACCACGCCAAGGTTAACCAAACGTTGCCATGTATTCCTGTTCAAATTCAACGAACATTTCTGGCAGTGCATGACGTTACTTACCTTACTAGTCTGCTGCCTGCTGGCAAATTCGGGGATATTAAAACAAGGCCGCACTACACAGGATAATGCCCCAAAAACCCAATTACTTGTTCCCTCATGACTCTTGAGAGAGGAGAAAAGATGGTAGTGACTATCAGTAATTATACTATATGATGAAATATGCCGTGTTCCACATGATTCGACTGTTCCTGGTATAAAGTCATGTAATGATCTAAGTATAAACATTAGCTGCAGAAAAGATAATATGACTGCCAAGTAAAGAAGTTACTGCCAGTTTCAGTGGCGGAAGTTACTAGTACCGCAAGAAGAGCACTCTTGGATATATACAAGGTTCAACATTAATCTGAAAATTAAAAACTTAAACAACAGAAAATAGTGCTAAAGGAAGGAACTCCGCTCCACCATCCACAAGACCATAATGAGTTGCAAGTAAAGATGCTGATTTCCTGGGTGGGGGCAGTATATAAACGCATCAACATCATGAAACCCAAGGTTAAACTTGTCCAAATTTAAGGGAATTAAAATGTGAGAAAAAATACAGATCTATGTGCATGTGTTCATTTCCAATACTAAAAAGGTTTAATAGGATCACCAAAATAAAAAAGAAACTATTGGAATTCAAGTAAGATAATGCTTCACCAAACAAGATTAATAGACATCATAAGTTGAGTAATCCTTTGAATTCCCAGGTCAACTGCTTAAAAGAGATGCCTTGGATAGCCTGGCAACATTTCTGAGGATTCATTTTCCAGACCTAATTATTAGCATGTCAGCATGTATATGCATCATGTCGGAGGAAATTCTCGCGTATTCCATTGATGCACTGATTTTTTTATATTCTTGGTCATAAATAACATAAAGAATTGGCGCATGGCTGCTGAGAATGATGTAATTGTATTAAAAAAAGAAAAAAATACTAGAAGTTGCAACCACTACATCTTTTTATTAACCAGTAATCAATTTGTCAATTTCATTCACATACGGCCAAAAACCGTATGCGGATGGAATATCATTTGAGGATTCCATGGGATTCCCCGTTTTCACTTTCAGAGGCATATTCATATGACAATCCAACTTGCCAAGGAGGTTTATTTTTATTTTTATTTTTTTTCGTCCTCACCCTGTCACCCATACCCAACGTTTTGAAAAACTGAATGAAAAATATTTCCCATCTAAACATTTAGGGGTAGAAATTGAATTGGTGAGTGAAAAAATAATAATAACTCCGACCAGAATTATAGGTCTTACAGGAAAACTAGTCAGCAAAAAATCCTTAGGTGTGAGGCAACTCTTTTACCTTTTCCGTGTCCTATGGAATTGCATAGCAATAACATTCTAGAGTCATAGTCTTCGCTGAAAATCCTTGTCCATATTCAAAACGCGCCGCAGGACTATTTCATATCCTTCTCGGTTCTCATGGTGTCATGGTCAATGTCTCCCTCCTTCCCTGTCACATTCAAACCCCAACCAACAAGCATGCTACACATATATTAATTAATCACACTAGTCTAACAATCAATCAACACAAGCATAAACTAAACAAACAGCAAAAGCATCATCCTTTAGAGTTGAAAGTGAGAATCAATCAATCAATCAAACGATCAGGTTGAGGTGAGGATGGATAGGCTGGTGAAAGCAGAAGCAAAGGAAGTGGAGGTGATGTTCTCAAAGGGGCAAAAGTGCAGCTCCACCTTCAAGCTCACAAACCTCATGCACACCATGTCAGTAGCAGTGTCTCTAACCACCACAAACCCATCTCTCTTCTCCATCAACAAACCCTTCTCTATAATCCCCCCACTCTCTTCTTCATCCTACACCCTCCACCTCACCCACCCCTCCGATCACCCCCCTCTCTCCGACCCTCCCGACGCAGTCACCGTCCGAACCACCATGCTCCCCACCGGCAAGGCCCCCGCCGACCACCTCCGCCGCCTCTTCTCCAAACCCGGACCCCACCTCTTCCGCGACGCCGTCCTAACCATCTCCTTCGTCGGCCCCCACGTCGCCCAATTCCTCATCTCCCAAACCTCCCAATCACGCAACCACTTCACCAAAGGCATATCCTCGTGCACGAGATCGCAGCTCACCGGACTTCTCAAAGCCGCCGTCGAGTGCGGCCGCGCAGACGCCGTGGCGGACTTGCTCCACGCCGGCGCCGACGCAACCGCGGAATCACTAATGCCGGGAGCAATTCGAGCCGGGAGCCTCCACGTGGTGAAGCTTCTGGAAGCTTCCGGTTGTGGAATCAACGACACGGTTTTACACGAGGCCGCGGCGACGAACCGAATCGACGCGATGGAGTTTCTGGTGGAGCGGTACGGTGACGAATTGGACTTGGATTCGGTGGACGGCGAGGGGAGGACGGCGATCCACGTGGCGGCAGGCGAGGGGCACGTGAGGGTAATCCAGTTCTGCGTTTCGATGGGAGGAAACCCTAATTTGGTGGATTGGAAGGGGTGGAGTCCGCTTCACTACGCGGCGTGGGGAGGACACGTGGAGGCTGTGGAGTGTTTGTTGGAATGTTCAAACGTGAAGGGCGTGAGGGATAGGGAGGGGAGAAGGGCGTCTTGTGTAGCGGCGGAGAGGGAAGAGTCGGAGGCGCGCAGGCGGTTGCTGGATTTGCTGCGGTGCGGCGACGAGCTTATGCGCGCGGTGAGGGTGGACGACGTGCACGGCGTTAAGAGGTGTTTGTTGGAAGGGGCGCGTGTGGACGGCAGGGACCAGAATGGGTGGAGCCCACTGCATTGGGCCGCGTTCAAGGGCCGAATTAAGAGCGTTAAGGTGTTGCTGGAACACGGCGCCGAGGTTGATACTGTCGATGATGCTGGCTACACTCCGCTGCACTGTGCTGCTGAGGCTGGCCACTTGCAAGTTGCTCTCTTCCTCTTGGCTCATGGTGCCTCTCAAGCAAATCTCAAGTCCTTTCCGCGTCTTGCTGCTAACTTTCACTCTTCCAAAATCACCTCTCTTCATTTTCTATCTAATTAGTAATTAATACCATTGCTTTAACCAATCAATGTATATATTCAAATGAGGACACATGTTGTACACATCCACATTCATAATGCCATAGAGTAAAGGATGGGTTTGCATTGATGTATTTTAAAACATCCAAGTCTTATTATGTTTTTGGATGCTTTCAAGTCGTTATATATATTAGGATTTGTTTTAAGCTTTTAAACAAGCTAGTAGAAGTGTGATCTTGCATTCACGAGATTGGTCTCGACTCTAGTATAGTGCAAATCTTCTAGTGTATCCTCTCTAGTGTCTACTAGCTAGTTATCAAAGGGTAACATAGTGCGAACCATCACGTGCACGTGCCATAAAATGCAGGGGTGTCACTGTCACAGAACAAAATGGTGAGGGAACCCTTTTGTAGGCTCAATGTGAGACATAAAAGGAAGTTGCTTTAAGACATATTTATCTCTATACTACCACTAGTGGAGGCCCTAACTATTTTACTACCATTTAAAAACAGTATGCAGACATACAATGAGGAAGCATTTAGAACAAAAGGCACTTTAAGGGAAACAACACCAAAGTATGAAAAGTGTTTGCTGCACAATTGGTTGTACGCTGGAAGCAAGAGAATAAAAAAAGTGATAATAGAAATAGTATAATAACCAAACCCATTTTAAACTTTATTTTCAATTTTTCTTAAAAATAAAAACAAAAAAACATTAGTGGCGCACATGTACTTATGTACCCACTACCCAGCCCCTTAAGTAATGCACTCAGTTTAACCCTTGATTAGATAAACTCAAAGTGAAAAAAATGACCACCGAATACCATAGGATTAATACCAAAATATTGTTTCTCACAATGCAAAACCCCCGCTAAAATACTTAGAACAGACATCGTTAACTTGTTAGAACTTTCAAAAAATCATATTATTTGCAAATGATTTTTCAGTTTCTCCTCCTTAAATCAAAAAAGCAGACAAGATTCTCTAGAGTCCTCTTAGTGAAATAAATGCCACCACCAATATACAACGTCATTCTTACATTGACTAAGAAACAGGCAGCCTAACTAACAGCCCCCTTTGTATTTTCCTGTGATGAAAAAGACAAGTTGGTATATTTATCATTTTGTGACGTGGGGTTCGTTTTAGATGATTTCCAAAAACCATCTTTTTGGATTATTTATTCTCAATATTTTAATTCAACTTTATAGCATTGTTAATGTTGACTAAGAACCATACCCCGGAAGATTGTAAAAAAGAAAGTCGTGGGATGATGAGACGAAAAGAAAAAAAAAATGATCATATGCGAAGCATGCAATTTTTGTTTTTCCCAATTCAAAGAGCAAACTAAAAACAAAGGAATTCCTTAATCGCTCTGACGTCACGAAACCGTATTTTCCAGTACAAGTTCTTTGGGTCTTTGTCTATGGCCACCATGTCCAAGCCCGGCTGCTTGAACGACACTGATCGCAATTGCCAGGTCTTGCTTGCACCAAAAATTATTTTAGTCCTTGTGTCTGTTCAATTTGTTGGTCCTAAATGTTGTCTCGTTCAATCTGCTCCAATATCCTGAAAAATTCTCATGTCTTCTCTTTTGTTGTCGCGGAATCATAACTTTTTTTCATGAGAAAACTTTGTTACCATAACAAAAAAAAAAAGGGTAAGGGGAAAGTAATTCATTGTATTGATTGATTTTAAAAAAAAAAATCATATAAGTACTTTATTTATAAAGCTTATTTATAAAAGACTAATATTCCTAACAAGCTAAATACTCTCAACAGTTATTGTAACTATCATTATATTATAATCTAGTCAACTGGTATTATGGTAACAGTGTTATTGTTGTAATCATCATTACTTATTATTATCATTATTACTATTATATGTATATTAAATGAGACAAATCAATCATGCAAAGTTGGATATAATGACTAAATAATATATAAAACAAAATCTCGCATTCTGTATAATAACTAAGCAATGCTACTTTATCAATTTTATGATAAAAATTAAGCAACGTTACATTATCAGTTTTATAAATTACTTTAAAAATTAAATGTATGTCTAGATACTAATTTATAATTACGTTGAATAGAAAAATAAGTATTTCGATGAAAAATAAAGTTTGTGAATGTAGTTTATTTTTTAATATGAATTGAGTTCAATTCAACTAATTTTCATACATCTCTTAAGTAGTTGTTAAACAAGAAACTTTTCAGTACTATAGGAATATAGCAACATGAGTAGTGTTGTAACATACGACTATTGTGGTTGGTGCTTCATACATAGTATATCATATATCATATAAGCAGCCAATCCGGGGAAAATAGTAAAGATAATCCATTGTATATGGGGGTCAAAGTGTCACTCCCCCACGTCAAAGTGTGTTTAGATGTTATTAGATGTAATAAGTTGGCAATGAAAAGTCCATGTCTCTAACACATATATATTATCGATAAACTAATTATATTCACAACTTGAGTGTATACAGTGCATGAATATTTACCGAAACAAAAAAAAATAAATACAATGCATGAACTTTATGCTATATAATTTTCAATGCCACGCAATGCAAGTAGTCACAAATTTAATTATTAAAATTGATTATATAAAAAATGTATTAATTGAATGAGCTAATGGAGAGGACATGTTCCATATATAGGTTGTACTTCAGTTTTTATGTCATAGGATCTAAATCAATTATGTGCATATTTGGAATCAAATATAAAATATGGATCATTATTCTCTCTCTACATCTAATAAAAATAATAAAGAATAATTTTTTCTTTAATTTGATGTGATTCTTATTTAGATGTGAAATACATACATCCAAACATGCCTTATAATGAAACATAGTTTCATCAATTATGATAATATTAAATACATTTTTAAGATAGTGTTAGTGTTACTAGTTGAAAAACAAGTAAGCTATCATATTAAAAGTATGTTTTTATCTCCTAAAATCGAATGAATATCAAAGAATTTGTAACAACTCACACGTTAATTAATTAATTTAATTGAGTTGAATCCCATATATTAAGTGTTTACTTATCAATATGTCTCTACAATAATGTTCTTGTTACATCTTAAAATACTTTTTATTTCATTCATTAACAGTGTTTTATTTCGTACATATTCAAAAATTAATGTTATATTATTTTACTTCCTCTTACAAATTCTCATATTTTTATAAAAAGAAATTATTAAATGAAAAATAAATGTATTAAAAGTCTTAAAAATATATTAAAAAATATTTAGTCTTACTATATAAAGGAGAGAAGGAGATTTTTTTTTTTTTTTTTAATTTTCCCTCCATTTTTCCGAAACTTACTATTATTGTGCATGATTTCATGTTAAAGATGGAAGTGTGTCCTTAAAATCCTTTCTTTTATCCATAATCTTAATAGTAATGTTATATCTATTTATTATATTCTCTTATTATTTTTACTGTTTTTATTTATTGTAAAAAAAATGTTAAATGAAAAAAAATAAATGCATTAAATATTTTTGAAAATGTAAAATTCATTTAATACTACCATAAGAAGAAAGTATTAATAAGATACTATAATAGGAGGATTTAGAATTTTATATATATATATATATATATATATATATATATATATATATATATTCTTTTAAATATACTATTATTATACATGATTTGTTTCAAAAGATCACTGATTCTTAAAACCATTATTTCTTTGATGTCTATATAAACTAGGTAATGTAATATCTTTTTTAACGTTTACGGTAGCATCCATAACAAGGGAAAACAATGCAATGCTTTTATTAAAAATAATAATAATAATTAAAGAGTTAATTTACTCTCTCCAATTAATCTTGTAATTATTTTTTTACTACAAACAATATAACACAATAACCACTTTTTAAATAATATTATTTGGGATATAAATGAAAACATGAACAATTAATACTGTAAAAGTTAGCATACACTACTAGAATTTCTTTTATTACATGCGACTTTTCCTGTGAATTTTTACAGGAAACGTTGTTCCTACAAATTTTTCTAAGAAATTTACATTCATGGATAATATGTTTTTGCGAATTTTAAAATTCCCAAGAAATTTTCCTGCGAAAAAAATTCGCAAGAAAGTTTCCTACAAAAAAAAGACCGCAAGAAACTTTCCTGCGAATTTTCTCGCAAGAAATTCTGCAGGAATATTTTTTATGAAAAAAATTAAAGAAATTACTATAAATAATCTTTTAAATTCTAAGATTGTAGATTATAAGTCTAACACTCAACCATACAAATCAACCTGTAAGGTAAGTGTTGGCTGTGTTGCCCCAACTTATATACTCTATAATTGTTTTATTTTCAATGGATGTGAGACTTGAAATTTTTTTTTAAATATTAAACATATAAATTTAAATATATTTTTTTATTTTTCCTGTAGATTAAAATTGGCAGGAAAATTCGCAGGAAAAGTTACCTGCAAAATTTTTCTACCATTTAGTAAACATTATTTGCAAATTTATTTTTGCAAGAAAATATGCAAGAAATAAAATAAAATTCTTACAATATTTTTTTCAAATTTTTATCATAGAAAAAAATTTCTATGATCATTAAAATTGTAGCAAAATTTAAATATTAAACTTATAAATTTAAATATTTTTTTGATTTTTCCTGTGGATTAAAATTGGCAGGAAAATTCGCAGGAAAAGTTACCTGCAAAATTTTTCTACCATTTAGTAAACATTATTTACAAATTTATTTTTGCAAGAAAATATGCAAGAAATAAAATAAAATTCTTACAATATTTTTTGTAAATTTTTACCATAGAAAAAATTTCTATGATCATTAAAATTTTAGCAAAATTTGCAAAAAATTTATTGTAGATTATTTTTCATAAAAAAATTGTAAGAAATATCTGTAAATTATTTTTCGCAAATAAATTCGTAAAAAAAAATTGTGAAATTATTATCGCAAAAAAATTCGCAAAAAATTTCTGCGAATATTTTTTTGCAAGAAAATGATATTTTTCTAGTAGTGATAATACTTATTTTAAAACTTTTTTTTTCTAACGTCACTTATTATGGGATGAGGAGAATAATATAAGAAGTGTATGTGTAACGCTTCTAAAACAATCAAGAAAAGTTGTTGTAAGAGTATAAAAAATATGGAGTATTTGTCTACTTATATTAAACCTCATGATATCAATATAATTTACTCAAACTATTAGGGTTGGCCTAGTGATGGGTGTAACATTATAATTTGTAGAATGTTATAATTGTTTTAAATTATTTTGCATTGTTAAATTGAGTTGTTATTTAGTGTTTAGAGACTTTGGAGTATGGGAATCCCTTCGAAATTTCATTAGTGTTAGAGTTTCTTTAAGTAGAGATTCGATTTGACTTTGAGAGAAAAAATATATAAGGTTTTCTATTTAGAATAGAACCTCATAAACTTAAGTTCTTAAAAACTTTAAAGAGAGGATTAAAAAAGATAGATTCTAGTATGTGGACTTTTTTTCCTATAAATATACTTTTCTTCTAGATTTTTTATTTTCCCTAGCTAATTTTAAGTTGTTTGTTGTGATTCGAGTAGAGCCTTGTTTTCTCCTCTTCTACCTTGGTTTCGAGTTACCTAAGGTAAGGGAAGCTAGATCTAACGTTTTTTGAATGTGTAACTAACTTGTGTAGTGATGTTTGGGTTATGTGTTGTATGAAATTCCTTGAGATTCATGATTGTGTTGATAGAATTTGAGTGGGTTGGGGTGAGAGTTGAGGTTTTGGGCTTATGATGAGAAATGTGATGATTAACAATGATTTGTGGTTGCATGTTGATTCTAAGTGAATATATGTGTTGTTTGAGATGTGTATAACTGTTGTTTGATGTTACATGTGTTGAATCTTTGTTGAGTTTCATGTTTTAGCTCAAAATCGGGTTTTGCATATGCAAAACTTTGGTATCACACTAGGTGCGTCTATGTGGCATTAGGCATTGTTCCAATATAGGGTTATTTTTGTCTCAATCACAATGGGCATAGAATTGATGGCATTGGACAAGGAGATAGACTTATCTTAGGTTGGGATGGTGTAACACCCCTCAAATTTGATGTCTTAATGACTTTATTTTATAGTATTTCACATAGTGACACTTCACACAACTTCTCGTCGGTCAAAATCCTTCACCATTCAAAACCCTTCGTGGTTAGCCCTTTTTGAGATACTTGGTTGCCTGTAGGATCAACAATTGTCTCCACAAATCAGCACAAAACTTTTCAACATGCTTTGTCCCCACTCACACATTTTTTGAGAAACTTCTTAAAAAGTTTTCCATCCCTGAATTGTTTTAGGCTAAGTACGCTTAACTATGGAGTTCTTAAGTAATAAACTACCGAAAAGTAGATGTATCTTGTTGATGTAAGTAATAAAAATTAATTTCTTTAAGTCATCTTTAATCATACAATCTCGTGCTTGTACAAATCTCTAGATTCCTCTTATTATGGTGTGTTCGGGGTACTACAAGCCCACCAGCTTCACCTAGTTCGTCCTCGAACCACATTGTACTAAAAGAGAAAACTTACTATAATATTATTTGTAACACTCGTTAGATTTGATGTCTTAGTGGCTCCACTCCATGGTGTTTCACACATTGACACTTCATACAACTCTTCATTGGTCAGAATCCTTCACTGGTCATAATTCTTTATGAGTAGCCCTTTTTAAGATGATTGGTCGCTTTTATGATCAACAACTATCCCCACAAATCAACACATGAATTTTTAGCATATTTGTCCTCGCTCACACGTTTTTTCGACACCACTTAGATTTAACGTCTCAACGGCTCCACTCCATAGTACTTCACACAATGACACTTCACACAACTCCTCGTTGGTCAAGACCCTTCACTGGTTAGAACCCTTTGTGGATAGCTCTTTATGAGATGTATGGTCACCTTTAGGACCAACAACTGTCCCTACAAACCAATACAAGACTTTTCAGCATATTTTTTCCTCACTCACGCTTTTTGGGAAACTTCCCAAAAAAGTCACCCATCCTTAAATTGCTCTAATCCAAGCATGCTTAACTATGGAGTTCTTAAGTGATGAGCTATCAAAAAGTATAATCATCTTGTTGGTATAAGTAGTATAAATTAAATCCTTTGAGTTATCTTCAATTGTACAATTTCATGCTTGTACAAATCTTTGAATCTTTCTCATTTTGGTGTGTTTAGCTTGTTATAGATGGCATCGGGTGTGAGAACATTGGAAGGTCTTTGACTTGGTGATGTTATATCCAAGGTTGAGTGGTGCCCAAGGTGGCCAAGCTAGGACTCTCTGTCTAGATGACATTGAATAAGTATGGTGACGTTGGGCGTGAGTCAAGTAAAGACTCCTTGCTTGAGATAAGGCTAGGCATGGTACCTTGCTATGCTAGGTGTGAGGTCTTAGGGGCCTCTGCCTTATCCATGTCGAGCATGAGTTGTGTAGCACTAAGTGTGGGCGAGACAAAGAGTTCCCTTTCTAGATGGCGTCGGGCACTAAGTGAGTGGTGTGGGGCATTGATTGTTGAAGAAAAATTGTTCATTTATTTGATGAAATGTTAAACATGAGATGAATATAGGTATATTTTATATACTTTAAAAGTTGTTGAGCATTGTTTATTTTATATATGATGATATTTTAAGATGAATGATGATTGAGAAGTTGAATGTGAGTTAAGATGTGTGTTGAGAGTTGTAGAGTTGTGTGTGTTGGTTGTGTAGTTGTGTTAAATATGCAAGAAGTCGTATTGTTGTTTGATATGATGAATGTTAGGAATGCTTTGAGCATTTAGGCATGATGTTGTTAAGTTGTGATGATCAACCTAGGATTAAAGAAGAGGTTTCTAAAAGTTGCATATCATGTTGTGTAGATATTGTGTTTTGGCGCTCCAAGAGCCTAAATTTGTTAAAAATCCTTATTAGCAAGTTGACCCTTGAAGTGGGTACATATGTTTAATCTCCTTCAGGACTTAGTTGATATCATGTGTGGGTAAAGTCGAGACACACATGTATAAAACAACCCTAGTATAAGGGTCAAGTCTGTAACGACCCGGCTAGTCACTACACACGGCATCGCACAAATTATTAATATAATTAATTATGTAAAAAATTTGATTATTAATGATAGTTCTATAAATAGTCACTTCTTATGTCTCTTATAAAAAAGTCATTTTTTATCTTACAATTTATAATTTTTTGAATTAGAAAAGTCTCACTTGTGTGCCAGTCCTTTTGAGACTTAGTTAGATTCTTAAAAGTAAATCCAAATTTCTGTAACCATTACTCATGAATAGAAAACTCATTTTCAATTATTCAACTTATTTTGCAAAAGTAGTAATGAGCTTTATTACTTAATAAAGTTTAAAAATGTTTATTATCAATTCCAAATATACTATGTTCATATGTTTAATTTATAGTTATAGAAAAAAAATATAGCTTCTAAAAATTTAGAATATTTAGAAGTAGTTGAAGAAGATGAAAATTATAAGGAAAATATTTTAATATATCCATAATATTTTTAGGAAAATACAAAAAGAAGAGTTAGATCTAAAAGACGGAGCTAATATTGAAGAAAAAAAAATTAAAGACTATTATGAATTTATTTCATCAAAGAGAGAATATTATCTATTGTCAAAAAATTATACGTGAATAATCATCAATTTATCTAAGCACAATTGACAATACTTGTTTACAATTATTATCCAACAAGATAATTTCAAAAATTAACTAATAAATAAAAAACAATTTGTATAGAAGAAAGATTGGATATATACATATAGGAGTTGTTTAGGTAATGATAAAATTCACTTTTCAAGAATACATATATTCTCCCATAGAACTATTATTAATAGATGATAGAATAATGTATATTAGGAGTAGTAGAAGAAAATTTAGTTTATGAAAAATTAAAATTTGAAATATTCAAATATTAAAATTCCATTGAGTACTAAAAGACTAGAATAATCACTAACCTTTAAAATACTTTTCTTAAAAAAAATTAACAAGACCTAGAGATGAGATATTTTCGATAACTTATTCATTAAAAAATTATAAAATCCATTGAATTAAGAAACCTAGATATGTTGTACTCGTGGAGATCTTGGGTCTCAATTATCAATGCTTCTGCGAGTCCTGTATTTGGGTTGAGTGTCTGGATTTGAAAGGTTCGGGTTCATAATAGATTGATTATTTGTGCAAGAGGAATGCTAGTTTAGGGTACTTTATTTTAGAAGGACATGGGGCAGAGATGGTAAGAGAAGAGATAAAATATTTTGATAAGATTGTGATGTGATGGAAAGAGATGAAAAACATAAGAGTTGTGGAAAGTGTTGTGTGAATAATATGAGGAAAATGTTGCATGGATCACTCCTGTGCTAGTAAACATCTACAGTACGTTTGGAAAACAATCTATTGAAATGAATCACTAATCCATTGTTTTTGTTGTTTTCACCGATAAGCATGTATTAATGGTGGTCTAATCAGTTGCAATTTTGATCTATTTTTTATTTATTTAATCAATTAGATAAAAACTTTAATCAATTATTTAATTATTTTATTTAAAATTATTATTTTTTATTTTTTGTATTTCTCTCTTCCTTGTTTCTCTTAAACCAAAACACCCTTATTTTCACTCTCTTTCTCCCTTTTGTACTTCTCTCATCTTTATTTCTTACGCATTTCTTCCATCCTACCAAACTGCGCCCGGCACACTCGTGGTTGCGCCCAGCGCAATGCAACCAGAGAGCACCAGGGGGCCAGCGCGCCCAGCGCAAGCATGCCCACGCCCGGCGGGACCCAGTCAGAGAGCCCAAGGCTCACTCACGCCTGGTGCAATACCAATTGCGCCCAGCGCCCACAAGGCAGAGACTCCCAAGGAGTCTCACGCCCAGCGCGACAAGGGCCGCGCTCAGCGCTGCACATCAACATCATCATTCAGCTCAATAATCATTCATCACTAACAGCTTAAAACAACATGATCAACACCTAATACGACCCAACCATCTTATTTACAACTCATCTATCTTGTCCAATTACTCACCCAAACAACAAAAGTACACCTAAGCACCTAAAACAACTTTCAACTTAACCAAATCACTAAATGTGAAATGGCAACCATCACAACAAACAGCGCATCGGGAGTTATACTACTCCTACCATGCTCATCCTTATCTCATATGAAAGATAATCAAATTTCCTACAACTCTCATTAAGACACCAAGTCCAAATTCCTTCATCTACCTTGTTAAAAATGATGAAAACCGCAACAGCTATAACCAAAGCTGACAGCTCGACCCCTCTTCACTAAAACAACCACAACTGGAGTTCTAAAACTCCTTTTTGGGTGATTCCAGCGCCATTGGAAAGCTAACATCCAAGGCTACAACTTTCATGAAGACTATGAAGTCAATTTCGGAACTTCAAATTCGCGCTCAGCGCGTTCAAGTTCGCGCTCAGCCAAAACTCACAGAGACGCGGCTTTAAATTGAGCCCGACGTGAAGAACTGCGCCCGGCGCAAATTCAAACTGCAACTGCCCCCAGATTCGAAAATTTCACAAAACCTGCAAGAATCAACCAAAAATCCACATGCAAACGGTCCAAAACATCACATTTTCATCAAACAACCCAAAAGTACCAGCTTTTTCAACATGCAACATCAAACAAGGAAAATCCCCAAATTTTCACTCAAACCCCGAAACCCCGGAAAAATCCATTTTCATCAACCTCAGCTCAAATCATCCAATGTTCAAACAACAATGAGCTACTAGAACTCATTTTCAGCAATTAATCTAGTTCTTAGACTCATTTCAGCCAAACCACAACAAGAAAACTAACTTCCCTTACCTCGGTGAAGAATCCGAGCTTCGGGATCGCGGAGAATGGAGAAGAAGATGGAGGACGGACGGAGAAAATCAAAACCCGCGCCTCTGCTAGCTTTCAACACAACTCCTCAGCTCCACCACCTAATGGTTCCAGAGAAAGACCAAAGGCAAAGAGAAGACAAAG
Organism: Cajanus cajan; assembly: GCF_000340665.2. Lineage (NCBI taxonomy): Eukaryota > Viridiplantae > Streptophyta > Magnoliopsida > Fabales > Fabaceae > Cajanus > Cajanus cajan. The sequence goes on along the minus strand of NC_033806.1, from coordinate 24,594,831 downwards.
AAAAATTTGAGAGTGAATGAGGGAAGGAGAAAAGAGTATGAGAGTGATAGTGAGGAAGAGAAAAGGGAACGGATATGGGGTCTCACAAAGTCAAACTATATGATTACAAGAGACCAACTAAGTAAAGTATGAAGTTGAAAACTTAATTTGTAATCGAGTATCGGAATAGCGTATTATTTGGAGGTTAGTCGGTGGGCTAATCCCATCGGAGGCTTAGTTAAGTTAGCTAATATCGTGGTAGGCCTATACTTAACTGTTTTACCCTAATAGTAATATTAGACTTCCTTGTTTAAGTGACAACATCTGAGAAACCAAGTTGTTGTGTTGTGGATTTTCATATCCAATTTGTTATTGATCTAACAAGCAAAAAAAGATCACCCTGTGTTGTTAGAAAATCTTCTAGTTGAAATTTGTGACGACGCATATAGTTGTTGTGTTGTAAATATTGTTGTTGTGATCAATAATTTGAGTTGTTAATATTATGATGTTCAAGTTGATACTATATTGTAGTGAACTGAGTTGTTTATGCTGATATATATTGATTGTATTATGATGATGCATGTTGATAGTGTTCGGTATCAGATGAAAATGTGATAATGCATTAAAGTTGTTGATGTTTTATGTTACATGTTGAATATATGTTGAAGTTTTAAAACTCTAACTTACCTTTACATATTTCTATGTGATTTTGACTAAGATAATCATATGCAATATGAGAGTAGGGTGGGGATAGGCATGAAGTTATGTAGTGGAGGTCATTTAATGGTGTTGAAGTTGGATTTTTTTTTATTACACATTTGAGATGGTTCTTGTATAGGTAGTATCAATTATTTGTCCAACAATGTTTAATTTACATTTATAGGATTATTGTACTTATATTGCATATATTTATGTAATTGTTCTTTATATGTATGTGATATAATAATTTTTCTTGTATTTATAAATATATAATCCTAAGTTAATAGATATTTTATTGCTAGTAAATATGTTGTTTAGTGTAGAAATTATGACGAATCTTTAAAGTAGGAGTTAGAATAGAATGTACAAATTTTTAAGATCAAATCATGGTATTATCATTATAATTTTGAGGGATAAAAGAATCAATGTAATTTCCACAAATGTTTTAATTTTCATTCTAATTTTGGAATTTTCATTTGCCACGTACTTGTCCAACGAGCAAAAAAATTAAATGTACAAAGTTATGACCCTTAAAAATATGTTAAATAAATTAAATGTACAAATTTATGACCCTTAAAAATATGTTAAATGTTTAATTAATGTATATAAATGTTTTGACTTTCATTTCAGTTTTCGAATTCTTGTAGTTGTCCAACGGGAAAATAACGATTACGAATTTATGACCCTTAAAAGTAAGATAACTGTTTAGATAATTTTTTTATATAAATATTTTCAAAAGAAAAAAAATAGAATATACTTTTTTACAAGCTATTTTTTTTACATAAACTAATTTGTAAAAACTTTTTCATACAGCTTCTCCATAAAATTATATATATATAAAATAAAAAAACTTATACATGAGATAATTTTAATTAGTTTATAGAAAAAAAAATATTTTTTCTTTTTATTCAGAAGTGCTTCGAAAATAGTTTACCAGACATGCATTAAATGCTGAGTTAATGTATATTATCCATTGGATTAAAATTGGAAAAAAAAATAAAGAAAAACCCCGCTCTTAATTATACACAAATCGGTGTACAACACAACTTCCATGAAAATTTTTGAAAAAAATGTTGTATTCTTAAATACAATAGACAACAATTATGCTAAGCTTGTAGCGTCTACGGTTCTTGTCTTTCAAATTTTCAAATAAAAAACTTGACAACCTCCATTTATTTTTGGAAAGCCAATTATAAAAAGACACAAATCTCACAAATATTTGGTTTCCTGAATAAACTTGTTTAGTTTTTTCTTCTTTTTTATATTGAAATATTTAAAAAGATGATATAAAAAAAATCAGTTAATTTTTTTTAATTTTTAAAAATAGTATTTTATGAAAATAATTTTTTAAAACTTAATTTTTAGATAATATAAGTGAAGGAAGAAGATGAAAAAGCGTAAAAAAAAGTAATAGAAAACAAGCACATATTATTTTTTGAGTTACAAAAGTTTAGTGTAGAGTAAAACACAATTTTATTCTTGAAATTTTTTAATAAAATTATAAATTATTTACCTCAATTCAGGACAAGTCCACATTAAATGATATAAAGTACAAGAAAATTTGGATATTAGTTTTTATTTTAAAAACTATAAAATTGTTTTTTTTAAATACTTTTATCATTTTTTTTAAAGATAGAATTTCATCTTCAAAAATAGAAAACAAATAAACCCTAATCCTTTATTTCACGTTTTAAAATTTAAGGTACTAGCTGTCGCATTACTTTTTTTACTAAAACTTAAAAATGGTGGATTGTATACAATACATAAGTATTTGTTTAACATAAATGAAAATGAAATAAAATAAAATAAAACATAGCTATTAAAATTTGTTACTTAATAAAGTTGATTTTTTTTATATGGATTATGCATATCGTTATTAAAAAAAGTTAAAAAAGAAAATTCATTATATATTAAGAATTTTTTTTTTGTTTCTCTTCATTAAACGAGTGTGAATATATTAATAAGTCGAGAAACCAATCCAAATAACTTAAACAACCTTTTAAAGTTAGACTAGTTTAGGTCACTGTGTTAAATGGGATCAATATTTGAGAAAATTCGATCATATCAAGTTGGACATTGAATTTGCAACAAGTGTAAACCCATGAAATTCATCTTGACTAGAATACTATAGAAAATGATCGATAAAATGAAATACTTAATTTTTAACATTTGATTTTAAGGTTGAGGTCCATTTTACTATTTTATATGTAACTGATAGATTTACTATATATATATAATCAAACACGATAAAGAAGGATTGAATTGTATTTCTAAAAATATATTCACTAATCTTGTTAGGAAACTCAAGTAAGAGAAATGAAAATTAAGTTTTAAAAACTTAAACTTTGGTGCGAAGAAACAAAGATATCATCATAGTTTTATAAATTACTTTATTTAAAAAAACATTTTTTCCACTAATTGAATAAACTCCTTTTAAAATTAGTAATAACAAAAGAGTAAGAGGAGGAAGAAATGAACAAATATATTTATACAAATTTGTCTCATATTCTTCGAGATTAATTTTAGTCATGGATAAACATCAAAATTTTAATCAAATATATTTATACAATTTTGTCTCACAATCTTTAACATTAATTTTAGTAATGGAGACACATACACTAGGTATTCTTTCAATAAATATCCTCAACTCAAATCAAAGTATTTTCAATAACTTTATTTCAACTAAACCACAAATGACACACACACATTGATAAGAACCATTTTTCACACTACAAACACAATAAGTATTATTTTAATAAATATTATCAACTAAAATCAAAGTATTTTTAATTTTATTTCAATTCAACCACAAATGGCACATGTATTGATAAGAATCAATTTCTACATTACAAATACACTAAATATTCTTTCAATAAATATCCTCGACTCAAATCAAAATATTTTCAATAACTTTATTTCAATTAAACCACAAATAATTTTTTCACTCATCTCTTTAGACACAACCACAAATATTCATTTTTCAACCTTTTACAATCTCATACTTTCTCAAGTCTGAATGATAATTGTAACCTTAATTATTATCTTATATGACTTAAATATAATAAATAAAAGTCTAATAATTTCCATGTAGTATTTATAAAGTTACAAAAGAATGTTAGGATGGTTGTAAATAAACATGACTTAATAAATATAGTTGTAAGGTTTGAGATATTTATAACTTGTTAACTCTTTAGACTTTTATACATGATTTTAAATATAGCCATTGTGAGCTCCTTCATTTTGAATGTGAATGTTGGATTGCATTTGTTACATTAATATTTTCTAACTTAATAAATGTTATTCTCAATCTAACATGAATATTTTAGTTAAACATTTGCCCTATCAATTTGTTTTTACTTTATCTACTTAATAGGTATAAATTTTAACCTTATGCTTTTGTATGATAACTTTTTTTTTCTTTTTCCAAAGCATCTTCTTTATACTCTGTGTGACAATTATGTCTTTTTAACTTATATAAATTTGAAAATTTTTAAGATCTTCACTCAATTTTCTTATTAAATGAATGATTTAATAGACGAAACAAATTTTGCTACACTAAATTATTTCTTTATAAGATAAATTATTAAGACTGTCAATTTGTAGCATAAAATCGTATGTTTTACTCGTTCTCATTAAAATTAAAGGCTAAATCATCTTAGATCTAACTTTTTTTTTTTTACAACCTTTGGGCCTTTGGCTCACAAATTTCATTATTTTATCTTTGATCTTTAAACATGAAATTATATATATTATCATTATTAGTTATCTATTGTCATTGCTTATCATCATCCTTAATAATTATCATATTGTTAATTCTTAAATTATGACGCTATCATATTTTAGTCTTGTTAATTATTTCATCATTTCATTATTCTTAAACTTGTCTTCATTGTTGCTTAGTAGTTCTTTACCTTTTGTAATGCATTAAAAATCCACCTTCCATTGCTTTAAATAACCCCTAACCACTGTCAATTCCCATTTTTGACTACCATTTCTAGCTGTCTCTTGTTTTTTTTTTTTTTTTTCTTATGTCATATTGCTGATAATTTTTGTCACATCTAGGGTTCAATTTTTGACCACCACGTCTTTTTTTTTTTTTTTTCTTCTTCTTCTTATGTTATATTGTTCGCAGCTTTTTCTCACATATAGAATTTAGTCTATGTTGTTAATAATATTTTTTTTATATAATTTTAATTATTTTTTTAAAAAATGCTTTAAAATGGAAACACCAACTCAATGACCTAACCTATACTAACCTGAATACGATTCAATTTTTTCTTTTTAGAAGTTCTATCAAAATTGAAGTAATTCAAACCAAAAGCTTTTTGTTAACTTGGCTTTATTTTTTTCTTTGAATTTGATCAAATTACACCCACATATACCCTCCACCCTTATTACTTGAAAATGCTAATAATTGCAACAACGTCAAACAACTACATTGCCAGGGGCATTTTGTTGAGAAATTTATGTTCTATTTCTCATCCACCTATGTATTCGTAATTGATTGTCAAATATCTATAAATAATTTTTTATTAATTTAATTATTGAATTTTGTGATGTCATACCGATGATACTGTATATAAGATTATTGGACGATTTAGAAACTCATAAAATGTAACATAATAGCTAAGATTTTATATATTTCAAATGATAACTATATGTTAAAATTATATATGTTAAAACAAAGTGTGATTAGGTGTTAATTAATTTTTAAATTATATAAATTTTACATATTTATTTATTTTATGAGAACTTTAAATCTATAAACAGTTAGATTATTATTTTTAGTTGAAAGTTATTATGTTATAAAGTTTGGTACCTACTGTTAATCAATATTTTTTTTTGTTAATCAATATTTTAAATAAGTAAAATATCACCACATTATTTTGTTTTAAATTATCATCAATGATCTAAAATGTCATCATACTTTGATAACATGAAAGGACAAGTATAGCAACGAATTTATTTTCTTAAGAAAACAATTTGAAGACTAACTTTTGGAAAATGATGTTACATTAATTTTTTTTTTTGAAAGGAGTAAATTTTTTTTAAGACTAATGTAGTAGTACTGTAAATGTGAGGAACAGATTATACTTTTTGTGTCAGAAGCAACTTATTAAGTCATTGCAACAATACGAATCATAATTTAAACAATAGTTAGAGGTAGTTTTCTAGTCATTTTACTTTATAATTAGTTTAAATTTGGGATGAATGAGAAATGCCTAGAATGTTGGCACAACACGTTGGTTATCAAGAAAGATGTTGACATTCCAAGCACATAGAAAGAGGAAATTTTCTTGGTATAGAGGAAGAGATCTAGAGTGAGACCCTTGTACAAAATGTCAATTATATAACATAATATAAGAATAAAATTTTCAAAGCACTAACTTGTATTTTTTTATAAAAAAAAAACTTTTGCTTTACCTTTCTATTATAGTAAATCCTTATTTTAACTGTTAATATTGTAGGTTGGTCTCTTTAGGTTTTGACTTTACAAAATTTCCAATTTTGTAGGGAA
>NC_033806.1:24568105-24588619 GCF_000340665.2 Cajanus cajan | reverse complement strand
TAGGGAAAAACTTTTATTTTGATTCTTTTATTACACTGCTATTATCATTTTGCGCCAAACAACTTTTTTTTTTTAAATCACAGAAAAAAAAAATAAAAGGTTTTATAAAAGTCACAAACTAAAATGACACAACTTAGGAATTTCGCTATTTCATTTTGTCATCCTTTCTCATTGATAATGATTGATTTCGTTTTGTCCATATCCAAATATATTATATTCAAGTACATGAATGTAAGTTAAAGGTGATGAAAAAATATAATTTCTATTCGTACAAAGATCATATAGATACAAAATTATAACATATTATTATATAAAATGTATGAGAGATTAGACTTTGCACACCTTGTATAAAAAATTGGTTTGTCTTATTCTTTATGGATTCAAAACAAATATTATAGAAGACTCTCAAGTGAGAAAAGACTACTCTCAATCACAATTAATTTAACAAAACATGATATTACTTATCTAATAATATAATGATTAAATAACTAATCATATTATAAGGATATAGACTTGTCATTAAACATCAATCGAATAGTCCAATTCATTAAAGATTATTCAGAACAAAAGTTCAACACAATATTATCAAATAAATAGTTAATATAACGATAGTTATTGACCATTATGGATTATTAATATATTAATATTAATAATTTATAAATAATATTTTTAATAATTAATTAATATTAATTTATAAAAATAAATTAATTAAATAATTAATCCAACAAAAGGTAGAATCGTAACAAATACCGGTAAAAATTTAGTGTAGGTTTGAAATTGCAAAATTTGTGAAACAAAAAAGTGGTGCAAAAGAAAACAAAGAGAAAGGAGACTTAATTATATAATGATAAATTACTCTATTTTTAATTTTAGTTTTTTTATTTTATATTTAACCAAATGTCTGGAATGAAAATTCTATTTTTCTCATTTATTTTATCTAAATAATCTAAAAAACCTACTTTTTTTTTACTTGTACTTTATTTCACTAAACATTTCTTCACAAATCTTTCTTATATCATTCACATAAAAGCTTAGTCAGAAAAAGAAAAGCAGATCTAAGTACCTAATAGTTAACCTTTTATGCGTTTAAATGTGTTTTTGAAATCGATTAGGTATCAACATAATTTGATTAAATTATCTTTAAACAAACATTAATATAAAATAATGTGTTTAGTGTTTGGATAAAAGATATTATTACAAAATTGTTTTTCCCAAAAAAATATTGTTTAGAAACTTGTAGTCAAAATTGATTTTGGATGTACAATATACGTTATTTGTATTACATGAATCATAGTTGACTTTATCAGATATTTTTAATTTACAATACTCGTGATTTACATTTAGGTCTCAATTTTAGTTATGATTATCAGATTCATCAATCCTTAAAATTATGTTACTCATCATTAGAGGAAAACTCAACCACCACCAAACATGAAATACACCAATTTAACAATCATAATGATTGATTGTGTAATTTTCTTAATTAATATTTTAATAGGATTAATCATCACAAAAGTCACACAAATCATACCTATATAAACTAACACCAAGAAGCACCTTATATATGTCTATTCCAATTCATCCTTTTGGGCTTGAACCGACTTAAACATTAGAGGTTTTATTGGGCCTTTACTTATGGATCTTTCCTAATCTAGTTAAGCGACATCAATAAAATATTGATAAGAATGTGTAATTAAAAAATACGTGCTAAAGATGGAAAAAAAAAATAACATACTTAAAGAGAGAATCAATTTTGTTTTATGAAAAACCTTCTAGTAGTAACTTCAAGTTAATATCTCATTCATGGATGAGACTTGCATTTCAAATTAGATTATGAATACGTAGTTATGAATGATAATGAAGTGAATGATGAGTTAGCTAAGTTTGATCAATCTTTGAAAAGGCAAATTAAATTTTTTGAGTTTATTCCTTCTTTTTGATTTGACAAACATTTCTTTAATTGATTTTTCATGCAATTTTTAGTTTGTTTCTTAGAATTCTTCTCAAATTCATCCACAAGAATTAAAATGATAATCATGAGTCAAGATTTATGTTTGATAGATAGAATCATGGTGAAACAAAAATCTGAACAAACATTTATCTTGTAAGAGTATTAATGCCCATTTGATCTCATCATTAACTATTGTATTCAAGTTGATATCAATTTGTTAAGAAAATTGAAATTGTATGTTCTAACCGTAACATTAGCCTGTTAAGATAAGATCTTGTTATTATGCAATAGTTTCACTTTATTAGTATAACCATTGCTTGTACATATTTCTTATGAATAAAATTATGGATCTCATTTTTCTTATATATCTAACTTTAAATTAGTAAAACTTTATTCAATTTCGTAATAAATTCAATGCATGTGTTGTTGCACATGCAAGATTCACGTAAGTAAATAAAACCAGATCACTTAAAGAGAAAGACGTATAAGAAACTACTGAAAACTTGAAGATAGACGCTCGTGATATGTTACACAACGTGTTTTCAAACATACACTCATACTGCTAGCATTCTTTGATACCTATATATAGAACACAAATCCAACAAGAAGAGCAATTTATGTAGAAACAGGCAAAGAAAAGGAAGAAGAATTAGAAAACTAAGTTGGGATGGTGTGAGTAATGAAATAAAGTATAAAGTAATTATGATCCGTTTTGTGTCTGGTAGAAGGCAGCGTTGGAATAGAAATAGAATATATGGGTGATTGCGGAAGGAAAAAGTGGCATATGCATTTTGAGTTTTGACATTCACAATCACAAATGCCAACCTGTAACGCCACTTTGACTTGGGCCATGTGTCTTCTCTTCCCTTCCTTCTTCAATCACATTGCTCATTGCTTCTTATTGATTTCTGTGGCATAAATACCTCTGTAACTCCTATTTCTAAATTTCTAATCAAAATCCTCTCCCTCACATCACTCCTCCACCTACCTCCTAATAAATTTTCTCATCTCCAAACACAACCAACACCCTCTATACTCTACTCTACTATACTATACTATACGCTTTAACGGGTCCGGAGGAAGTCCGGGCCCACCACAACCGTTACTCAACCTTAGGGTTCATCTCTCTTTCTCTTTGATCCTCAATTTTGAGATACAGCCATGGGGTCCAAGCCCTGGCTCTATCCTGCTCCCACCTATCGGCCTATGGAAACCTATTGGGACACTGACGAGGACGCGCCCGGGCCTCGCTGTGGACACACCCTCACCGCCGTCGCCGCCACCAAGACTCATGGCCCCCGCTTGATCCTCTTCGGCGGCGCCACCGCCATTGAGGGAGGATCTTCCTCCGCTCCCGGCATTCGTAACTCCCTTAACTCTCTCCGCCTTTGCTGCTGCCTCTTTTTTTTCGTTGCCTCAATTTGTCTGCTCTTATATCTCAGGATTAGCTGGAGTCACCAATTCTGTTCATTCCTATGACGTTCAAACTAAAAAATGGACTAGGTGGGTTGATTCGCGTTTTCTTAATTCTTAAATTTTCAAATTCGGTTGATTTTTTTTTTTTTTTTTTTACACAATTGAATTGCTACTGAAGTAATGATATTTGCTGCTTTGAGTGTTCAGTCTTAAACCAGCCGGAGAACCGCCGTCTCCTCGGGCTGCTCACGCCGCCGCTGCAGTTGGTACCATGGTTGTTTTTCAGGTGATTGTGAGAATTGTGGAGGCTGAGATTTTTCTTCTGCTTCTTATTCACGGGTTTGGCTAAACGAAAGTTTGTTTGATTGGTTCTGGTTCTGTTCGCTTAGGGTGGAATTGGTCCAGCTGGGCATTCTACGGATGATCTCTATGTGCTTGACTTGACCAACGATAAGTACAAATGGCACAGGTGAGATTGGTTGTGATTCAAAGGTTTTTCTTTTAACTACTGCTAGAATTTTGACAAAATCGCGCTTTTACTCAACATTGTAATTAATTTAATTGTAGAGTCGTTGTACAAGGGCAAGGACCTGGACCTCGTTATGGCCATGTAATGGACTTGGTTGCTCAGAGATATTTAGTAACTGTCAGCGGAAATGACGGTGAGACAAATTCATTACCGGGTTGTCATTTTTTGTAATAAAACTGCGGTGAATGATGTAGTTGTTGTAAAGACAAGATATGAGGATTGGACTTTATTGATGGAACAATTGAGTTGGGAAAATGGTTGAGCAAAAACATGAATGGTGAGCTTGACTTCTGTGTTTGAATTTCAATTGGGAACCTCCAAACCGTGTTTTGGGCAAAAGCAGCAGGAGATGAGCTTTTACCTAGACCGTGGCTTGGAATTCCTCCAATGGGAATCCAAACACACTTATGAATGCCATGTGCACAAGTTTCTTTTGGATTTGTCATTTGAACGGCCTGAAAACTAAAAGTTACAACATAATCTATGAATATTTTGGTGGGTAAAAGTTTGACTCTTTTTTATCCATTTCTCATTACATAATACTTTCATCTTGTTTTAATTCAAAATTTGAAAATAAACACTGTTGAATTGGTAGCGGAAATTTCTCCAAGTTGTTTTCCTTGGGCACTCATATGCTACTATATCTGTCTGGATGTACAACGCATGCCTTAATAAACTCTTGTGAAGAAAGTGTATGTTGTCATGTGCTACATAACAAATAATTTAATTTTTTATACTATGTGGCAGGGAAAAGAGTTGTATCTGATGCATGGGCTTTGGATACTGCTCAAAAACCTTATGTGTGGCAGAAGCTGAACCCAGAAGGTGACAGACCTTCTGCGAGAATGTAAGTCTGTCAGCCTCTTGGCTAATGAAGCCTTAACTGTCTTGTTTGTTTCCACATATGAATATATTGTAATTTTACACAATTCTACCTCAATTTATAGGTATGCAACTGCTAGTGCCCGCTCAGATGGAATGTTTTTACTCTGTGGTGGAAGGGACTCTTCTGGAGCTGTAAGATCGATCATATTCTTTTAACCAAACATCATAATCTGTTGCTTTTCGAAAACTTATTGTGCTAAATATAAGTAATCATATTGAATTGAAGCAGAAAAACATACTTTGTTATTATATTGTTCTGACTTCTGAATCTTGTATCTGAGTTCTTACACCTAGTTATAAAAATATAATAACATTTATTGTATTTATCTTGTGCAGCCACTAGCAGATGCCTATGGACTACTCATGCATAGGAATGGCCAGTGGGAGTGGACCCTTGCACCTGGAGTTTCCCCTTCACCAAGGTATCAACATGCTGCGGTAAGTGAGAGATTCCTACTGTGAATTTCTTATACAGATTTTTTCTTCACTAGGATTCTTTTACATATCTTTCACATCATTACTTTGAAAAGTGACATGATTTGATTTAATGTCTTGATATTTACTAATCATGTGCAATATAAATGTCAAGACTCAAGATTAGCTTCTCTAATTCTCCTAATAAAGCTTATTTATGTACATGTGTGTGCACAGCCTTGATGGTAAGAATTGATCTCACTTCTATCTAATAATAATTAAAAAGCATCTTGTTTCATTGTGGGGTCTTACATTATACTAGAGTAGTCAATTGCGTGTTATATTGCCGCTATTGTGGTATTTCGGAGTGACATGGCCATTGGTTGCTCAGTCAAACCCTGTCACATTACAGCTCGATGTCGCACCTGGAGTGCCGTGAATTGTGGCTGCTATTGCAGCCATTGTGAGTTTGTGACTGCTGTTGCATCAGACATGAAATCCCCTTTTTTACCCCCTCCAACAATGTTGTATGGTGCTGTTCGAGGGGCACCCCCTCCCCTTAATTTGATCAGACACAAACCCTATTTGCCCACTCTTACTTCTTTTGAAGGCTAAGTAACACTTGTTGCTTCTCTCTTCGATGCAAACCATTCTACCCAGAGTTCTCAGTTGTATTTCCAGCCAACTCATGGCATGCTGGTGTAGTTTCCAGCCAACCTGTGACACTCGGGTGGAATTTCCAACCAACCCACTCTGAAACTTTGTTACACGATTCTGTGGTCTCTACTCTGTTCACATTCTTTGGGGTCTGTTATGTTCACCTCAAACAGGTGTCTATGCTTTGTTTTATTTTTCTTATATTGTTGTTGTGCTCAGATAGACAACCATATGTCGCCCTTTCTTGCTGTACTTTTTTCTCCTTTTATATTACTTGATTTCTGTTATTAACTTTTTGCCTTAAAATTATGAGTTTTAATTATTAATTATGAAGATAACTTTAATTATGGGTAATTTTTAATTTTTAGCATTTATATATATGTAATATACATTAATTTATATATGGAAAATTCATAATGGCAATCATATCAATATATGCTATCCATCACTATCTGGGATTAATAACTATGCTTTATACCCACTTAAAAGCTATCTTTCATACACAAACGCCCGAAATAAAAGTTTTAAGCTATTTATCTTGTGATGTCTGACAAGTTAATAAGATAATTGTGTAATTGTGGTTTATAACACTAAATAGGAGAGATTTGATAGATAGCAGCAGTTGACATAAGTATGAATTTGGGAAAAGATAATGTCTTAAACAGTATTACTCTATTTCTCACACCTTATTTCTCATACTATTTTTCTATTCAGCCGCTGATTGTTTATTTTAGCTTGCTTTCTTTATCATCATTTTGTCCTCATGCAATAGAGATTCTAAAAGTTTAAGCAATATAAATTGGATTTCCACAATAAGTTCTTGATATCTTTTAGTTGTTGAATGAAAACAAGATCACTGACTTAGAATTATTGCAATAGTTCTCCACTTTTATAATGATGTCATCTTGACCAATTTGGTCATTCCTATATATTGAAATTTTAGGTATTTTGGTAAATAGGGAGTGAGAGAGAATATTCAGAATAATATTAGAAAAATATTGCTGTGAAGGATGTGATAGAAAAGATAAAGTACTAAGCTGTATTTCTACTAGTAAAAGACTCCTAGTCCTAGTTAAATAAGGAAAACAAATTGTGAAATATACAGAATTTATTGCTAAGAGATCATCTGAGATTCTCTAAAAGCCAAAATATTCTAAGATATAATCGTATGATATTGAGAGATATCCTTTATCTAGATAATAACAGTTTTGAAGATTGTTTTTTGATCCAATGTGGCATTGCATTCTATCAGGTTTTTGTAGGTGCACGATTACATGTTACAGGAGGTGTTCTCAGGGGTGGACGGGCTGTGGAAGGTGAAGCATCCATTGCAGGTGACTTGCTTTTCTACGTTATTAGCAATTTTTTTGTTGTATATTTCTTGTCATGTTGTTTGGCCATTTCTTCTCTCTATATATACCCTTTTTTTTTTCTTGCTTTAACAGTATTGGACACTGCTGCTGGGGTTTGGTTGGACAGAAATGGCATTGTGTCCTCCTCACGCTCAAACAAAGGTCATGATTATGACCCTTCTTTGGAGCTTATGCGTCGTTGTCGCCATGCAGCAGCAGCTGTTGGTATTCATGTATTCATCTATGGTGGTCTAAGAGGAGGTAAGTACTTGCATTATGACTTGTAAGAGATGCAGTTGTAATTGTAACTGAGTTATTTATTTATTTTATTTTAAAAACCAAATGAGGCATATTCAATTCTTTATTACAAAAACAGTGAAGCTCACAAGAATAGATTGACTCTTTCTTGTGTTTATTCCAATGGCTTTAGTCTTTAAGAATTACATGACAAAGTTGCCATTGTTGGGAAGTCCCACATTGCTTGCCTCTATGGTTAGGATGCGATTTATATACCTGCGAACAACTTTACTTGATGTCTATTAATTTTAAGATGAATCTAACATGACAATAGAACCTATATCCCACATCCATTGTTTCCATTGTCTGTGGAGGGGATCTTCATTGTTTTTCACGGTGTATTGCTTGGTCTAATAGGTATCTGTGGTGGTGGATAGGGTATTGGAATGTCCCACACTGCCTGCCTCAATTATTAAGGGTGCAGTTTATATACTTGTGGACAATTTCATTTAGTATTAGTGTTGGAAAGTCCCACATCATCTACCTCAATTATTAGGATGTGGTTTCTATATGTTGATGTTTCTAGAAGGAACTGAAAGGCCTAATGAAGAAATTAACGTGTTTAAAATTTAAATCCTCCAACTTGTATTACGGGCTGCAGGTGTTGTGATAATTTTACATTTTATTTCATCTTGATGTTTCTTAGGTATTTCAAAATTTTGTTTATTTGTTTACCATTTCTAATGAAACCAAGCTATCCTGTGCAGATACACTACTAGATGATTTCTTACTGGCTGAAAATTCACCATTGCAGCCTGACATTAATTCTCCTTTGTTAACGTCTGAGAGAGCTTCACCCGTTACAAGCCCCAAACTTGGTCAATCTAACTTCAATTATAATTTAACAACACCAAATTTGGATGGTGGACCAGACATTCCCTCATCTGGTGGCTTAGGGTATATCCTTTGTTGCTTCCTTATTTAGAAGCTCGACACTTCTACTTAACTGTTCCAATGCTCGGGATATTTAATGACAAGTTGATGTGTTCATTTTATCAGCATGGACAAAAATTCCTTGGAGAAACTGAGGGAAGCATCAGCTGCTGAAGCTGAGGCAGCGAGTGCTGTCTGGCAAGCTGTACATACTACTATATCAAGTAGTGCTGCTGAAGAAACATCTGTGTCAGATGACAACTCACAAGCTGCAGAAACAGCTTCAGATGGAAGTGACACAGAAGGAGATGTTCGCCTTCATCCTAGAGCTGTATGTGCTTGAAATAATTGTTTATAACTTATAATATTCCTATCAAGAATGCAAAATCATATACATTTTGTTACAGGTTGTAGTTGCTAAGGAGGCTGTTGGTAACCTAGGTGGTATGGTGAGGCAATTGTCGCTTGATCAATTTGAAAATGAAAGCAGACGCATGATTCCCATCAATAATGATTTACCATATCCTACGAAAAAGTTCACCAGGCAGAAATCTCCTCAGGGTTTACATAAAAAGGCAAGCATTATTTGATTCACATTCTGCTTTGTTTATAATGTTAGCTCTTGATATGTGCTACATAGTGTCTACCCACTTGAATATCATATTGCTACATTAGACTATCTCTTATCATCATTTTCTTCTTGTCAGATAATTTCAACTTTGCTTAGGCCTCGCAACTGGAAAGCTCCTGCAAACAGGCGGTTCTTCTTGGATTCTTATGAAGTGGGTGAACTTTGCTATGCTGCTGAGCAAATATTTATGCATGAACCAACTGTTCTTCAGCTGAAAGCTCCTGTCAAAGTATTTGGTGATCTTCATGGTCAGTTTGGTGATTTGATGCGGCTATTTGATGAATATGGATTTCCTTCTACCGCAGGAGACATCACGTAAGTTTTTTACACATATACATCGGTAGATTAATATTCCTCATTTATCAAAATAGCTTTTGTGTTGATAGAGTATCAATCAACTCTTCTCTGTCCTACTTTTCCTGTGATATCTAACATTTAATCCTGGATCTTTTTATTCCTTTGCATTCATTGGAAGAAATTAATTCCATCATTCTCATCGTGAACTAACTTATTGTGAAATGTTAACCATCCATATTGTTAGTGTTAAAATAATGGCTTCTCCTTGGCAAGCAGATCACCACAATTGTTTTTAAGAGTATATGTTACAGACTTACAGTGTGTCAAAAAATCATCAAGTTTATATGTTACCCACATTAGGTCTTGAGGGATATTGTTCGGCACTTGGTAATGGTAGTTCATTCTTTTGAGTTCAGTTTAAGATTAACTAACTATGAAAAATATAGCTTTGCTTTTATGTGTGGATGGGTGAGCCTTGGTGCATCGGTTATTGGTAAGAGTGCTACTTTCTGATCTGGAGGTCACAGTTTTAACTCTTGGTAACAGTCTCTCTGTTTGCTGGGGCTTAAGATTGCCTTCATTTATTCTCCCCTGACCCCACTAAGTGGGAGGCTCAAGCTTTGGGCTATTATGTGGATTTCACTTCGTATGAATGGTTTGTTGTATTTAATTAGCTCTAAACTGTTCAAAATTTGTTTTGTCCAAAAACCATGTCTAGAAATGTTTACTTACAATTTGTTGCGATTTCAAGTAAAACTTGCTGACTGATGGTTGGGAGTTAAAATGTGCTGTGTTCCTTAACAGGATTGGTTAATCTGATACTTGGTCTATTTTGATCTTGTTCTGTGTAAATAATAAATTTCTTCTAGAAAATACCCGAGTGAGAATTTTTTAAGGCATTTTTATCATGCTGTGCTCTTTCATATGAACATTTTGGAATTAGCTAACACATTTAATGCTTCAGGTATATTGACTACCTGTTTTTGGGAGATTACGTTGATCGAGGACAGCACAGCTTGGAAACCATTACCCTGCTACTTGCTCTTAAGGCAGGCTAATGTTTATTTTTACATTATTTATCTGGTATTATTGTATTTCTTTGTGTTTATACTTTATAATTGATTTTGTTCTGACATTCTTGTGATGGTGTAGATCGAATATCCTGATAATGTTCACTTGATACGCGGAAATCACGAAGCTGCTGACATAAATGCACTATTTGGCTTCCGTATTGAGTGCATTGAAAGAATGGTAAAGACAGAAACATACTTGTATTGATTCAATTTTTGGATTCAACTCTGCAACTAACTATGTCCTTGTAGGGTGAAAATGATGGAATATGGGCATGGACGCGATTCAATCAACTTTTTAACTATCTTCCGCTAGCTGCTCTTATTGAAAAGAAAATTATCTGTATGCATGGTGGCATTGGAAGATCTATCCATTCAGTAGAACAAATTGAGAAGCTTGAAAGGCCCATAACAATGGATGCAGGATCTATTATTTTAATGGACCTTTTATGGTACCTTTTTTATCTATCTATTTTTTTTTTGTCATGTGGCTTCTTATAATGTTTACATTCCCTTTTTTATTTTATGACTTGGAGATCCTGTGTTCAAATTTTGTAAACAATCTCTCGGCTTGGCGGGAGATTGAACATTTACCCTCCCCAATCCCCGCTTGGCAGGAGTGTTGTGCGTTGGGTCGCCTTTTATTTTTTATTTCGTTTTATGTTTTATAACTTCTATGTATTTGTGTAGGTCCGATCCCACAGAGAATGATAGTGTTGAGGGGTTGAGACCAAATGCTAGAGGGCCAGGGCTTGTCACTTTTGGGGTAAGTAGTATATGTTATCTTTCATTGTAATCATATGGACCCTTCATACTATTAGTCAATTTTCTGATCTCACCCCCATAAATTATGATGTATGAACATGTACTCTCATGTTTGCCGCTAAGATTACAAACTATTGTATGAATGTTGAGGTCCTAGACCTAGTTGATGATTTATTTTACTAATATGTATGTCTTCCACATCTAGCTTTGAAAGAACCATCTGTTTCATTCTTCGCCCTATTTGTATCTGTCAAAAATCAATAAACAAGCCCTGTTGCATAGTCTGGAAAAAATCTTCCCACAAAATTTGGACATCATTCCTCTAGAGAGTATGAATTTCAATTTCCTGAAGTATGAGAACTAGTTGAGAAGGTTATCTAGCCCTTGCGTGCTGCTTTGTTGCTTCTCTCTGGAAACTAATTAGAACGTTACCTTTCAAAATCAAATTAATTATAGTCTCTTCAGTCCTAAAATTTTGTTCACTATTGAAATAGGAAAGGTCTATTGCCCCTATCTGGTATTTTCGGCTCGTGGTTATTTTAACTTCTAAGAGAGTTGTCATTTCATATATGCTAAAGATTGGGCAGCATTTCCATATTCATTAATCTTTTTATGTTCTTTAATTCGCCCTCCCAACCTTTGGAGGATTTCTTGGCATCTTGTAACTGTGCTTCCCTCTTTTTGTCTGACAATTTCCTTTTGCAATTAAAAAGACCTTTAGTTGGAGTGGCCCCTTGTTAGATGTTATCACTTATCAGTGTTGACTTGAAAAATACCTTCTTTTAAGAACAACTTTTAAGGCATGTTTGTCTTCCTTTTCATGACTAAAAAGCATAAGTTAGCTCTGTGTAAGCTAACACGCCTAACTAAAAAAGAAAATTCTGTTTTTCAAAAAGGTCTACTAACCTTGCCCCCTAAAAAGTGAAAACGAAAAAGTCAATCGACAAGTTTTGGCAGTCTATTCAAGACCATAAAGGTTTAGGAGTTAGAACTTAGGGGTTAAGAATTTAATATACCGTTTGACATGCAAAAGTATTATGAAATATTAATAATTGTTTTTGAAAACAATTCGAAAATCATATCTTTTTGCTTGTTCATAAGTACATTCAGTACAATGGAATATTACTGGATAGTTGGCATGCCTTAAAGTTCTTGCTATTTAAATGCTAAGCTGACCTGTTACTTTTCTTCTTTTATGCAGCCTGACCGTGTCACAGAATTTTGTAAGAAAAATAAATTACAGCTCATTATAAGGGCCCATGAGTGTGTCATGGATGGTTTTGAACGATTTGCCCAGGGACAATTAATCACCCTTTTTTCTGCAACCAATTATTGTGGTAAGCATAATTAGTCACCAGCATTCTCATTTCTATGTTATAGCATTTCAATCTCATGCTGGGTGTGTTATATAGGAACTGCAAACAATGCGGGAGCTATACTGGTAGTTGGCAGGGGTTTGGTTGTGGTTCCAAAATTGATTCATCCCTTACCACCTCCCCTTCAGTCTCCTGAGACATCTCCAGAGCGTGTTATGGATGAGACATGGATGCAGGTGAGCCCTTATGCAGTGTCTTTTTTCTCACTGTATTTAACAATTACAGAAGTGAATTTGTTGAATGGTAATTCTCATATTTCTGTGCTCAATTGCTTATTCTAGGAGCTTAACATTCAGCGGCCACCAACTCCTACTCGAGGTCGACCCCAGCCTGACCTTGACCGTGGCTCACTAGCATACATATGATATAATTCATGACATGAATAAATACTGCAAATTGGGGATTTCTCGTCATGGCTTGATATCCTGCCAACCAAAACCAAATGTTGTGTTTGTATACCTGTCATTGTTAACAGAATACATATTTTGTACTGTATTTCTTTTCTAGTTGCAGAAAAGCAAACTCTCATTAGCATGCAAATAGCCCGAGAGTGCATTATTTTATGTTAGCCAATTAGCGAATGGGTTTATAACTTATAAGGCATGGTACATGGATAAAGTGGAAGAGATGTTAGTGTCTTCTCCCCCTCAACATGGGGGTGAATTACTTAGTGAGGGAATACCGTTGATTAGTATATATATTGTATCATAAATATATATATTTTTTCCTTCATATAAATGTTTATACATTTGGGTTAATCGTGCTTCAAGTCTCAAAGTTTGAATTACGGTCTAGCGTCTCGCAAACGGAGGGATTGTTTCCTTTATTTCACGTGGAAAGTGGGCAATTCTTAAGGTTATGAAAGTATTCTCGGTCCACTGAAAAATAAATAAATAAATACCCCAACGAAATATGAAGAGGTAGTATTCCTTTCTATTCATCTTGGATATAAATAAGAAAACTATCATATTTCTTTTCCGGTGTTTGGATTTACACATGGGGATTTACGTTTTCATAGGAATGAATTTTCTCAAATGAGATTTTTACTTGGATCTTCTTTGGTAAAATATTTTCACCATCAAAACTCTATTTTTTTTATTATTCATATTTCTTTTCTTTTATTTTTGATTAAGGATTAAGATTTTATTGAACAAAAACATCTTATAAGAGAATTTAAACGTTTTGAGACCAAGTTAGCTAAAAGTTGCAGTAGAGTGCGTTTGCATGTACGTCAAAGACATGACTATTTACAACTAATTGAAGCCATGTTTTGTTGCTTCTGTCTTCTGTTACCTTCCTGTTCGGGTGTGGAGAATGGAGGTAGGTCTTCGTTTTCAACTCTATTCTAAACATTCACGAAATTTTTTCTTGCTTCTGAGTTATAGCAAGTATGCTGTGCCAAGAATTGACCCTAGTATGTGAGTATTCGTATTAAGCACTTCATTGAAAACTTATTAATAAGGAATCAATTTAATATCCCAAAAGAAAGGAAGGCAATCAACTAATCTTTCACATAATAAAGATCATTGATGTAACAATTTTCACTAATATCTTCTAAGTGCGTGTGTGTAATTCTCACTAATATTTCCTAAGTGTGTGTTTGACATAATAAAGATCATTCATGTAACAATTCTCACTAATAACTCCTAAGTAAGTGTGTTGTGTGTGTGTAATTCTCACTAATATCTCCTAAGTGTGTGACATGATAAAGACCATTCATATAACAATTCTAACTAATATTTCCTAAGAGTGAGTGTGTGTATGTAATTCTCACTAATATCTCCTAAGTATGTGTGTGACATGATAAAGACTATTCACGTAACAATTCTTACTGATATTTCTTAAGTAAGTGTGTGTAACATGATAAAGACCATTCATGTAACAATTCTCACTAATATTTCCTAAGTGTGTGAGTGAGTGTGTGTGTGTGTCCATATGCAAGTGTAATTCAAATACAAAGTGTAAATTTTTTTTAGTAAGTAATATATAATTGATTGACTCTTCAAATGTCATACATAAGTTTAAATTTAAACAACAAAGGTCTACAATGTATGAAATAAAAACCCATGTCCCAATGTCACAATATTATGAAAGCAAGATAACCTAAAAACAACAATACTACCAAGGCCTAAGCCTTACCTCCAACACTATCATCCAATTGAGCCTTACTTGCAAATGTCATTCAAACAAAACAAACACAAGGGAGTAAGATTCATATCACTACATGCTTCTGAATTGACAAAGGTAGGGTACCAACAAACATACAAATAACAACATAACTATTTAATTCAAGCTCATCAAGATAATATTTTACGTCATGTAATGTCTCTTTAATCTCTAGTGTAGTTAAGCATGTAGCATTAATATCAAAATCTCAATTCTCAAATATATAGAGTAGTCTAAGAACAAATGATAGTCAACAAAACACTCAGTCATAAGTATTTCACACAAACACTTTCAACTAGGGTGATATCCAACAACTATGTGTTAGGGTTACAAAGTCTTGTAAAGATACTTCGACCTAATGGGATCAACATAAGCCATGTAGAGATTTCAAATCAAGTATACTCCAAATGCCCAAATCTAAAGATTTGTAGGGACCTACTTGGCACAAGATTCACTTTCATACCTCAAAACTTACTTTCATACAAAAATGTTCATACATATTTCATATTGTCTTGACAATCTTAAAATTCTTGTTTACACATTTCTCAAATATTAGTTCTCAATTCTTATATTTCAATATTCTCATCTCTTGTATCTTAGGTTTATCAATTCTTAGTTATATAAGGTTCAATTTGCAATTAATTCCCTACATCTTATATCTCATCTCTCAAGGAACTCATATTTAGCATCAAGTACTTCTCACTCAAGATGGAGAGGCAAAAAAAAATACGAGGTGTTTTTTATGGCTCTCCCGCTTAGCATTATAGTACCTTCGCTTGACACCAACAACTATAGCACAAGAGTTGCTCTATATGGGCCTCATGCTTAGTCAACTCCATCTTGATGGCAGAGGCATAGCCCAAGGGACCTGCCACTAAGGCCAGTGCTATAAGGTTAGTGGACTTAAGCTTCTCTTGAGTTGGGCTAAATCCCAACACTTTTCTTTATTTTGGGCCTTGTAGTGTAGGATTTTAGGCCTTGATTAGATTTGTATTTTTGGACTTTGTATTTTTGGCTTAATAGTATACTTATTTTTGGGCCTTGTATATTGGGCCATGTAGCATAAGAAATTTTGTATTTTGGGGTTAGAAGCATGCAAATGCATTCCATGACATTTAAGTTACATTTTTCATTTGAATTTATTCACCATGTGATCGATCATGTGAAGGTGTCCATTGCATGAGCAAATTCAAATGCTAATGGAGCCTGAATGACATCCTAATGCATGCATTTAACTTCCTAGATCTAAAAGTACATGGGTGCACATGAGAGGGAGAAGCTCGTGGCCATTTTAAATTTTGAATTCAAATTTGGGTGCTAGCTTCCTTAGTTAGGCTCCCATAGTTCATTTGAACCATGGTTAATCTAGCTTGTTCCATAAGCTTCACTATATCTATTTAAACATTTTTCTTGTAAGTTTCGGCCACTTTTGAAGATTTATGAGCATTCATCACTTGAATTCTCTCTTCCTTCTCTCAAGAGTGCCTTTGGAGAATCAATCTCCTTAAGCTCTTCCAACAAGGAATCCTTCCCTATGGAGTAGTGTTACTTTGCTTGCTTCTCCTTATCAAGGAGAATTGGCACACCTTCTACACCATTTCCTTCACATTTTTGTTCGGTTAATTCCATTGATTTTGCATCAAGGAAGAGAAATTGAAGGTCTTAAGAGCTTCTAGAGGAGAATCATCACCTATCTCACCTTAGACGTTCTGTCACATCTTGTGCTTAGTGTCAAAATCATTGAAACTCATTATGATTATGGTGCTTAGCGAGACATTGCTCTCATTTTAGGTCAAAAATCATAAAAATCTTATGTAAAATGACGTTCAGTGAAAACTATACTCACTTAGCACCTATTAAAGGGTCATTCTCTAAGCATGAGATGTTGCGTTGAGGTCTAACCTCGTTACCCTCAATCCAAATCACACCTATGATAATAAAGATGCGAAACCATAATTCTCTCACTGAAATTCTTGATCTTTTGTTAGCGTTTCTAATGACAATAATTTCTAAGAGAAAAGAAACAAATATAAGTACCATAGAAATATCAATCTCAAAATCTTAATAATTATAAAAGGATGTGTTGGGCATATGAAGACAAAACTTCAAATCTTATTTTTAAGAAAAAAAACATAACAACTCATTTGTCTATCCATTAAACTCAAAATACATATCATTTAATTAAAAATCATAAAATTACTAATATAAATATATAACTTTTTATAGAAAAATCAGAATGAGATAAAAAAAAATTGAAGAGAGAAATGAGAAAGAAGAGCAGAAAGGGAGTGAAGAGAGAGAGATAAATAAAAAATTTTAAAAAATTTCATGAAATTGTTAGATGAGTTCCAATATTTATAAATTTTATAACATTTCATAAAATTTATTTTACAAAATAATCCATTAAAGTGTGTGTATTTTAAATATTAAAAAACTTTCTAAGTGTAAAAGAGTTTTGATGGAATATTTATAAATTTGGAGACTCTTTGAAATATTTTGATTAAATAGCACAAATTTATGTATAATATTAAAAGGTGCTCATTAAGCACCGCCATTAAAAAAATAAATCCTAATTTAATTTAAAAAAAGGAGTTGAAATAGCAAAAGTGAGGGGTGTCAAAGTAAAGAAAGTACCCAATTGAGTAGAGCCGCTCTTAAACCCTAAACCAGGGCGTAAGGTGTTGCATAGCGCAAGAATGGAGGAAGCAAGAGTTCAGAGGAGCTTCCCCGTGAAGCCGAAGCTGAAATCGAAAGCCAGAACCCCAAAGCAAACAGCAGAATCCAAATACTGGTCCTCCTTCAAGACCCAACAAATCCCCGACCTCATCTCCGTCCCTTCCCTCACCTTCTCCCCCACCGCCCCTCACTCCTTCGCCGCCGCCCACTCCGCCTCCCTCACCCTCTTCAGCGCCCAAACCCTCGCCCCCACCGCCACCATCTCCTCCTTCTCCGACGCCGTCTCCTGCGCCTCCTTCCGCTCCGACGCCCTCCTCCTCGCCGCCTCCGACCTCTCCGGCCTCGTCCAGGTCTTCGACGCCAAATCCCGCACCCCCCTCCGCCGCCTCCGCTCCCACACCCGCCCCTGCCGCTTCGTCCACTTCCCCCGCCTCGACAAGCTCCACCTCATCTCCGCCGCGGACGACGCCCTCGTCAAGCTCTGGGACGTCGCGGAGGAGACCCCCGTCGCGGAGTTCCTCGGGCACAAGGACTACGTCAGGTGCGGTGATTCCTCCCCTGTTAATTCCGATGTCTTTATCACCGGTTCCTATGACCACGTCGTCAAACTCTGGGACGCTAGGGTTGGGGATTCCAAATCGTCTTTGCAGCTCAACCACGCCGCCCCCGTCGAGGATGTCGTTTTCCTGCCGGCCGGAGGAATGGTCGCCACGGCGGGCGGAAATTCCGTCAAGCTCTGGGACCTCATCGGCGGCGGGAAGCTCGTGTACTCCATGGAGAGTCACAACAAGACGGTGACGTCGATCTGCGTGGGGCGTGTTGGGAGGGATTTCGGCGAGGAATCGAATCAATTTAGGATCATGAGTGTGGGGTTGGATGGTTACTTGAAGGTGTTTGATTATGGAGCATTGAAGGTTACACATTCCATGAGGTTCCCTGCGCCGCTTTTGTCTGTTGGTTACTCGCCGGATTGTTCTACCCGCGTGATTGGGACCTCCAATGGGGTTATCTATGCTAGCAAGAGGAGAGTTAAGGAAATTGAGAAGGAGAAGGTGAGTGAGTCCAGCTTGTTTTGGAGAGTTGCTCCATTGGAGCACACTGAGAAGAAAGTGTTGAGGCCTTCGCATTTTAGGTATTTTCGTAGAGGGCAGGGAGAGAAACCGAGTGAGGGGGATTACTTGGTTATGAGGCCCAAGAGGGTGAAGTTGGCTGAGCATGACAAGCTTTTGAATAAGTTTAGGCACGGGGAGGCTCTGGTGTCTGTGTTGGAAAGTAAGAATCCTGGGAATGTGTTGGCTGTAATGGAGGAATTGGTGGCTAGGAGGAAATTGCTCAAGTGTGTGTCCAACTTGGATGTGGAGAAGCTGGAACTGCTCTTGGCGTTCTTGCATAGGTATTGTACCACCCCTAGATATTCCAGATTGTTGATGGGATTAACCAAGAAGGTTCTTGAAATGAGAGCAGATGATATTAGAGGTTCTCAAGCCCTCAAGAATCATGTTAGAAATCTCAAGAGATCTGTTGAGGAGGAGATTCGGGTTCAAATGTCGTTGCAAGAAATACAGGGTATAATTTCCCCTTTGTTGAAGATTGCTGGAAGATGAAATTTTGGGCTTCTCATCTTTTGAGCTGCTGTGCTTTTGTTATACTATCCTCTTTTTTATTTTTTACATTTTTGTTTTAGAATGTATTATTTATTTTGGTAATTTGGTTCGAGCAATGTTAGTTTCTCCTAAAAATTTGCTGGCAACTGTAATCCTTGGAAAGCATCAGGAAACATTTTAAGTTATTGACAATGTTCAAGGGGCTCTACTTACATTTTCATCCATGGTCTCATTTAGCGCCTACATATAACTTTGTTTTGTATGATGTCCCTCAGAACTTGCATATCTTTTAGTTTATGAATTGGAGGGTGGGATAAGATCTTGCCCTCTTAGGGTATTTTTCCGGAGGACCAAAATTGAATTGAATATCTAATTAATGTAGCTATTTTCACTGTACATGATCACTTCTTGGATTGGATGAAACTTTAGAAGGCACTAGGATCTACAAACTGCAATACTTATGCCAAAATTCTGAACCAGACCTAAATGCATGCCTTGTAAAAATCGAAAGAGAACAGCATTAGAATCATGCGATACATGGCTAAACCAGTCATTAAGGTGCAGCAAGAAGCTTCAAAACATATATAATCAGCATTTAGATTATATGGAGGCACCATGTACTTAAATAGATCTCTATGTGC
Source organism: Cajanus cajan (assembly GCF_000340665.2). Taxonomy (NCBI): domain Eukaryota; kingdom Viridiplantae; phylum Streptophyta; class Magnoliopsida; order Fabales; family Fabaceae; genus Cajanus; species Cajanus cajan. The sequence goes on along the minus strand of NC_033806.1, from coordinate 24,569,019 downwards.
TGCTAAATTAGATCTCTCTGTGCACCTAGTTTGCAGGCATGCATATTTTCTAGCAGCCAACTGTTACCCTCTTAGATAAAGATGCAATGTGCTATTATATTAAATTGATGTAACCTTGGCTGCTACCCTCTTAGATAAAGATGCAATGTGCTATTATATTAAATTGATGTAACCTTGAATTGCAGAATGACAATATATCCAATTTGTTAAGAATTTACTAATTTTCAGGAAGTGATTTATGAAAGTGCGTCTTTGCTACGTTCATCAAGTTTGTAATATAATAACATCACTCCTTTCTTAAGAGGGTGGCTCATTTGCTTATGACTGTTTATCTAGAAAAAGTCAAGTTGGGACTGAACTCAGCGATTTTTTTAATCATGGACTTAATCACAACGAGATATTTTATACATTCAATAAGTCAGATATGTTTGCAGGTTATGTGGATCAAGTAACCAATTTGATAAACCATCTGCTTAGTTTCATCCAATGATTTAGCAATTAGCATAATCAATTCAAATTAGAATAAAGAACATTGAAAATACTACTAGAACGGCAGTTTTCCGTTGGAAACCTCAACCTTCATGCTTACTTCACTGCTATGCCTATGTGATGGTAGAATGGAATATTTGAATGCTGATGCTGTAAGCCTGTAATAGTTACAGAACTACACACAATTGGCTGTTACTTCACAGATTTGATCTCTAGGTCTAGTTTCCTTGTGAAGCTAGTGCTCTCAAGGATTATTTTGGAGATACTAAGTTTGAACTTGATATTGGTAGCCTAAGTGTCTGTGATCTCTTTATATCTCTAATTCCAAGGTATATTTGAAGCTAGGTTCTACTTCCGACTATAGCATGTTTGTATTAATTAATAATTATTTTCTTAGCTTTTAGATGTTGCTGAGTTAGGGAAAG
>NC_033806.1:24539323-24562470 GCF_000340665.2 Cajanus cajan | reverse complement strand
TATATATATATTACCCCTTCGACACAAATGGTATAGATATATGCATGCATTCCATTCCAGCACGATTGGACTGTCATTAATCTAGTGTTTATTTCATATGTATTCACATAAAAGTCAATATTCTGCTAGGTTGAGATGTGTTAATTTATATGGCTAATATAACCATATTTTTAATTACCTTGCTTATAGTAGTGACTTAGCATTTCTAGTTTCTTATTTTGTTTTTTAAAGATATAAAGTGTTCACGCATTTATACATTACTTATTTTTACTTTTATAAAATTAAAATAACACTTCTCCTGAATGTTGATTATATGAGTTGATCTTCACATACTTTCTCACCATTGTTCTTGTTTTCTCTTACGTTGAATATGTCGGTTGAACACAATCTTTCCATTAAGAACATGTGGAGACACTTCTAGGAGTAGATTGGTACGTGAAATCTTCTATTAGAGGATAATGTCGCAGATCTATTGCTAACATCGACATATAGAGGAGGATCTATATGGCTTCTCAACAGTAAATTAGTTAGGACAAGTGTGGGCAACTTAAGTGTACATTTATATATAGAGAGAGAGAATCGGAAAAATCTGTTAAGGAGGTTAAAAATTCAACACATTAAATAAGTGTGAAAAAGATTAAGATATAACTCTAGAAATTGTAATGTGAAACTTAAAGTGTAAAAAAAAAAATTAAAAAATGTATTTTCCATGAGTAAATGTAAAATTAGTAACCATGAAGTCAAAAATATATATTAAAAATAAAAGATAAAAATATATATTAAAAATAAAAGATAATAAAATAAATGTAAGTACATGTATCTTATAGTTTAATATTTCTTAGGTCGATCATTTTTAGTCTAACCATTTCTAGATTGATCTTTTCAAGAGGATCAATTTTTTGGTCGATCTCTTTGAGATGATCACCTTTAAATTAATTGTCTTCATGTTGGTCACATTTAGACTAGTCATCAAGACAATCACCTTTCAAATCAACCTCCTCAAGATGAGTGCACCTTTAGACTAGTCATCTTCATACCAATCACCTTAAGTTTATATTTTCAAATTGACTACTTTCAATCGCCCACTTCCAAGTGATAAAGTGCCTTAACATTGATATTATAAATCTTGTAGTGGATAATTAAAAAAATGGTTATCCAAGATTAAGACTTATATTTTGATTTTAGCTTACAACATGGTAATTATTCATATTATTTCATGTTATGTAGAGAAAATGAAACATGCTATTATAAACCACTCCTAAAAAAAGGCAAAAATGAGTAAGTTAAAAGGTGAAAACTCTTAATTAAGTCACTACAAGGAAATTGTCGTATAGTGACACATATCCTACAGTGACACAATAAGTGCTACTAAAAACTACTTTTACCTACACAATAAATATAATATATGTTGCTATATTGTTAAAAAGTGTGAGTATAAGCTATAGTGACACACAAAATATGTTGTTAAATCTCATTCAAAATCAATACTAAAATTATGTGTAACTATATGTCAAATAGATATATATCTACATATATTATACTTGACACTTTTTGTATGTCACTATATGAAACATTTATTGTAGTGAGTCTGAAAACATATTTTTTCAATAAGGTAAACTTAAAGCTTTGATCCTAGTTCCTTCTTATTAGTAAAACAATATGTAACACTATTAATCTTTTCATATGTTAGATATCTCATAGTTCAGAAGCAAATTACAAAATAACATAATCATTTAAATCAAAATATTAGAATGGAGAAATTTATTTTTTTAAGTGCAAGACACTAACATACTTTTAATTTTTAGAGCCCTTACTTAGGGGCACCTAGTTCCGTGTATATACATATTATATATTATCCCATCGTAGTTCTCGAGATGAGTTTTTTTATTTATTAATCCCCTACTCGTTTTTAATGACTAATTAATTTAACTCTTTTGACTTTTTAATTTTATTATGGTCAATAGTACAGCGAGACGACCCGATACACTGATTTATCTTTCATTATGCATGCAATTCAAGTTTATTCCGTATTTATATTGTGATATTTTAATTTTATGATCAGTCATTATGTATGTTTAATTTCATATTTGAAACGCGAAAAAATTTGAACATGTTTCATTATTAGATTAAATGATATACTATTGGAATTTATTTAATTTGGATATATTATAGCTAGTTAACCCAATGTGATGTCATGTAATGTACGTTACAATTAGTACTTGAAGAAATTTTTTGGAACAATTATACGATTGCAATAATAAATAGTTAATTGCACAATATAAACCAAGATACATTATTTTTGTTAATATGATGTTTTAAAATTTAAAAATTAAAAATTTAGATAAAAATATTAACCTTAAAATTTAGCTTATCTTTAAAATTATATTTTATTTTAACCATAATATTGGTGGGATTATCATTCGATTTCGTTGGGACTAATTTCACTCAAAACTTGTTAATTGATAGGTTACTTCAACAATTACCTTAAAAATCTATAAAGATCAAAGAATAGATAAGTAAGTTTTCAAAATTTTAGTGCTCTATCAACACGAGTTAAAAGATTAACTTTAAAGAATATATGATTTCTCTTTTCAAATTCAAGATCCTTTTTCCTCTTATTGTGATAACTTTTCTGCTTACTCTACGTTGTTCTCATCTTATCTTGAACTACTCTCATCTTTTTTGTGATTTGTTGGACTATTTGTAATCCTAAAATGGAATTCTCACTAAGTTCTATCCAACACAAGGGTGTTCTACACCTTCTATCATAAAAAGTTTTATAAGGTGTTATCCCAATACTGAAATGATAATGGTGGGATTATCATCCGATTTCGTCAGGCTAATTTTTCTTGATACCTAAACTACATTAAGGTTATTCTTCCAATATTTTTTTTTATCAAATTCAAAACTCAAACTTCAAACTTTAAGGTTTGAGGACCAATCACAGTATTAATACAGTATTAATTGGACTAATGAATGTTTGGTAAAAAAAAATGTTTTATTTGATATAGTGTTTTCATATTTAATATTTAAATTAAATACTATTACTTGAAATGAATAAAATGTTATAAATACAAATAAAATTGAATGTTTAATGTACAAACAAAATCACATGACTTAATGGGAAAAAGAATAACTCCAAAAAGTTAATTTTTAATATATATATATATATAAAATATTTGATAAACAATATATGATTTTAGGAAGCAGTAAGTAGTAAGATATAAATCTATTGTCATATTAAAAGATAATTATTTTCACCCCTCTCCTATCTAATTTTACTCAACATAAAATTAATTTTTTTAACCTCCCAAATTATAGTAATGTATAGGGATTCACCATTAGAATCAAGTAGGAGCATTCCGGCTAAATGAAACATGCTAGTAATAATGAAAAGATGTTTAAGTAAGAAGGATAAAATGATGATTCTTAAAGGCCCCAGACGGTGGGTTGGTTCATCAGAATCAAGATACCAAAAGGAGTATGATAAAGAAAGGAGCGCGCGTACAACAATGACACCAGACTGATAGGGTTGCCAATTCTGTGCGTTTACAGACAGAAAGTACAAAGAAAGAGAGGCCTTCTGAAGAAGATGGCAACAAATGCAAAATAAATTCACGAATAAAAGGATGTATCATTGAATTTTGGATATATTGGCTTTTGGAGGGAGTGGATAAATCACTATTTGAGTTCACTGTATATCACTAGAAATTTAGTTCTTAATGGTAAGAAAATTTTGAACAAATTCTCAAAAGTTTTAATTGTTTTATTTAAATCTTTGAAAATAATTACTATTGTCACTTTAGTCCTTAAATATACACATTAATATTATCATTTAAGTGACATATTTCTCTGAATTTTAAATTAAAATGAGTAACATTTTATACTTAAAAAAAAAACTAGAATGGTGTTTTACCATAGGAATCTGAGTGAGGTATATAGCATGTATTATGTATGTACAAGTGCAATCTCTCTCAGTAATGCATTTGAAGCACGTATGAGGTTGGTGGGTCCCATTCATAATGATCCATGTTGGGGAGTCAAATGGGTCGACAATGATCCAACAACTTCCGCTCCTTGTCTAGATTCCACAACCTTGGCCCATCCATGTTGGGGTTAGCCCTTTTTACTGTTTTTGTTTGTTTTATAACAAAATAATAAACATGTGATCTTTTTCTTTGCAAATTATGGTAAATCCAAACAAGAACAGTTCTAATTTCTAATTTACAATTGCAGTAGAAATCAAGCATTTGCAATTTTCATTTTGAAGGCTCTAGAAATTGTTTAATACGGGACCATTATCTCTTGAAACAATTCACTATATATATGAAATGGTTGGTTTCATTGAAAACAAATACAGATTTTTCATCAACTTCATATCTCATTTCTACATTTTTTGGAACACACGTGAACAATATTTTTGTTTTGTTTGGAGTTTGCGTGGTGGTGGTGGTTCTGATGGATATAATGTTTCTCAAACCTTTGTGGGTCGTAGTGGTGGAAGTTAATGGCATGAAAAAAGACATAGAATGAATAATCTGAGTAAGAGAATGCATAGGATCCAAATAGATAGGGTAAAATGACAAATAGTTTTGGTAACCAATGAAGGATTATCAACCTTCACGTCCTTTAATCCCGCCAATCATAGTTGTTGGAAATACAAAAGTTGTCTCTCCAATAATAATAAGATGAATTAAAAATGAAAAATGGTACTAACGTGTCATGGCCCCATCACAATAATCTCTGACCCCATAAACAAGATTAACTTTTGCAACGGTCTTCCAAAAATTCGAATTCCCTTGTCCAAGCTGCCATGTCTTTATCCTCAATTTCTTGGGAATTGCTATTTTCTTTCACATCACACTAAAGAACATGTTCTTTTACCATCTAATTTAGGATGAAATGTAGGTATAATGTTTTAATTGTTTTAACTTTTATGGTATTTTTAATTAAAATTAAAGCTTTGTTTTCACAATTCATACAGTAAAAATAATATTTATATTAATATACAAATTTATTTTTTTTATTTAGTTAATCTTTAGGGTTTAACTACAGATAAACTTTAAGCTATAATTTTTTTTTGGGTAAAGTCCAATTTATTTCATGAATATTATTTATGTTCGCTTCAGTATTATATAAATATTCATGTGAAATCGTTATTTTTATTTTTTTCTTTTCATTACATTATAAAATATATTACGGATTGATTTGACAGAATCAGTTTATAAGTTAGTTGAGCCTTACATAATTAAAAGTTTATTTTTATAATTGAATTTCACATTAGTAAAATAAAATAATGTCTTAATAGAGTAATTACGGACTAGTCTTTTGAATTGAGTTATAACTCCTCTTGTGCTTGCATTGTGAATTGTGCATATGAAAATAGCTTTCAATAAGCTAAATTTTGTGCAATAACTGAATATTAATGGATAAATGAAGTCAATATAAAAAAAAAAGACTATCATTAAGTTATTTAAATAGAAAATGAAAGATACATTGAACATCAATTTAAAAGAAGTAATAATGTTTATCGAAGATTTATTTAGATAAACTTATAAAAAAACACTTATAAAAAAGAAAAATAGAAGAAAAATGAAATAAGTCATTTTATAAACTTAAATTAGTTTATACAAAAATTAATTTATAAAAATTTTCTCATATTAATTTTTTAAAAACTATATTTTAACATAGGCACAAACTAGTGTTAACTTATAAAAAAAAATATAAAAAAAAAACTTAGTTGAATCTTTTTTTTTCCTTCTAAAATTATTTATAGAGAAATTTATACAAAGAGAATTTGAGCCTCATATCCAAAGTTTTTGGCAAAATTACCTAATAAGCTAGGCATGCAAATCTTAAATTAAAATAAAAAAGGTAAAAAATGATTTCAAACAAATTAGTGAATATCAAAATGGAAAAAAAAATATTAGTTATAAGTTGAATGCTTGTTAAAGAAGATTTTGAAAATAAGGTAAAAAAATATTAAACTAATTATTTACATATGAAACAAGGGTTGGTCAAACTACTGTAACGACCCGGCTGATCACTACACACAACACAACACACCAGTATACCAAACAGAAAAAAACAAGTATATACATATAGGATCTAGAATATATATATATACAAGGTCCAAATCCGGCTAGAGTAAAAGTGTACAAAATACATCCAGCAAATGCTAACTAAGTAGCTAAATACATCAAAAGAATAAAACTCCATCTGCCAGCTGCAGACCCTTCTCAGCAACACCAACCTAATCCTGCCCTGCTCCCATACATAGTATGATCATTGCATTCCAAACCACATGGAAACAACAAAGGGTAAGCTAGTGAAAAGAACATACATATATAAAATATGAATGATAAACAGCTACAACTATCAGCTTAAAATGTCACAACATTCAGCAATAATAGCACCGACTTAGCAGTTATAGCAGCACCACAATAATGGCTATAACAGCACCGACATAGCGGCTATAACAGCACCACAATAGTGGCTATAACAGCACCGACATAGCGGCTATAACAGCACCGACATAGCGACTATAACAGCACCACAATAGTGGCTATAACAGTACCGACATAGTGACTATAACAGCACCACAATAGTGGCTATAAAAGCACATAATTCAGCACAACACAACAATATCATCAAATACAGCTTAAATCAACATACAGCACAGCTCAGCTTAAACATCTAAACACAACTCACAGCACAGTTTAAACATCTTTATTCAGCAATAACATCTAACAGCACGGAATATTCGTCAATTTCAGCTCAGTTCAGCACATATCTACATTTGTCAGCAAATTTCAGCACATAATTCAGAGACCTCCCCAGGGTCTCACGCCCGGTGCAATATAAATTATGCCCGGCGTCACCTCTGGCAGAGACTCCCAAGGAGTCTCTACGCCCGGTGAGACAAAGCCACGCCCGGCGCCACACTAGAACCACAAAGCACAAGTCACCTACTGATATTGTGCCCAGCGCCCTCTCACCATGCCCGACGTGGACCATCTAGAGGCTCACATTCTCAAGCTCGCCCGGCGCACTCATCTTTGCGCCCGGCGGCTTGCCCAAATGGAGCCCTCTGGTGGTCACGCGTCCGGCGCGAAGAACTGCGCCCGACGTGATTCTCAACAGCAACTCTCCAAGTTCGAAAACCTCTTCAAAAATCTACAAAACAGCCAGGATAAACCACATGCAATCGGCCCAAAACATCACATTTTCATCAACGAGTTCAAAAACATCATCTTTTTACACATGCAACCGCAAATCTTGAAAAACCCAAATTTCTTCAAGAAAACCCCAAAACTCCAAAACTTCCAATTCATCAATCTCAGCCAGCAATCATCAAACCATCAAACAACTATGAGCTTCTTGACTCAATTTCAGCCAAAAACCTAGCTTCCCTTACCTCGGTGCGAGAATCCGAGCTCCGGAAAGAGACAAAGAAGAAGGAGCTTGAAAAAGATGGTGAACGGAGAAGAAAGAAGAAATTTGTGCGTCCGCAAGCTCCTCAACACCTACTCAACAACTAAGCTCACCACAGCCACCACAAAGGAGAAGAAATCAGCCACAAGGAAAGGAGAGAAAAGGAAATGAAAATGAGTGAGAGTGAAAGAGTGAAAATGAGGGGAGAAAAGAGAAAGAAGGAAGGGTCTCACAACTACAACTATGAAAAATATTTTTTAATGTAAGAAAAAAAACTCTTTAAATTAAAAAATACTTTGTTATATTTAAAATAAATTATTTTAAGCATAAATTTGATAAAAAAAGCATTATTTATTAAATTCAATAAGATTACGTATAAGATAGCTATAACAAAACAATTACTATTTTACATGCATTAACAACAATAAAAAAAATTGAATTTAAAATTTCAGGCAAATTATTTCATTATTAAGCTAGATTGATCCAAATAAAATTATAATCAATCTATTACAATTATAATTAATTATTTTTTATTTAAAGAGTAAACAATTTAAAAACTATTTTTACATTAAAAAGTATTTTGAATTTTAAAATATTATTTAAGAATTTAATGACTAATAATATTTTTTAAAAATATTTTTACAAATTAATATTATGTAATTTAAATTTATATTATATTTATATTGTAAGAATTTATAAGATTTAAAATGACTTTACGGATCTATAAGATTTAAAAAGCTTCACAAATTTATAGCAGTCATTCAAAATTACTAAGAGTTAATTAAAAAAATATATATAAAGATTGAATAAAGAAAAAAAATATAATTTTTAATATATAATTTTTTTTTCTGATCAAATAAATATGAAATATCAATTCCATCAAAGATAAACAATCACAACAAAAAAAGGAACATGTCGAATTTGCTTTAGACATAATTATTTTGACAATATAATGACAAAACATTTTAAATTTAAAACATTCTTAATTTATGTTTCTTTCTGTCTATTGAAGTTATATTTCATGTACTGATTATGTAATTAGCTAAAATTTGTATTTTTAGTTGTGTTTAGATGAATAATTTCAAAATTTCAAGAAATATGAAATGTTTGATTTTGAATTGCTATGATTTAATTTTTTAAAAATATTTTGATTGTATAAATTAATTATTTTTTTTAATTTCAAACACTTAATTTTGACAAGATAGTTTAATTTCTACCATATATAAGATTTATTTTTAAATATATGTGTAAAAAATTGATATCTCAATCTTAAAGTTTATCAAAAATAAACATAGTCAAATTTTGAATATTCAATAGTTCAAAAAATATTCAACTATTTATAATATTTAACAAGTCAAAATAATCTTATGTATTTATAATTTTAAAATATTAATATTGATAATTTTTGTTAATATTAATAAAAAAATAAAGATAATAGAAATAATAAATAGAAAATAAAGAAATAAAAGAGAGGGGAAAAAAGTCAACCAAAATTTAAAAAAAATTGAAAAATTGTTTGATGAAAATATTTATTTATTTTAATTAGAAAATCTCAGAAAATTTATCTTATAATATAATTTATCAAATTTGTATATTTAAACTAGAATATTTTTTTATTAGTGAATTTTTTTAGTTAAATATTACCAAATTTTGACATATTTAAAAGAAATTAGTAGTGTTAACTAAATATTGTGATATTCAAATCACTAGGTCCATCCTAGTGGTAGAATATGCGAGTCTTAGATTCAAATATATGTTATTGTAGTCATTGTAATTCTTATAGACAGTGACGGATCCAGAAATTTTAGATAGTGGGAGCAATAATTATTTATATATTTATAATATTAAAATTTTTACATATAATTTTTAAAAATATAAATATATATCATAATTATTTTTTACAAACTTTTATATTTATGCTTACGATTAAGGATGAAAATAAGTTAAGTCAGACTATATTATATTATAATTTAGTAGGTTTGATCCTAACTTTTTTTTAAAATACATGTCCTAAGTATGACTTATTTATCTATCATAGACATTTTTTAAATATTTGGTTAGAACTACAATCCTAAAAATATACTTTATAATAATTTAATACTAATAAAAACATAAAAATAAATATGTTAAATTGTATAAAAATCAAGTTTAATTTATTTATAATATAAACATGTTTTTAATATCTAATATAATATTTTAGATAATAATTTATTTCAAACATATTTTATAATAAAAATTTTAAATAGAATATAAATTTTTCAATCTTTTCCATTTTGATTTTTTTAATTAACGTATAGAATCTTACAATTTTTACTATTTTGATTTTTTAATCAATGTATACATAAATAAAAAGCACAAAAGGTAAATATATATATTACAAATTTTATTTTATCAAAAATTAAACTTTTTAAAAAAATTAATTCGTTATTAAAGAGTATTTTTTATTACATAAGAGAACTAATCTCCTTCGAAAATTTGATAAATATCAAATAAATGAACAAATCTTTTAAATTTATATTTTATAATATGATAATTTAAATATATATATTTCTTTAATTAAAATATAATTTTTATTTTTTAAAATATTTTTTTGGATAAAAAAAGTGTGTGTAAAATGGTAGTGGGGCCATGTGCCCCCACTATCTTCTTCGTGGATCCGTGCCTGCTTATAGATACAAAAATATCGCAAGACTAATTTATATTATTAAAAAGTTTTGATTACATATCACAATTTTTCAAAAAAATCCTAATTCAATTATTAGTTATTGTAATACTAATAGTTAAAAAATAATTTTGTGATTAATGACCAATATTTTTGCCAAAGAGATTATTGATACAACTGTAGAGGATTTGTGTTTAATGTTAGAAAAATTCTAACTCTCATGAGAGATGAGCACAAGGAAGATCTTTATCAATTCGTAGCTAGCTAGTTAGCAAATTAAATAAGCGAACTTATATCTCAACTCATTATTTTAAGATACGAGATTGATAAGTTTTTCTGACTTACATGCTATTTAATATATTCAATTTTATCCAATTTGAGATTTTTATTCACACTTAAACTTCTACAATAACAAGTGTCCTAAGAATATTGATTAAGAAATCAAAAGTGATAAATTTTTGTTAAAAATGTATTTGCACAATCTTTCATATACATTTATTGTAGTTTTAAATGAAAATTTTAATAAATTTTAATTCCTTAACCAATATCTAACGTGGTCTACAAGACCTCAATATTAAGCTATATATTTAGATTTTTAAGAGTTATTTATTTATGCTTTTCATTTATTAAAAGAAAGTACAATAAGTATTTAAAGTATCGTAATTCAGTTTTGCGTAATTTTATAAGTAATGTTATCTTTGTAAATATTTTTCATAATTAATTTAAAATAAATATTGCATAAAATAGGACATTGATGTATTAGAAAGGTAAAAGTAATTTTAATATTTATAAAATTATTATTTTATCTTTCTTAAATTTTTCTAACACCCTAAGTCCAAGTCCTAACAATATAAAGAAAATCTTAATAATATCATTCTCAATGGAATAATCAAGTCATTAAGTGGATGGTGGTTTAATTTACTTATTTTCTCTATTCATGACTGTTCCTAAACAAGAGGTTAATAAGATTTTTATTTTGGGTTAGTGTTGGTCCTCAGCAGAGGTTGGTGGGGTGACTACCTAAGGCCCCTTTGTCGGAGGGACATAAAAAAAGGATTTAATATATATAATTAAATTATTAGAAATCTATTGGAGAAAATAAATTAATTATGAACAACTATTCAATAATCAATTTTTTACTAATAAAAAAAAATTATTAATAATTTTAGGAAGATAAATCAATAATATTAAATTAAAGAGAAAAATGTGGTATGGTATTAACTTATTTGCTTTTCGTCTGTAAACTTTCATAAATGTTTAGGGTTTAGAATAATTATAAAAACATTTGATACGTTGATTTAAAGTATCATATGATTTTTAAAATTTTTAAAAATTTAAAACTTGATTTATGTATTAAAATTTTTTATTTCAATAATTAAATAATTAAAATTTGATGTAACACATTAATTATTAAACAAAATAAATCTAAATAAATTTATTTTTAGAATAACCAAATCTCGTCATAACAATTATTGTTCTCAATATTCTTGCCTTGGATTGATTACACCTCGTAACAATTTTTGGGTAAGAAGTTATAATACATTACTTTTGTTGGTTATTCTAAATTTTTTTTTTATATGATTACACTTTTATATTTGACAATTAGGATCATAAATACTATTTCTAACATTTATTAGAATATTATTTATTTACTTTGTTCAGGTACTAAAAAAATCAAAATCGAGCATGTTTTTGGTCTCTTTAAAAAAGAAATTATTTTATATTAATATTTATATTTTTTTAGACTCGTAATTTAAAAGTTTTTTTTTCTTATTTTTAAAAATACATTCTAAAATGTTCATCTTTTAAAAAATATTAATTTTAAAAAATTACTTTAAAATTTATTCGAACCATCTTATTTAATGAAAGGATAAATTTTGTTTATCTTTTATAAATCCAAAATTAGTATATTTTTGTAAATAGCTATACAATCCAGAAGATATTAGTTATGGAAGCACAAAGGCTAACCTTACTTTCAATGATGAATAATTGACATGGTGTTTTAGGAAGTAATCATTAACATTATTGAAATTGAAAGATTCTCCATATGCAAGTTCGAAGACCTTTCATTCATCAAAGAAAATTATGACGTGTATCTACCTAACACTCTGATCGGAACTAACCCATTAATTAACTGCATTTCTAAATCTCAAACTTAAAACTCAATAAACAAAACCTACCAGTCATCATCTCCATCCAAACATACAAGTGCAAATTTTAATTATACAAACTTCAATATTTAAATATAATGTTCTAATTATAGATTTATGGTCAAATTATAATATAAGACACTAACTAAAGAAAATTGATTAAGACATTAAGTTTGTTAAAGTTTAAAATTAGAAAAATTTAACTAACTAACTAACAAAATTACAAATAATCCAAGAGAATAAAAATACAATGAAACATGTCATAACTATAGTTCTTTCAATTAAATTTGATTTTATATCTTGATAGTTCTCTGAGTAGAATTTTTTACACAAATATTATTTTTTTTTTAAAAATTACTCAATTAACCACTGTGCAACTTTATCTACAGGGATAGAACCATTTACTGTTTAAGCTCAAAATTCGGTTCCCGGGAAACCGAATTCTGAGCACCAACGTGTAATTTTTTTTGTTTTTTCAACTCAGAATTCAGTTCTCGGAGAACCGAATTCTGAGTTGCTTTTATATTTTTTTTTCCGCGTTTGCAGGGGAAACGTGGACAGATGTTGGAAGCGGAACGACCCGTTCCGAAATCAGAACGGGTCGTTCTGCTTAAAGGAACAGAGTGGCATTTGTTAAAGTGAAACGGGCCAAAAACGGGCCGTTCTAACGTTAAGAATTAACGTTGAAATAGATGTTGGAAGCGGCCCGTTTTAAACAAAGTTTTTGGTAATTTTTTTAACGTGGAACGAGCTGTTCTTGTTTTAGAACAGCCCGTTCCAAAAAAAAAAAAATATATAAAATCAACTAGGAATTCAGTTTCCCGGGAACCGAATTCTGATCTTAAACAGTCTGTAAATAAAGTTGCATAGTGGTTAATTGAGTAATTTTTTTTAAAAAAAATAATATTTGTGTAAAAAATTCTCTCTGAGTAACTTATTTTGACATGTAGTTATTGTCATAACTCATAAGATGTTACAAATTTTAATTAAAGAACTGTCCGGACTAACCGTGACATGACTTCTTGCACAAATCATGTCTACGTTATTTTATCATTTGGTGTTTGTTCAGAAGATACAAGTATTAATTAAAGAAAAATGATAGATTTTGTGTCACTTTTAAACTTAATTAAAAGCATTATCTAATAGATTTTGCCCATTTCATATACTGTGAGTTTTGCAGGCAAGATTTGAGTCGTAAAGTGCGATTAACGTGCTTGTATTAGATTGGAATTATATAAGATTTTTTACGTATAAAAACGTTTTATAAATTTAATATTTTTTTAAGAATTTAATAATTTTTAAGACTTAATTCTTTTTACACAGAAAAATAATTTAATTTTTTTAATAAGAATGTAATGATTTTTAAGTTTTTTTTTAATTAAATATTTTGTAATATAAATTTTAATGGGTTTGTATCCTAAGAATTTATAAAATTTGAAAAAAATTTATTAGATTTCAATGAAATTTTTTTTTAAAAAAATATAATTAATAAAAGAAGCACAAATGAAAAAATTTGAATGAAGAAAATTAAATCAATAAATTTTTAATCTTTTAATAAATAATTAATTCTAATTTAATATTCTCTCAAGTAACATCTCTACATATAACCTTTTATGTATTTATATATTTTTTATTTATACTATTGAATTTGATCGATTGTTCAAATTTATGAAGTTTATTAACCGATAGAATTATGAAAATATAATTTTAATATATCTTTAAAAATTTTATATTTTAATATTAAATTTTATTAAAAATAATCATTTGTTAAATTTTAATAATTTTACAAAACATTATATAATATTTAATAATTAAAAATAGTTTTAATATTAAATAATAAAAAATATATATTAATAAATCATAAATCAATATTTGTTTAAGGAGGAGAAAGAGAGAGAAAAAAAATATTATGAAATAGAGAGAATATAGAAAAAGGAAAAAGAAGATGAGAAAGATAGAGAAAGAGAGCATAGAAAAAAAAAAAGAAAAGAAAATGGACCATAAAAAGATAAGAAAAAAAAGAGGAAAAAAAGTCAAGCTAAATTCGAATAATTTTGAAAAAATTGTTAAATTAAAAAATTATATAAATTTTACTAAAAAATTTATAGTATTATTTTAGTAATAATTTTTTTAAAAAAATTTAGACTAATATAATTAATAATTTATACCTTAAAAATTTATTTTGATATTTTCTTAGTTTTAAAAATTAATATCACAATATTTTTAAAATTTAAGAGCCAAAATATCATTCATTATTGAGAATGGTATTTATATAAAAAATTATATAAGTATATTATTTTCTGTTTTTTTTTTATATAACATTATTTATCAATGTTAGAAATAAATAAAAAAATGATGTTTATTAATTATTGAATGAATTGTTTTTAATGTACTATGGATTATTAATTTTATTTTATTTTATAGTCGAATTTAATAATAATAAAAAAACTGAAGCCTATATATGAAGGTGTCAGAGTCTGATTGGATAGACTACAGAGTCAATGCCATAAATACTCGGATTAAAAAAGTAGTAGAGTAATTAAAGCAGAGTGGCAGAAGTGGTAATTAAGGTGAAGAGAGAGGTAAGAATGTGAGGGTACCAGTACCATAAATAAAGTAAAGAAAGAAAGAGAAAGGAATTGGAGTTTCAAGTTTAAACGATAGAATTGAATGCGAGGCAAGAAACGAAGCATCCTCAAATTTAAAATACCAACTTGCTCCACACAATGACCGGACTCCTCATGGTTACCAAGGGCGGAGGATGCGGCGGCGGACCCAAGAGGACCAGGGCGCCGCCAACCGCCCAGGAAGAAGAGCAGAACCACCTCTCCCTCCTCGCTTTTCTCCTTGCCGCCATCAGAAAATCTATGGTCTCGTGCAGGGTGGACCCCCCCGACGACGTAATCTCCACCGTCCATCACATGGAGATCGGATGGCCAACCAACGTTCAACACATCACCCATGTCACCTTCGACCGCTTCAATGGCTTCCTCGGTCTCCCCCTCGAATTCCAAGTCCAGATCCCTTCTCGGGTCCCCAGTGCTAGGTACTAACTGTTATAAAAAACCTTTTTTTTTCTTTTACCTTTCATGAACCTAATCTACCATCATTTTAGTAACTTGCTATCTATGTTTGTTGCAGTGTAAGTGTGTTTGGCGTCTCAGCAGAGTCTATGCAGTGTTCTTATGATTCAAAAGGAAACAGTGTCCCCACTATTCTCTTGCTAATGCAGGACCGTTTATACTCGCAGGGAGGCGTAAAGGTAGCTACTCATTACTCATTACTGTCTTTCATTCCCTCCACACTTTTTTTTTTTTTTTTTTTTTTTGGTTTTAAAACTGTTTTAAGGTAAGCTACACTGTTCAGTAATTCATTTTTTCATCCAAAATTTGTTAAAACAAGTTGAAAACCAAAAATAGAAACAGCTAGGAGATGTTTTTCCATTTCTCTTCTATTTTCTTCAAATGCATTTTCAAGTCGAGTGTTCCAGGAAGCAAACCTTTAGGAAAATAGAAATGTGTGGGAGAGACAAACACTTTTAAATATGCTTTGAGAACGAATAAATTTTGGAAAAATGGAAATTGTTTTAAGAAATAATAAACAAACAGGCCCTAACTATCTTCTTTTCTTTTCTTTTCTTTTCAATTTTCAGGCTGAAGGAATATTTCGGATAAATCCAGAGAATAGTCAAGAGGAGCATGTGAGGGACCAGTTGAATAGGGGCATTGTGCCGGATGACATTGATGTCCACTGTTTAGCCGGACTAATTAAAGCATGGTTTAGAGAACTACCTTCGGGAGTGCTAGATGGACTTTCTCCGGAGCAAGTTCTTCAGTGCAACACGGAAGAAGAATCTGTTGAGCTTGTGAAGCAGCTAAAGCCAACTGAGTCTGCCTTACTTAACTGGGCTATTGATCTCATGGCTGATGTTGTAGAGGAGGAGGAGTTTAACAAAATGAATGCAAGAAATATTGCAATGGTTTTTGCTCCAAACATGACTCAGGTTTGCACACTACACATTGTCAATAACTTGAGATTGTTAGTGTTTGCTTGATGTTCTTCTATTGGTTCTTTATGTAAAAAATATATTTTTGAAACAATATATGTTATGCTGCAGAGTTTTAACTTGTATTTTTGGGTTCTATGGTCAGAGCTAAAGTATAGCACAAAATTCAAATACTGTTAACAATATCCTGATCAATCAAACTGATAACATCCTTTTATAAGAACTATTAACAAAATTCAAATTCTATTAACTTTCTAGATGATAAGAATAATATTATCTTTATCTAAACAATATACTAAATACTAAATATTAAATTTGAAACATAACAAAAAATCATAAAAACTAAATTATTTGTTATTTTCAAACCGTAGATATTTAGGTATATTTTCAATAGTATTTTATCCTACATTATTATTTTCCTTTGTTTTGGGTAAATAATATGTTGTTATAACAAAATAAACTATCATTATTTTCTTCCTTCACATAAGTAATCCTGTTTTTATAACCAAACAAGTTGCCAAGAGTAGGCTATTATACTCTTTATGCACATGAGAAATGTACACTGGGAAATGGTCTGTTTGTAATTCATCTTCGTCTCCTGGAACAGATGTCTGATCCTCTAACGGCCCTGATGCATGCGGTTCAAGTGATGAACTTACTCAAGACACTTATAATGAAGACACTCAGAGAACGCGAAGAAACAGCCACGGGTGGGTATTCTCCCGTGTCATTTCATTCATCAGATCGCCAGTGTGAGGATGAATATGACAGTCAGCGAGAAATGGACACAAGCGGTGAATTGAGAGGAACCAAATCAGATTATGATGATCATGCTCACTATGGTCATAGCAGTGAAGGGGAAGACGGGGAGGCTGAATCTTTAAGCGAGATAGAGGAGTGCTTCTTGAAGCGGTTGGATCAGAGCACAAAAGGATTCTCAGAAGAACCTGCAGGTCATTTGCAAAAGCATGTTAGCACCAGAAGTTGCTCTGACTATGGCATGGAACCTTCTATATCTGTTACTGATTTGGCCTCAAGTGTTGACAGAAGTAGTTCATCAGTAGGATGTACAAACACCAAAGACGTGGAGATGATGGATAAATTTGCGGATTCTATAGCACCTCTGCCACTGCTTGCTTCTAGTTAAGAACTGGTTTCTTTGTACAAGTTTTTAAGTTCCGTGCTTTTCAGATTTTGGCTCTACAAGCAGCAGGTTTGCTTGTGTAAATTAATACATGGAGTAGGAAGCGTTTTCTCGTTGTGTATTGTGGGCAGGTTATGTTCAGTTCAGGGCTGAATTTGATCTGGTTCTGTATGTTCTGGTACTAGACAAATTCTAACCATTATAATTGGGAATAGGCTAAGATGTAGCTACTGCTTCAAATTTCAGGTAAGTGAAACCAATGAATTCCTGCGGAATAGGGAGATTGATTTACCTGACATGCATGCTTGCTATGTTTCTCGAGCATGATCAAAATTTGATGGATTCCAGATTTTATAACTGCGAAATCTTTATATTGAATACCAAATCTTTGTTCTCTGAAACCAGAATGAGAACATTGGGAAGTAACTCTTCCCAGTTGACAAGTTTGGTTGGTTATCATTGGCAAACATTACAAAACCGATTCGTGAAGAAGGCCAAACTCATGACTAGGCAAAACTTTGGTTAAATTATTACTGTGTAGCATAAATGTGAATCGGACCTTGACCAAATATTACTGATATAATAATCCGTGAAATGTGTGACTGTTTCGTTATCCTTGTTAACATTATGGAATTTATGATACTACAGTGAGTTGGACAATAATCGACTTTCAATTAAAGGAACAACACGTTATACTGCAGTTATAAATTATTAAAGCTCTAATAATTTGCAATGAAATATTGAACTCGATCGGAAATTGCTCAAATACTGAAAATATGTGGCACGCAAAGAGCTTCAGAAACAAGCCAAGATCCAAGGAAGCGTGCATTCTTACTTGAATCTGCAAGTGCTTTGCTAGGAGTGTAGGTTTATGCTTTTCAACACCGGCATTGGAAGCATCTGCAAAAAAAGACTGAGGTTCAAGTAAGAAGCATTATCACGAGTATGAATGTAATAAGTGAAAAGTGATAGATGTGAGCCTTTACATAAGTGATGAAGTTTTATCCATAAGCTGAATATCTTGTTGGATGATTATCATTAAGCAGATATATAGTGTAAATAGCTAGATAATTATCGTATGTAAATGTAATAGCCTAAGCCTTATAAAATGGTTACCTGCTAACTGCTAAGTAGATATGCTAATTGGGGGATAATGTAGATTCAAGGTAACATCAAGTGTTTTTATAACTGCCTCATGGGCCATGGACCTGGCTGCTCGGGCCCGCTGGGCCCTCGTGGCCGATTTAAAGGGCCCAGCCGTCTAGTACAGTCTGTAAATGTGGGATTTGCCTCTTCTTAATTCTACTTTAAAAAATAAACTGTAATAATAATTATTAATTAAAAAATTAATTACTAACAGCATAGTTACTTTTAGATTTTATTCTGCATGAATTTATTTTTAACACGATTCTTAATTGTTGATTTTCTAACTCTCGAAAAACTAAATCCGTTAATTTGATTTTAGATGATTTGGATTTAGTCAAGTTGATTTTGATTAAAGTTGGGTTTGAAATAAAATTAATTTTTTAATAAAATTATAAATTGAATGCACAAAAAATTGCCTTTGCTTCACCTCAAAATCTATTTTGGGTTTAAAATTTTGATAGAGACCCAAAGAGCTAAAGCAAAATTAAGGATGTTCATTAGTTTGCATCAATCTGACGGAAAAAAATCAAACCAAAGGAAATAAGTTATGTTAAAATCTAAACCAAACTAGCATGAAAATCTTTCTTTGTTCAACTCCATGAATTCAAATATGATGACTTGCTACTTGCTACATGAACTTTTTCTCTTTATTTATTATTATTTATTTATTTATATATGCAATATAATGTTTCACCTTGAAAGGATTGTTGTCTCTTTATTTATTTATTTTGCTTATATACGCAATACAATGTTTCAACTTAAAACAATGGTTGTTCAAATCAATGAACTTGAACCACTCATTTTATTTTATTTCTGCTTAAACATGTAATGTGTATGTTAGGTAACACTATAAGTCGAAAAACTAACAGAAAGTTGTGAGTAAGTTTGGTAATTGAAGAAAAAGTGCTTCATAAAATTAACTATTAAATTAATTGATAACTATAAAATGATAAAATTAATATTTATTTAATTTTTTTACAAATATTTATTTACTTCATTATAATTCATAATTTGGTAAAAAAAAATAATACTTTGTAATATATTTGGATTATTTATTGGCTATGCATACAAAAAAAACTCATCGAAAGAGAAATATTTATCGATTTTATTAATAACTAAATTGTGCTGAAAAATTAAATTAATCACTTTTAATAAAATTTCTCTCCCTCCAACTATGACATTTTTCTTTCACAAGGCTCAAATATGATATTTTATTTAAGAGATCCAGACTAAATTTTACTCATCTCAACCTAATGTTGATAAATTTTGGTAATTATATATATTTTAAAATAGTTAAGATTTTATGTTTTAATTTATTTCAAACAATTTATCATCTGAAAAATTAAAAGTTAATCGATCTATAGACTTAAAACTTTACATTTTTCTTTATTTAGAGATGATATATTATTTATGAAAGACAATTTGTTCGAGCTGAATATAAGTACTGTGTAGTAAAATTTTGCCTCTAAGTGTCAAACATAATTACATATTCAAAAATTAAATTTGAAATTGCTTGTTAAAATGAAGTAATCACATATCAATTGATTGACAAATTTAGTACTCAAACTTCATTAAGCATCATTTCAAAAAATATTTCAATCAAACAATCTTTTAAGTTAGATTAAATTATTTTTTTGTGACCAATAATTTGTTATACCGAATGAAATTAAGTTTAAATATCTTAAATAATATTTCAAATTTGAGTATTGTAAATAGAAAAATTGTGATTAAAAAGAAAGACTCTTCTAAAAATAATAAGTTAGGTACTCTAAACTCTAGTGCATATTAGTCATTAGTAAAGTTGATCAATATTTTACATTAATAATATAATGATAAAATATTATTCTTCAGAACTTTATTTTTATATAAATTATTTAATTTGACTCCTCTATATTTTTAAAATATTTAACTTGAGTCCTCTAAATATTTTTTAGAAGAATATCAAATGTTATTCTTCCGCATATCGGACAATAATGATGTTAGTGTGCTAAAAAATGTATCTTTGTTTACACTTTGACTTGTCACTATTACGTCAGTTTTTCATAAGAGCATCTCCAGTGGGAGTTGCTTATAAGCAACTCCCAACCATTTTAAATGGGTCTCACTGTGCCACGTCACTTATAAGCAACTCATACTATATTTTTACAACTTTTGTTCCAAAGGCAATTGTTTATAAGCACCTCAACTTTTTTACAACTTATATTACACTTTTTCTGCTCATCTCATCTGTTCCTTTTGTACTATCCGTTATGAGTTTCTCGGTTTTTTCTTCTCTGGTGATCCAGGTAAGTATTATATTAGGTTTATTTTATTTGGAATTTAATTATTAAAATAGAAAATGTAATGGTTTGATCCAGCTCATCCTCAATAATTAAATTCCAAATAAAATAAACCTAATATAATACTTACCTGGATCACCAGAGAAGAAAAAATCGAGAAACTTAGAACGGATAGTGCAAAAGGAACAGATGAGATGAGCAGAAGGAGGCACAAGGGATGGTTGCGTTTTTTGAAAACACATTAATCCCACCCTGCACAGAAACATTGTCATGCCACGTTGTGTGATTTGAAGAAGACACCGGGGGGGAGGCGCCATCTAGAAAACGCATCAACCCCCTACGCTTTGTATTTCCATGCCACATCAAACATTGAATGCGCTGGGGGGAGGCGCCATCTGAAAATCGCCCTACCCTCTGCGCTTTTTATGTCACGTGTCTGTCTCCATATCAAAAATCACCTACTTTGGTGATTAGTTTTTCTTTTTAATTTATTTTGTGTAATTTTTTTTAATTTATTTAGGCTAAAAAGCCACTGAAATTGATTCAGAGACCAATTAACTAGCAGCCACACATCACTCAAATGGGCTCAACGTGTACTCACCTTATATGGAATGAAATAGTATCAAGTGGTGCTGCTCATAGAGAGTACTAGGGCTCAGAACTTGTACGGTTGTACCCGATTGTAAAAATGTGATTATGGTAAAAAAAAACTAAAAAACAAATTGTAAAACAAAGTTTTCAAGATGTGGTTTGATCCATTTGGTTATTCTGTATACCCACACTGACTATTCAAACTCTTCGCGCAATATTATTTTTTGGTGTTGTCTTGGCCCAATAATAAGTGTTCTTACCAGGGATCCGATGTAGAGATGGTCCGCTGGGTAAGATCAGTGGGCCTCCTTCGCCGGTACGTTGGTTGCTTCAGGATGGGGGTGGTACCTGCAAAAGAGACTCCGATGCTAAAGTTAGTCTTTGTGGGAGTATGAATCTCGTATAAGTAATGCACGTACCTTTGTGTGGATTAGCGTTTTGTTGGGCCTTGGGCCCGAGATTAGTTATGACCTATTTGAATACCGAGCTGACGTCACCCAGCGCGTGTCCGAGGTCACTTTGCGCTGAGATGGTGAGTTTGGGCTCGGCATGGCGGTACGGATAGTACACTAGCTCCCCGAGCTCTGAAGACTGTGGGTCGAGGAGTTAAGACCGAGCTCGTTAAGGAGAAGTGACCCTTCGCGTACGCCTGCCTGTGAAGACGCCATGTGTCATAACTGTTGCTTCGGTCTCGAAAACGTGTGGGCGGCGTGTTAATGGGGAGTGACGGTTATGTTTATATGGTTTTGAACTAAAATGAATTTAAAATCAATTTTAAAACCAGTTTTAAATCCCAAATTTGATTTTGAAACTGATTTCCCCTCTCCCTCTAAAATTGGTTTTAAAACTTTTTTTTTAAAATTAATTTTAAGGAAAAGTGGGAGGGGGATGATAAGGCATGTACTCCCCACACTGAAATTGGGTTTTTAGCCCAAATAAATTAAAAAAATAAATAATTATATAAAATAAATTAAAAAAAAATTAATTATTAAAGTAGGTGATTTTTGACACGGAAGCGAACAAGTGGCATAGAAAGCGCAGGGGGAAACGACATTTTCCAGATGGTGCCTCCCCCCGACGCCTTCAATTAATGACGTGGCATGGGCGTGGCACGTGGCATATAGAAAGTGCAGTGGGGTAGGGCGTTTTGTATATGACGCCTCCCCGGCGCCTTCTTCAAATCACACAACGTGGCATGACAATGTTTCTGTGTTAAATGCAGGGTGGGGTTAATGTGTTTTCAAAAAACGCAACCATCCCTTGCGCCTCCTTCTGCTCATCTCATCTGTTCCTTTTGTACTATCCGTTATGAGTTTCTCGGTTTTTTCTTCTCTGGTGATCCAGGTAAGTATTATATTAGGTTTATTTTATTTGGAATTTAATTATTAAAATAGAAAATGTAATGGTTTGATCCAGCTCATCCTCAATAATTAAATTCCAAATAAAATAAACATCAAGCACCCTCCGTTGGAGGTGCTCTAATATTATAAGCATTAATTTGAACTAAAAAATACCGCTGAATATCTTAAAAAAAATAAAGGTAGATTGAACATTATAAAAAAAATAAAATTTAGCTAGTATTTTAATTTGTCTAATGAATAGGATAAATATTCATTTTGCATAACTAAAATTTAAAAAAAATGATTTTTTAATATAAATTATATTATAATCAAAGTTTGCAATTAATAAATATTTGTAACATATAAATAATATATATATATATATATATTAAATT